>VNJO01001632.1:0-317368 GCA_008042535.1 Drosophila tani | reverse complement strand
TTATGATCTTTTCCAACTTCCGCTTGAGGTCATAAACCACAGCCTCGTCGCCAAGCCTGATTATTGGCAGTTGGCCATTTACATTTTCCAAAAACATTTTCAAAAACATATACATTTTTTTTTTGAAAATAAGAATAATATATAACAATATAACAATTTATAATATACTACGTATATATACTATATAACAAATTATTCGAAAGATGTTTACACTACCGATTTACAAGACGAACTGAGCTAGGTTACAACCAGCTTGGCTCCAATTACTTGACATTTCTCGAATTAGCCTACTTCGATGAACATTTTTAGTCAGACACAGTTCAATGCCAAGTTGATCGTGATTTTTTATAAAATAAACAGGGAGAAGAAAGCGTTTCTAAACTTATAAAATATTTACCTACTTACGGTTTTAATAATTTGTTGTATAAAATTGAAAAACAAAACTTATGGTCATGGCTCATCCAGAGAATGAATTCCCATAAGTAAGCTCTTAGTTTCTGATGGATTTATCCAGATTAGTGCTTTTCCAACTTGGCGACGGATTTTGAGCTTAAATTCAGAGGGAAAACCAATAAATAGTTTGCTTGAAAACAATTTAATTGAATTCTGCTCATTCGAAGGGTAATACTGATTAACAATATATATATTTTACAAGGTCGGAGAATCCTCCTTCTGCCTGTTACATACATACATACTTCGGCTTGCACGAAGTTATAATACCCTTGTACCCTATGGGTGCCAGGTATAATTACTTTTATTGAAGCAAACAACTCTTAATAATGTTTAAGTCACAATGTTTCGTTTATTTACTTTTAATGAATATAAAATATAAATTAAAGTTTTAAAATAAAATGTATACAAATCAGCTGTGGAATATTTCTCTCAGAAACAGGAACTGCACAGCCAAAGAGTAATATCGGACTCCACTAAATAGGGCCAGCGCTGAACCCCTTTACCCGCCAAAAGTCGGGGTAAATAACACTCATTAGCCAGCGACCGATGCAGG
Organism: Drosophila tani; assembly: GCA_008042535.1. Taxonomy (NCBI): domain Eukaryota; kingdom Metazoa; phylum Arthropoda; class Insecta; order Diptera; family Drosophilidae; genus Drosophila; species Drosophila tani. The sequence continues at coordinate 316,362 of VNJO01001632.1, read as the reverse complement.
GCAAACAATTCAATGGCCGGCACACAATTCCAGTCAAACAACATGGCGCTAATGAAGTACAAATTGGCTAATGGGGCAGGTCGAAGCCAGAAATCGACGGCGCTGGAGAAGGTCTAATTATCAATATCAGGAAATTATGGGCGGAAGGCAGAGACAGGCGAAGTGAGCAGGCGAGCGAGCGAGCGTGATACAGGACCTTTTTATGTGAAAACTTTTGCGCATTTTCATGGCGAAACTTTAATGGATTAATTTACCAAAACGTTCGTGCAAGAGGAAATTGAAACATAGTGGGCTGAGCGGGGGGTCGGCGATGGTAGTGCGAATTTTCGCGATAGGCAGGAGAGTCTCCGGCGAAGTTGAAGATTTATGGCTTACGCCGGAGACCCGAATTCCATTCGAAACGCGGCCTTAATGGCGGCTGATCATTGCCAGAGATGCCAAAACATGCAGAGCTGAAAATTTCCACTTTTTCCAGGCTCACTTCGTTTGGTTCTGGCTGGTGATATTCTAATTTCATTACCCGCCCGTCGAGGCAAAAGTTTTATTAACTTTTTGCAAGTTTTTGCAGCACTGGAATCATGAATATTTTATTGCATATTTCCCGGCGCTCAAACTCGCACATACACACACGCACAGACACAGGCATAAAAAGCGCAAAAGAAGCGAAAGTCAATGATGCGTGTGAGCCAGCAGCGCCTTTATCAATTTAATTTAATTAAAATTAATTCACCAATAATTGACTTTTAATATGCAATCATTTGTATCAGTGGACTAGACCCGCAGAAGGAGGCAGCAATTGCAGTAGCCGGAATGCCGGAATCCCGCCTGATATGCCATTAAAAAATTCTGAATTATTTAATTGCTCATTTGTCGACGCTGCATCGAGGTGAGGAATGTAAAGTACGAGAAGGATGCCTGCAAAATCTGTGAAAAAACAACGAGATGACAATCGAATGCGGGGACAAAACAGCGTTAAATAACTCACCTTCAAGCCAGCCTGCAGGCTGACGCGAAAGTATTTCAAGCCCGTTACGTAGAATGGCTTGCTGTTCATCTCAATGGCCAGATTAATGAGCTTAAGCAGTCGCAGATTCTCCTGGGGATTTGTGGAGTGCTCCAGGACCTGCTCCCAATGGGTAAGGTAGTACATGGAGCTCAGGGAATCTGTCTGTATGTTGGTTAGAAGAATTTAAATAAAAATCTATGAGGAAAGTTATTAAGCCTCACCGTATAGGCCAAGCTAGAACCTATTTGTCCCAAGGATAGCAGCTCCACAGTCTTGGCTCCAAACCAAATGGCATAAATGTAGTTGGCCATTGGATTCTTTGAATATATATTTTATAATGATCAAATAGGAATATATAGTTAATAATCCTTCACTCACCGTATAGGCCTTAAAGGACAGAGCACACAATAGACCCGCTGCAAAGGCGAACATGATGAAAACCCTCACCGTATACTGGGCCTCCAGCTCTTCGCCAAACTGATTCAGAGCCACGTTCTTCCTCAGGGTTTGTATAATTTGTTCCTTTACCTGCTTCGCCATGTGAGGACGCTCTCTGGCAGCCAAGATCCTTTGAATGGCCACTTCCAAGTCCCTTTTCAGCAGTAAATAACTCCCATTCAGATGTGTCCATCTGTGTCCATCAGTTCGCAGAGCAAGCTGGTCTCGCCGAACATCATGGAATCGATGATGATGCCAACCCAAACATTGCTCAGAAGCAGCGGCACAAAGATATGCAAGGGATCCGTATCGAAGGGGAATATCATGGAGTAGAGAAAGTCCTTTCTCTGATTGATGATGGAAAAGACAGGTGCTATTAGGTAGCCGGAAATTACTGCTCCATACATTGCGGAAACCAAGCGATTGATAAGCATTTGGCCATCGACCCGCCGGAACATTTCCGGCTCCTTGCGAGGATCTATGTAGATATTGGTGTAGAAACGATGCAGGAACTTTTGGAGTGGCTCAAAATGTAGGAGAATATGGAGACTCCGGAACTGAGCCTCCACCAGGATCAAGTAGGTGGGCATTCCGGTAAGGAACTCGTCCATATTCCGATTGCCGGCCTTCAAGCGGAGATACCGCAACTCCGCATCGTTGTGCTGGACGAAGACTAGACACCCCAGGACGGCCAGGACCTTGTCCAGATATCGTCCCCACTTTCCCGTGCTCGGATCCAAGGGCCAGAATATGTGATTCAATCGGAACAGGGCCAGAGGCCAGGCCAACTTCACCTTCTCGCCGTCGGCCAAACGGGGCACGTAACGAACCATAATGAACCAGAGACTGCGAAGTAATGGCTCAACGCAACTCCAGCTTATATATATGCCTGCAGGCAGGATTAGTCTCGGAGCCGAAACGATGACAGTTTCCCAACTTTTAAATGTACTCTCCCATGCGTGCAATGGCTCAATTAAGTTATTATCCTCCAGTTCCAAGCCGAACGGAAACATTTGAAAGTTTCACATTAATATTGCCTCATTTACCGAGTAATGGCTTGTCCTCAAATATTTGAGACAACTTTTCCAGGACCAGACCGTGGGAATTGGCTTTTATTTGGGGCTGTTAAACGCAGGTAATGATGTAAACAAGGAAAAACATGGGGGAACTTACAAAACAACTTTTTAAAAATTTATGCAAGTTAAAAAAAATAAAAATTATTAATAGCAGCGATTCTTTAATTAACAGTTTTTATTGCCAATTTAATATATTTTCAATGCTTAATATTTTTAATTCTTTTCTCAGCTTCATAATTTCATAATTTAATATAAACAAATGGTCTTCTACTTAACATATTGCTATTTAATTCACTGAAAATAACTAGATCTTATTCTTTGATTAAATTTAATTCCTGGTTGATAAGTAAAGACTTAAATTGTTTATATATATTTAAGGAATATTTATAATAATTTGTCATATACATAAGTCATATCCTGTCGCTGCTAATTATCATAAATTCAAATTCAATATTTCAGCATTCACACTACAATAAAACAAGTGTTATTTCTGCTAATTTTGTACTATTTACATACGAATATGCTGAATAAACAATAAACAAGAGAGAGATAATATTTATTTATATTACATTCATAGACAGATGAAAAACCCTGAATAAATGTCTGTAGTAATAATTATCATCGCATAAAATATCTGACATTTAAAACCAGGTTACGGACTGACATATTTTTGCACTCTCTGCGTGGCGTACATTTTTCCAGTCATGAACCCTCTGCTGGAGCATGAAAAACTCACTTAACAAATTCATAAAAATCAATTAATTCAGACGCTCAACTTTCGCACGCTTCTGCAGCTTTTGCCCGGATTACTCCCAGCGATGCCATTTGTCCCAGGACCGCCTCCGCCCCCGCATCCTGCACATCCTGGTGCTGGGCGGGCAGATAGTGGCAACAGTTTGTGTTATGAATATTTTAAGAGGCAGCCGTCTGTCTCTCCCTTGTCTAACCGAATAGAAAAACGACAATAAGGCAGCAGGGCCACAACAGCAACAAAAAAAAATGGGGGAAAGGAAATAAAGGACTGCGAGGAGCTGCAACTGCGGCGTAGAAACTGCAGTTTGCTCGCCACATTCATCTTAATTTCCTGTCACGACAATGACAACGAGGTTCGTTGCTTCGCTCGTGGTTCGGTGGGTGTCGTGTCCCAGTCGGTGGTGGTCCATCACTCTGCCCCGGCCCGGCACATCCTGGCCCATCCAGCCAAGTGTGCGTCTAGCCAGGCGGCTGACCAAAGTCCAGAAAACAAGAGCAGCCACACATTCCACTGCCATTTTGTATGCACTTTGCTGGCAGGATACAATGTATTGTTTATGAGGTTTGCCTCAGGTCTGCCTCTGCCAAAGTCGAAGTTTTTAACCGAGTTGAGGTGGGACTTATGCATGGTAAATAGCATCGGGGAAATGCTCTTTGACGGACGTGTACAGCCTCTTGTAATCTTTTTCTTGCTCACTATGAAAGGACCATAAATAATAGTAATTTTAACTGCAAAGTCTTATTTATTTTTCCATTTTTTAGATGTTTGAAATAAAGATTTATGTGTGAATTTGACGCACACCTTAAAATAATATTATTTTCTATAATATATTTATTAGAGTCTCACTAATTCGACTTGCGAAAGCAACTCCTTCTGTAGTTTCCCCATCCTTGTGTTCCGCTCATTTTTTTTGTTCCGTGTTGAGCGCTTTTTAAGCCTTTGTAGCGGCTGTTGCCGTTGCTTTGGCTTTAGCCTTGGCATCTGTATCTGTAGCTGTATCCCGAAACTGTGCCGGCTTTGTATCCCATAGATGGAATTGCTGGGCGCCAGCTCTCGCTCACTCTCTCTCTCTATCCCTGGGCATCCTTGTGCGTGGCAGTGCCAAATGCCGTCAAAAAGCAAAGGGCCAGAAGCGTTTTGCCCGGGCGTTTCGCATAAACAAGGGTGGCGCCCTCATCCGTTCCACGAACCGAACCCCGCCCGTGTCCACTGTCCGCTGTCCGTTGTCCTTTGTTCGCCGCTCCTGCTCTTCCCAACTCTTTCGCTCGATGTTATCGCGTGCCACAGGATATTGCACTCTAAGCCAGTAGATGGCGTCATGTAAAGCTGGACAACATCCGATTAAAACTTTACGATGTGCGTGTGTCCGCCAGTTCTACTCGCTCCTCCTCCGCTCCTCTGTTCCTCTGTTTTTCTGCAAATGCGAATGGGAATGCGAAAGGGCGCAGGGGGCCTCGTTGGTCAGCAAGTGGATAAATTCTCATTTACTGCTCTTTTAAGCATACTGTTTTTGTCGCTCCTTCTTATCCTGGCTTTGCTAGTTATACTTGGCCTGCAAAAAAAATGATTGGGGAATCTTGGACAATGAGAAATTCTAACAGTTTGCATACGCAGAAGGTGTACTTGTATATACAAGTGCTACTTTACTTATTTTCCTTTCAAAAAAAGTTAAAAAAATAATACATTAACTGTACTTGGTTAACCATGAAAATATGTTGATTTTTTATTCAAGAATATTAATATTATATCCAAATACGTTATATTTTCTAGCCATATTATTTAGGTAAATGCGAGAAGATGCTCCGAAGCACAGATGCTTTCATGAACTTAAAAACAGGAACTTAGGATTATAGGCAGTTAGTAACAGGAACACTTATGAATATATTTCTACCAAATCAACACTCAAACAGCTTCGATAGTTTCCCCTTCAAAAAAAAAATCAATCTGTAAACATTGATAGCTGCTATCTTGATCGTATTGTTTCCGGATCATAAGGTATATTTTCCCCAGCGAATAGAGGTATCAATTAGTCCACCCCCCCACGAAGGCCCTCTGTCGTTCAGTTCCAGCGTGTAAATTGTCCACTGGTTAGGGCTACTAGCGAGCCGAAGGACGAAGGACGACGGGCCGAGTGGCAGGGTAATAGCGCGGCATGTTAAACTAACCGCAAGCATTGTTTATCATTAAGTGCGGCCCATGGGCAGAAGGACATACATATACTCGCATGTGGGCGAGGGGGCCCATGGCTGAGGGCTTCAGTTCGGGATTGGGCCAGTTCCCGGGTCAGCATGTGTCACATGACATATGTGCAGCCGGAATGTAGTGAGAGCTCTTCGTCCACGGCCTCTGCACAACATTTATCTGGCTTCCTCTTCTTCACTGGGAAAAAGAGAAGCATGATAGCTTGCCTAAATCTAAATTAATATAATAAATCTATTAACCTCGAAAGAAAAGTGGAAAAGGTTATACTCTTATCAGAGTATTTAAATCTAGCAATGTTTTTTAATTAAATATATTTTGCACAAAATGAATGAAAGTTCTCTTGTAAAAATTAAGACTATTTCTCCTACTGTACACATTTTTCCTGCTGGCCAAACATGTGTATTGTGGCTGCCTTGGGTTAATGGAGTCGTTAGTTAAGGCCACTAAAAACCAAATGAAAAGCTCAACTTTAAGCGCTCAAACATTAAATAAAGGAAATAAAATAAACTTCAAAGTTTTTTTCTACCCATTTTCGGCGAGCAATTCAGCTCAGCTCCTTTTTCGCAGCGAGTGCATGCAAAACTTTTGTAATTAGGAAGCAATGTCGGTCATTAGTGCGGCAGCTGGGAGGCCCCGGGAATGGGGAATACCGGGTATCCCCGGGGAGATGATGATGGCCACAAAAAGGCGCCGGCAGTCAAAACAACAATGCAAATGTGCAGCAGCGAAAAACCCCTAAAATTTCCTTCCACATGGAGAACGATGGAATGCACTTTCAAAAGTCAGACGAGTCGGAGTATTTGCACAAGATAATTACGAATTTTCAAGGCGACTTAGATGCAGCTTAAGTTATGTCTCGCCGTCATAGTTAATCTGAGTTAAGTATTTTTGAGATTTTAAAGCCTTTTCAAAACGTCACTCTAAGTAAATAAATTCTAATTAATTTGTATAGCATCTAATAAATTTAATTGAATATTATTAAGAGAGTTAAAACCTTTCCCAAAGGTGTCCTACTCCCGCTGTAGCAGCAAAATCCCGAGACTGCCATTGAGACAATGAAAAGGAACCTCCTCGGCGATTGCAGCCGACAAAAAATATCAACGCAATGGATTTTTGTCCAGGAACTGGTCAGAATCTGCCTGGATAGCTGGCTCTGGCCAACAATTGGACGGGCATCGAGCGCAATTTTAATAAAGTTTGAATGCAAAACTTTGCGATTTGAAATGCGCATAAAAGTTAACTATTTCCGACGGTCCAGCAGAGCTGGCTGAAAAGTGAAAAATCCGAAAATGTGTGTGGAAAAGTTGCCATTTTTGCGGTGATCATTCGATGGGCTGAGTTGAAGTTTGCAGTACGGAGACCCCGGCAAACAGCGGATGTGACGACCACTGGCCGCGCCCCTCCTCCCTTCTGACTGACAGAAGGCGCTGTCCTTGTCGCAGTCTCAGTCTCTTGCTGGCCATGGCCATAAATTAAAGCCAACAAACCGAGTGCGGAAGCAAAGTGGCAAGCGGGCCAAGAATGAAGCCAAGGGGATGGGGAAGGGGACAAGTGGATTTTCAGCCATTGCATCTTGGCCAGGCGAATGGCAATAGGAGTTGGAATGCGACTGAGCCAGGAACTGTGACTGCAACTGTGACTCCGACCGAACGGAAGCGCCGGCTGTGCTGCTAAGTAGCCCCGAGCTGCTTTGGTTAACGATCAACTTGGACACTCGCAAAAAAGGGAAGCTCTAAAGTCAATTATTAACTTCTTATTTTTTCTGATTAAAGGGTTAATTTGGATTTTAAATGGTGGCAAAAAGTATGCCAAAAAAAATAACCTACTTTACTCTGAGTTTGTTTAATAAAATATAGTGTTGTATACCTTTGGGATATCTCTGAAATATTTTACAAATGTAAAAATTCCCTTCTTAAAACATTTCCTTTTTTCAAGTGTAGTGCCGACCAACTGCTTGAACTCAGACACAGCGGGTGGAAATTCTCCAGCTTCCAGGGAGTGAGAGATACTCGAACCTACTTACCCTGTGGCTGTGTTAACCGGGTTTAAGTGGCATTAGAGTTACGCATAGATTACGCTGCCTTAAAACCAAGTCCTTGAGATTACAGCAAACATTACACATCCCACGACTTTCTTATCAATTGCTCTTTTAATGAGCATAATTTTTGTAATATTAACACGACTTTCAAAAGCTTCAGAGCTCAGTCGAAAATGAATTCTCCGTGAATTCACTTGTTCCTGTTGGGCACTCTCTGCCCTTAGATACTCCTTATGAGGAACCAGATCCCGAGCTGACTGCTGGATATTTTGAAGGAGATATGGATGTGGTGCTTGGTCGAAATGGGCAATTATCGCCAACAAGTCGATGGCCAAATGCAACAGTTCCTTACAAGATCTCAGAGGAGTTTGGTAGGATAACACCAGCTTAAAATCTGTCTAAAATTAAAACATGCTCTATAAACTAATTATTAATAATTAATCCCATTCACAGAATCCCCCCAAGCGGCCCACATAGAGCTCGCCATGAGAATCATCGAGCAATCCTCTTGCATTCGCTTTGTGCCCGCCGCTGGGGATGCGGAGGACTATCTTCATGTGATCACCTCCACGGCGGAGCATCATGTGATGCTCCTCCCAGGTGGGCTATGAGCCGAGTGTGCGAATAATTAAGCTGATACCTGGCCACCTGGACGTAAGCTGCTTTATACTGGGAAAGCTTCAGCACGAGTTGCTCCACACTCTGGGATTCCGCCATCAACAGTGCTCTCCGGATCGCGATGAGTACGTAAGGATCGTGGAGGAGTATATCAAGGAGGGCAAAGAGCACAACTTCCGCAAGTACGACGACTCTGAATTGGGAAACTTCGATCAGCCATACGACTATGCCAGCATTTTGCACTATGGTCCGATGGCCTTTTCCGCCAATGGGCAGCCCACGATTGTAGCCCTGAATCCAGAAGGACACTGAGAGTTTTTACTGCAATGGAAGATTTTGGGGGAATTCGCTTAGCATTAAAATAGAAATATAATATTAATACCGTTCATATTAGAAAGCTTGCCGCGTTAACCTAGTATATTCCCTCTGATAATTCAAACAATGGACTAAACCGGCTCGTGTTCCTCATAAACTAAGAATATATTTTGATGGCCCATTCTCACTGCACAATTTTAAAATAGCCTTGAGATTACTTTGGCATTGACCCCTTTTGCTTCGGGTTATGAAAGCACCGTCATCGTGAATCCATAGCCCGCCTGCATTTTATATAAAATCGAAAATTGCACTAGCAACCATGCAGTCAAAAATGACAACTTCGAGGGTTTACTTGGTTCTCCTCTGCAGTCTCTGCTGTGGAGTGTTCTCGGCTCCCTTGGATCCTTCTCACGGGGAAAAGGATCCCGAGCTGACTGAGGGATACTTCGAGGGGGACATCATTTTGGACTCCGAGCGGAATGGAATGTTGGCCGCTTCACGTCAGTGGCCAAATGCAACCGTTCCTTATAAGATCGCCGAGGATTTTGGTATAATAGCATTCTTTGTTTTTATTATACTCTAAATGAGTAAAATTTAAAATAATTTTCTTATATTTTTTTTTTCCCTTGCAGCGGCACCTTTAGCGGCCTACATAGAGCAGGCCATGCGGGAAATGGAACAGAGCTCTTGTGTTCGCTTTGTGCCCGCCGTTAATGAGACAGCCTACCTCTCAGTGATCGTGTCCTCTAATGGATGCAACACGCAGCTGGGTTATGCGAACTCTGTTAGGACCATGCAATTAGTTCCCGGCGACCTGGACACTGGTTGCTTTAGAATACCAGTTATCCTTCACGAGTTGCTTCATGCGTTGGGATTCACTCATCAGCATAACTCTCCGGATCGTGATCAGTACGTGAAGATTATGACGGAAAACATCATCGTGGGAATGGAATCTGCCTTTGAAAAGAAATCTGCTGCCAGTTATGGAAACTATGGCCAGCCCTATGATTATGGCAGCGTTCTGCACTATGCCGCCAAGGGCTTTTCGAGTAATGGTCATCCCACTATAGTGGCTCTGAAGCCAGAGGGTGCGGCCCTGATGGGTCAACGTGTGAAGATGTCAGATGTCGATATCAAGAGACTCAACACAATGTACAAGTGCCCAAGTAAATTGTAAACTGAACACACAATAAACAAGCATTATTTGACAAAAAGAAAGTGGCTACACATTTATCGTTGGTTGATCGGTTGAGGGTAAAAGTAATAGTCGTTAGTAAACTCCAATTAAGGTTAAGAAATAAATCATTTTTCTATAAAAAATATATATCTCAATAATTTGCCAACTTCTTTTTAGTTCGCCGGCAGAAGTTTCTATCCCTTATAAAGAAAAGATTATCGATTTTGTGGTGAATTATTCTGAGTGTGTTCTTTAGATTGGCCTGGATTTCTTGGCCTTGGCACCAATAACTATAAGTTTTGGTCATAATTCAAATTATCAATTATCAGTTATCAATTCCAATTTTTATGGCTCTCATTATATATAAGACCACACGTAGAGCTTTCTATATTAGTCAAAAATGATTTCTGCGTGGGTTCACTTGTTCCTGTTGGGCAGTCTCTGCACTGGGATGTTCTCGGCTCCCTTGGATCCTTCTTATGGGGAAAAAGAGCCCGAGCTGACTGAGGGATACTTCGAGGGGGACATCATTTTGGACTCCGAGCGGAATGGAATGTTGGCCGCTTCACGTCAGTGGCCAAATGCAACCGTTCCCTACAAGATCTCCGAGGAGTTTGGTATTGGTTAAAATCAAAATATAATAATTAGAATAATTTTCTTGTATTTTTTCCCCTTGCAGAAGCACCTTTCGTGGCTTACTTAGAGCAGGCCATGCGGGAAATGGAACAGAGCTCTTGTGTTCGCTTTGTGCCCGCTATTAATGAGACAGTCTATCTCTCAGTGATCGTGTCTTCTAATGGATGCAACACGCAGCTGGGCTATGGGACCTCTGTTAGGATTATGCAATTAGTACCCGGCGAGCTGAACAAAGACTGCTTTAGAATACCAGTCATCCATCACGAGCTGCTCCATGCGTTGGGATTCACTCATCAGCAAAACTCTCCGGATCGTGATCAGTACGTGAAGATTATGACGGAAAACATTGTCGTGGGTATGGAATCTGCCTTTGAAAAGAAATCTGCTGCCAGTTATGGAAACTATGACCAGCCCTATGATTATGGCAGCGTTCTGCACTATCCCGCCAAGGGCTTTTCGAGTAACGGTCAGCCGACTATTGTGGCTCTGAACCCAGAGGGTGCGGCCCTAATGGGTCAACGTGTGAAGATGTCTGATATCGATATAAAGAGACTTAATACTATGTATAAGTGCACTATTGAATCGTAAATTTAATACTATTTAAATTAACTTGTAAACTGATACAACATATACTGGCTTAATATCAAGAAAATATTTAAGATATTGCAATTCTCATGACCTCTTATAAGTAAATGCATTTTAGCTGCCCAAACTGAATCTAAGCTCTTAAATACTTACTGAATTCTCTTGAAGTTTTTACAGTCCGCTTATCACTAATCAATCACAAGTAGGGGGTTTTATAACCTCATGCCTTGCGATAATTAGCGAATTATTAGCAGTTAATGCCATTTAGGTCAGTCGACAATGATTGCTGCTTGGACCCACTTGTCCCTGCTGGGCCTTCTCTGCTCCGGGGTGTTCTCAGCTCCGTATGACACTCCCCGCGAGGAAACAGATCCCGAGCTGACAGCTGGCTACTTCCAGGGAGACATGGATGTGGATTTCGGGCGGAACGGACAATTATCGGAGACGCGTCACTGGCCAAATGCCACCGTTCCTTACAGGATCTCCGAGGAGTTTGGTATGACAACCGACTCTGTGGAAATAGTATTTAGTTATTATATTTTTAAACCCTTTCAGAGACTCCCTATGTGGCCTACATTGAGCTTGGCATGAAATTCATCGAGCGATCCTCCTGCATTCGCTTCGTGCCCGCTGCCGAGGATGCGGAGGACTTCGTTTCGGTGATACCCTCCACCTCGGGATGTAGCTCCAATGTCGGCTATCAGCCAGGTTTAAGAACCGTGAAACTGAAACCCGGAGAACTGGACGCGGGTTGCTTTAAGTTGGGAACCATCCAGCATGAGCTACTCCATACTCTGGGCTTCCACCATCAGCAGTGCTCTCCGGATCGCGATGACTACGTCCAGATTGTGGAGGAGAACATCTCCGAGGGCCACGAGAAGAACTTTGTCAAGTACGAGGCCGAAGATGTGGGGGACTTCGATCAGCCCTACGACTACGGCAGCATTTTGCATTACAGCTCCCTGGCCTTTTCGGTGAATGGCGAGGCCACCATTGTGGCGCTGAAGCCGGAGGGCCAAGGAGCAATGGGCCAGCGACTGATTATGACTCCCACCGATATCAGTCGTCTTAATATCATGTACAAGTGCCCCGTGCCACTGTAAAATTATGCAATAAATATTTTACTTTGCATAGCTTTAGTTTTTTATTTCTTTTAATCTTATCGAAAATCAATCGAAAGTCAGTGATTGTTGAAATGGTAATAGGGGGTTGTAAACAATTATCAGGAGAGTCGATTGATTTTTTGGAAGTATTTTCTATATTACAAATAAATATCCATCAGCTTATATTCATATATTCTTAGGTGTTTCAATTTATTTATTTTGTTTAATTTTTTTATCTAATATTATTTGTAACTAAGAAATAATATTTACGCAGCCAGAGCTACTATATTAATTGAAAATGTACAAGTTTTTTAGCTGTAATCTTAGCCAATGACTTATGTCTTAATCATCGTTAGCCATACGCTTATCAATACAAATTATAAGCACTTCAAAAATCAAGTGATTAATGATAAGTTCACACCCAACAACTTGGCTCCTTAAAGTAAAATTTCTCATACTTTCTTTTGAGTTTTCGTTGATTTTTTAAAGTTAAAAGCATAGGACATATCTGTGGCTATATACATATGTTAATACTTGAAGATAGCAACACATTGAACCACCTAATCAGTTACCTATTTTCACCTTAGCTATGGGAGTATTTATGGCTCTGCATTTTCCAAACAAGTGAAACCCCAAACCCAGAAACTCACGCTCTTTCACCTGGGCACGAATATAGCCGCATCAGCTGATTAGATAAAAGCCAAGGAGGCTTATCTAATCAGCACTGGAAGTGTAGGGCACTCGTAACAGGGCATATTATTTTATTAAAAAATCAGACAGGTTAGTAATTAAGAAATTAAATTATTTGATTCAGTTTACAAAAAAAATGTGATTATAAGATGAGCCATTATGACCTTTAAAAATTTATTAATTTATTAATTGGTCAACCCTTTATAAACTAATACAACCGACCACTGGAAGGTAGCTTATCAGTTAGTCATGGCCAGAACTCAGAGACAACGTTTAGTCAGTCAAGAGTTACCGAGCGCTGTCCAAGCAAGCGCCTCGAAAATGACGAATCATTAGTTCCAGTCGAAAGAAAGTTATGGTCGTGGCCAGCATATGGCTCTGCAATGCATTGTAAAGCCCAAGATGTGGTTGGGCCTTAAGCAGATCCTGCTCTACGTGGGCCTCCTGCTCTGCGTCCTCCTCCAGGTGTGCCGGAGCAAGACCCAGCTGCAGATGTTCTGTCCCAGCGTCTGCCACTGCGATCTCCACGCCCAACGCAATCGGGCAATATGCAGGTGAGTTTTCAGCGTAAGAGAGGTGAGAGGAGCGTTTTTATTCATTATTTATTATTTTTTTCCAGTGCCAAGCGCTTGATAAGCGCCAATATAGAAATGCCAAAAACTGTAGAGTTGTTGGACCTCAGCTACAATGATATAACCAGCATTGATGATGACTCCTTCAAGGTAAGTCGATGAGTATTTGAAAATGTGTTTAGGGAAATACTATATAAAACAGGTTCGAGTCATATTTAAGAAAGGAAATACCAATTAATTCCTTTTAAATCGTAGTAACTTGTTTTATTATTACTCACAACCTTTGTTCTTAGAGAAGCGAAGAAACTTATCGCAATAGCAAAGTATATTTATTTACAAGCTACAGAAGGTTGTCAGGTATTAAATAATGTCAAGTTTATACTAATTTTAAAATAATATAAACTCTTAAAATCATTTATAATGAATCAATCAGAACAACCTTAAATATTTTAGCTAAAAGACACAACTTTATGAATTTAATCACTTTGTTTTATAATTAATTTACTTTCTTAAATATTTTTACAAAAAGTCTTAGTTTGTTTTAAATGTTATAAATGTATATAATTATTATTTCATATAAATTTAAATTTCCATAGACCACAATTCACCTGCTTAACCTTACCCTGGCCCACAATGCCATTCACACCCTATATGGCGATGCCTTTGCGGAGTTGCACCGACTTCGGTATTTGGATCTTTCGTACAATCGCCTGGAACAGATCGAAGAGCACATCCTGGAGGCCAATGGGCAACTGATCCACCTCAATCTGGAGGGCAATAAGCTGGCCACCTTGGGCGGTGGACCCATTTTGAGGAGTCCATCGCTCCGCTCGCTCAATCTGCGCAACTCCCAGGTGAATCAGTTGGGCGTGGAGCTTCTAAGTGCCCTGCCCCAATTGCGGCAGCTGGACCTGGCCCAGAACCTCCTGCTGACGCTAAGTCCGGGGGATTTCCATGCTCCGCGATACCTGGCCTCGCTGAATGTGGAGGAAAATCCCTTCAATTGCGATCGAGCTTTGGCCAAAGTGGCCACCGGATTACGACAGCGCGGAGTGGCGCTCTTCATGAGCGATTGCGTGGAGGACGAGCAGGTGGAGTCCGACCAATCGGAGGTAGTGGAAGTCAAGGAGACGGCCACCCTGAAGTCGGAGCGAATGGAGCATGTGGAGCCTAGCACCCAAGGACCACAGTCCGTGCTGGAAATCTGGCGGGAACTGGACTCCAGTGAGGAGGAGAGCAGCGAGGATGACAACGGCCAGATGTCCTCTCTCAGCGACGTCTGCGAGGGAAGTCGCGAGAAACTATGCCTGCGCTATCGCACCTGTCTGGAGCGCGTGAGCCACGAACTCCTTGCCGGCGGGAATACCCAGCTGGACGATGGCATGGAACGCACGCACTCCTACGACGAGGACGACCTCAAGCTGGCCTTCATTGTGGGAGGAGCCACCGGCGTCTGCATGGTCATCTTCATCATCACCTTTGCCCTCTGCCTCAAGAGCTGCTGCGAGATGCGCAAGAAAAGGAGCAGCGAGGAGGTGACCGATGGGGATTCAGGTAGGGGATTATATATTTTCTTACCTTAAAAATATATATTAAAGTTTGAATCCTATCTATTCAAGCCCCCCTGGACCCCTCGCAGGAGAGCCTGCCCACCATCCACACCTGGACGCCGCAGCGGTCAAGGAACCCAAGGCGCTCAAATCCTCAGCGTCCTCACAGCTCCGCCTCGCGTGCCATAGTCCGGCAGCCTTACGGACCGCAGGACAACTTCGTGAACCGTCTGTTTGGACGACCGGCCAGGAGTCAGTACTACCGGACCATCAATCAGAACACGGCCACGCTCATCCGGCGCCTGAGCCGCAGCAACCTCTTCAGCAGTCGCGATCGGGAGCCGGTCACGCCAACGACGCCACCGACTTCCACGGCCCGCTTCTACACGGATGTGGTGGAGCGGGGAGCGGCCAGGCCGGAGACACCGCCTCCGAACTATGGCGACGTTGTGGTCATCGAGAATTGTGATACGAGTAACAAGTGATGTCCCCCCTTCATCGTTCTAGTTGTAAAATATTTTAAGATATCGCTCTGCTCGTGCCCCACCTCGTTACCTCATTTATAATTATAAAATGCATATATAATAATCGCAGATTTCACCTTAAAAAGCTATTTATCTTAAGGGATTTTTAATCCTTTAAAAGAGAATAAAATTTAATATATAATATAATATATTCTCAATCATAAATGAGGCTTCTTATTATTTACTAACATATTTCTTGGCTTTAAGCGAAAGTTTTTCAAAAATATTCAGGCAGAGGATTTTATTTGTGTATTTAAATTTAAACTAGCAGATTTATTTTTCCTTTTTCCTATATATTCTTAAAAATCCAGCAAAATTATTGGGTTGAGCTTTTCCACTTCCCTTAAAGCCCCAGAAGATCCCCACAACATCGTGTTCAGCCCAAGCCCCTGAAAACTTCAACGTTTCTTCATTCCCATCGCTTACTCGCAAAAATATCAATTGGGGAATTCCCGCATTTCTACCTCCTCTTTCGCCGTTTCTTGGATGAGCATTACTTTTACAAGACTTGGACTTGCAGCTGCAACAAATCGCAATAAAAACTTTTGACAAAACTATCAAAGTTGGCATGGGTGGTATGGAGCAGAACCAACTGTGAAATTGCCACAGGAAAATCCCCAAAAAATTCAAGTAGCAAAAGTTTACACACTCAAATAAATGCCGAGGCGCGGAAGCGGTGTGAGCTCTTGTGGGCACCCCTGCTCCCAATGCTTGCCGACAGACAAATCGAAAAACACCACAAAAGAAAATAAAAACCGCACAAAAAATACCATAAGAATAAAACGGCAAAAACTGAAAGAAAAGGGAATACAACGGCAAACCCAACAATTTGCACTGCAAAGCGGCAAAAGTGTCTCCAAAGAAACAACCAAAAAAAACCCGACCAGATACGAAAAAAGAATAAATATATATATATATGTATATAGGGAAAGAAAGAAAGTCCAAGTTATGTAGCAATGAAAAAAATAAATGTTGTTGTAAAAACTGTATGTGACAAAGCACTCAGAGAATTTTTTTTATTAATTAATATTTAATTAATAGTTTTGGTTGGAAAATATATAAAAAAGTGAGAAAGAAATCAGATAACAATTTATTCTATGACTTCAATATCTTAGATATTAGATCAAGAATGAAAAGGTGCTAATTGTCAGCTTACTAACATTTTTGACTCTCCGTTAAATGTTTTAAAGTCAAGGACAAACAATGCTATAAACTTGATGTAATTCCCTATAATATTTTTTGTACATTTTCTCTAAAAACTTAATATACTTTCTGAATATAAAGAAGTGTGACTTCTTTTTTTACACAACTTAATATTAAATAAATCTCATTTTAACCACCTATCAGAGCAATAAAAAAACTTCCTTTGTTAATTTAATTTGCAAATGTCTGGACACTCAATTTACAAAATATTCCTCTGTAGCCATCTAAATTTGGCCAGACTAAAAATTCCTCCAGGCAGCTTCAACGTAACTCCACTCCTTAATTCATCCTTCATTTGCCAGTTCGTTTGAAAAGCAAATTTGCTGTGTGGCATCTTCCAGCGTTCTGTTGTTAAGTGTTTGTCTGGCTGTCTATCTCGCCATCTATATATCTATCTATCTATCCAAACGTATCTGTGTTTTGTGGTGCCAACTTTCATTGCACTGAGCCCGTCGCTCGTTTCTCGTCGCTGCGGTGCACAAAAGTTAACGTATCCTGGGACCAAAGTTGCGTTGTCAACAACCAAAACGCAGGAAAGGAAAAAAAAACATAGGAAATGGGGGAACCAAATCGAGGCAGCTCGACTCGAAAAAACGCTCACCGGGGGACAGGGGAAAGTTACACAGCTACAGAGCGTGAAAAAATATCTAAATCCAACATTAATGAAAAACTTTTTGCATAATCCACGAAGAGCAGCAAACCGAAATCAAACCCCCTGCCAGCCCCCAGTGGAAATGCAGCCAAGCGAAAGGAGGGACTCCCCGTCGAGTGAATAAAATGCAATAGAAGAGGACCGCAGGATAACAAAGCAACAGATTCCGCTGGGAGGGAGCGGAAATGGGGAATGGGATTTTTGAGCCATTGAAGGACACGCCAAGCGGCTTAAAAGGTGCTGAAGGTTACACCGCCGCATCGGAGGAAGTAAGTGATGAGATGGCTCAGACTTTCGGGGTCTGGGGAGTTGAGAAAGTCGCACTAAATCTAAGCCACGGCTTGGAAAAATGGAGAGTTCGATTTGAAAGAGAATCGGTGAAGGGCGAACTGATTGGAAAATGGTTGAAAGAAGATCAAACGTTTTGAAAGTCTATTGTGTGGCGCCTTTAGAACTTAATGGATTGACCTTATTGTAATAAAAAATAGCATGGGATCTAAAAACTGGTAATAATAATAATATAATTCTAAACCATACTTGAATAAGTAAAGATGATACAAATTAATTGGATTATAGTGGCAATTTTCAGTCATTTTAATATCCGTTATTAAATTTATATAATAAGCTTTCAGAAGAACTGATAACAATAAAATTAAAACTAGTTTTCCTATCAATGTATTTGTATTCCCTTTAGTATATAAGTCGGGACGCTCCAGATCGGACTATATCATATGTCATAGGAACGATCAGGGAAAATTGACCAATTTCCATTGTTTTTAAAGATTTCGCTTAAAAACGAAACAAATGATCCTTTAAATTTATTTATATTTTTATATTCAAGGGTTTATAATCTTAGTTTCTTGTTTCTTGTTTTTGTATAATTCAGTGATATATATATTTTTATTTTACTAAAATCAAATATAAAGTTTTATTTAAATTAAAAAATTATGTTTGTTTATAATCTAATAGACTTAAAATAATTTGAATTATAAGAAAGCTGATTTAAATCCAGAGGCCTGCAGATTTTTCTAAGCTACCTTCATATTTACCTGACCCTTACCCCTCTTTCCTATGTACCATCGACTCCCTATCGATGTAAGCTCGTTATCCTTTTCCCCAGAACCCAAACACTCAATCTAAGCATCTGTGTGTTTCATAAGTTTCAGTTACCTGTGATTTGTTTGCCGAGTGTTAAATGGCTACATGGCCATTTGCCAACACTTTGCCCGCTGCAGAGTAAATAAATTAAATTCTTATTTGCCGGCATTGGGAGGGGAGTTGGCCTCCGGGCCCGGAGTAAAAGTTTCACCAGGCGCCGGACACGGTCGCCGTGTCGCCTGCGACTTTCGTCCTGTTTGTTCGCTCCTGGAAGGCAAGGTCCTTGCCGTGCCGTGTGTTGCAATAACAAACTCATGCTAATTGCTTTGCTAACAACTAGCAGCAACAGAAACAGGAGCAGAAACAGCAACTGCAACAGCAACACCAAGTTGCACTGACAATAAGGGAGCAGAAAACGCAGCTAGGACAATAAATATCAGCAGTAACTGGGAAGGAGCTAAGGCTACAAGTCCTGGCTACCTTTAATTACGGATTCGCAGGACATCAGACCGCACACACACACACGCTGCTAACTAGTTGCACATGGCACGGATACACCCATGACACGATTGACCTCTCGCCTTCGGGATGTTGCCGCTGCCATTTCCTCGACGCGTCTGGACAGTGTCTAGTACGCTGAAAAAAAAACTAACCTACTTAGTTACTTTGTATTATTTAAATTAATTTAGTTTTATATTAAATAAAACAAAAAAGGAACTATATTTCAACTAACTTAAAGAATTGTAGACTGGAAATACACTAGGTTTATTTCATATTTTGTTTTTTCTTATATGAATTTCTAAAGAATAAACATACTCTTTACTACGACAAATCAAATATATTAAAATACCAAACTGAGACACAAAATTTGAATAATAAGTTTAAATAAATAACGTTTTAGACCTCCTTCGAGTCCTATATTCTCCCTGTGCATCGCCTCCTTCTTTAGTCGGTTTATAGAATTTGCACACGAACTTGCGATAATTGCTGGGAAATGAAATAAAAATGCAATTAAAGCCGGTGACGCTTGGAGGGCTGTGGAGCGGGATCCCAAGCTCGTTGAAATGAGCATTCAATTAAGCGGCAGCCAACGAGCTGCGAGAGCATGTCCTGGAATGGGAGTGTCCTGTTTTCGGTGTCCCTCCTCTCCTTCTGTCACGGCCATGCACACACTTGACGGCGACAACGTCGAGGGCGTTTAGAAAATGATTTTTATCTTTATCAAATTAGAAAACGACAACAGCAAGCGGGCAACGCCTGGATAGCGATTCCCGATCCCAGATCCCCGCTGCCTCCGGCCCCAGCTCGAGCTACAGCTCCAGCTATCCAGTCAGCCGTGTCTTGCCAGTGTCGCACAGTGGGGTATTGGACCCGAAAAGTGGCGATCAAATCAGGTGGGCATATTTTGGATGGAGACTTTTTTTTTTCTGTTAGATATGATAAAACTTAGTAAAAAAAAGTTGTTTGTTTTAAAATTAAATTATTTTTTTTATTTTTAAAATTAAAATTAATATTTCAAAATTTGTTTTAGTATGAAAATATTTTTTGTTTTTAAGAATTTTGTAACCAAATTTTTACATAAGAAGTTTCAAAATACTCTAGATTTTAAGAAAAAATTGTATCAGAATCGGACTACTATATCTTATAGCTGCCATATAAAAAATTTTACTTAAGTTGTTGTTTATTTATTTAATTTCGGTTTTTTTGGAAATCATTGTTTGTTCAATCTTCACTAAATAAGTATCTATTTTTTGAAGAAGTCTCATGGGCGCCAGTACTGATCTCGGCAAGTTTTAGAAACTCAGCTGGCAGCGCAACGCCCGCGCTTGTAGTGTGCGCGCTATCAGTATATCCACTAAAATTGAATTTGAACAAATTTGTGCAAATTTGTGCAAAATTGTGTGAATGAGGCGGTTAAGCTGAATATCTAGGGAATAACACCTCATTTAAAATATCGCATAGGACCGCGTGGCGCATTACTTTTTGTCTACCTAAAGTTTAAAAATGTGGAATTTTTAGCGCATTTTTTGTATTTGCAATAATTTTATTTATAAAATTGAAAGTTATAATCTTAAAAAAATATTTAAAAAATAGTTAAATATATTATCTTAGAGATTGCATAACAGTTTTGGCGTATATTTTTGTTTAAGAAAGCAAATTGTTTTTTCAAAATGCTCAAAAAAAGCGATTTTTTTACTTTTTTAAAGACACCGAAAATATATTGCAAGTTTGACAACCGATTCCTCAGCCTCTGTTAGCTTGAGGAGAAAAATGTATATACGGTTAAATGCAGAATTTTATGTATTAACAAGAAAATATAATCAAATGTATCAAACGCAAAAATCGTTTTTTGAATTAATCGCCACTTTTCGGGTCCAATACCCCACTGTGTGTCGTAGCAATTAAAACTCTGCCAGGGCATTGTGTAGATTACATCGCCGGCGATTCTGGGGCGTGTCCCCTGGTCAGTGGGCAAATGTTAAATGCTTTGAAGTTTATTTCTAGATTTGCACGACTGCCCTCCGTGAATCTATGTGGGAGTATATGAATGGAAATGAAAATGGAAATGGAGGAACCAAATGGTCGTGGGCGGGTCGCCGCATCAGGAGTCTGCTACTATTAGCAGATTACATTTGTTTAACACAGCCCCGAGGAGGTAAGTAGGTGGCTTTAAGCTGGCAACATTTTTTTCTTTACTTAATAACATAACATAATATTATAAACTAACATTTTTCATCAAATTATTTTAGACAATCTTGAATTATTTATTTTATATTTTGTTAATTTCAAACAATACTCACACCTATGCACCTTCCTCTCAAACTCAACCCAGTGCAAAGATCACCTTACATCCTTTTATGTATTACATTTTTTACCCGCTTCACTCCAAACATAATCCCTCATTTAAGCAACAATTGCCGCTGCCTGTTGCCCGTGCTCGTGTCGTTCGTACAATCTGACAATTTATCCCTGGCGACAGTTAATTTTTAATTTAATGTACGAGTACGTTTGCTCGCCGGCACACAAAGGCCCAGTTCATTGCCTCATTCGCTTTCTTAATGCCGTTTGGTGACTGTTTTCAATTTACATGAACAGAGCACAAAAGGACCCCCTCACAGACGAAGGACTCTCCGGTCTACGGTCAAAAACTACCGTTGTCGGCATTTTACACGTGACAGGTGAGTGACGGAGGCGGGGGCAGGCCCCTGGCCAAATGCGCCCAGGGGACACTCGTGTTTTTTCGCTTTCGTCCCCAACTTTTTCCCCCAGTAACTCTGCTAAACTTCCACTAAACATTTGCCTTCAATTTTGCGGCGCCTTTTTTTTCTCGTCCCTCTACAGTTTTTCCCTTCGAACTTGTTTGGCAGTTTGCTGTCGTTTCTGTTGCTTTTTCTGTGGCTGTCTCTGCCATAGTCGATGTACTAAACATTTTTTAATGGCTTGTTTTGTGGCCCAAAGTTGTTGACTGGTTGACTGGCCAGCAACCTCTTAATGAGTTTGTTTCCTCCCCGAAAGCTGTCTTTTATTATTCACAGCTTCATCAATATTTTTTTCAAGTGGCTGAGAGGAAATCATAAAAAGGAAAGCGAAGAAATCTAGAAAAATACGAGCTGAGGTAAAACAAAGTTGTATCAATTCGGTACGATTTAAGTGGAATAAGGGAAGGTGACTTATCTTTAAATTTTAAAGATTTTTTAAGAACAATATAACATTACATTTTATTTCTATTACACCATTTTAATTGCGTTAACATACCGTACAGCTTTTGTGCTAACCTAACATAGGGTTCTCTCGTTTTTCTGGTTAAAATCGCAAACTGGAAACTCTGGCCGTAAAGGGCCAACAAAGAATTGAGTTTTTTTCTCGTATTAACCCCTGAGTGCTGCTCGGCTCATTAGCTGCCATTTTATGGGATTCCGCAATTTTGTTTGCTCAATTTCATAAGCAATTGTGCATCGCACAGCAATTGCATCGGCTTCTTCCACACGCGCCTAAATGTATGCAGCTCACACGAACACACGGGGAGCACAAGAGATGCTAATGTATGCCAAACACACACGCACACAAGATTGCACATTTTTGAATTTCAAAATGGACGCAAACGAAGTTGCAGCTCACAAAAGCACGCTGCACAAAAGCAGCAGCAAAGTTGCTTCTCATCACGGGCCTGCGTTCTTGCTTTGCTTTTGCTTTGGGCCGCGAATGTGTGGAGAAAGTTTATCCAGGCTCTACGAAATTTTTCTCCTTCTGAACGCATCGCAAGATGTGCAATTTTTTCATCTATTCAAGGATTGAGAGGGTAGATTGCTGCACGAAAGTCTTTTAGGCGGCAGAAGGGAATGCTGAAATTAGTTGAATGAACTTTACTTCTCGGCTGTGTAAACTTCATTTAAGTTCATTTTATTTAATTTAGATACAACAAATTATAGGTAGTTTAAATTAGCATTCTAATATTTATACTAAATTATTCTTTGTACAAATTAAATGAAAGTTAACGTAATGTTTGTTCCTAAAATGTTTTTTCTTCAGCTAAAGTCTTGCAAGATTTGATTAAAGTTCAAAAATGCTTTGACAAATTTTTGTATAATTTAGAAGCCATAAAATGTTGGGTAAAATATCTTTTAATTTAGTTTTATTAATTTTAAACCTAATTACAATGCTGTGACTATATTATTAGGTATTTGTAAACGAAAAGTGTAATTATTACTTTGTTAAGATTTTTTGGGTTTTATATTAAATATATTAAAGATACTTTGATATTAAATACATATTTTTATAAACTAAAATTAATAGATGCTAGAGAAACCCTTTTAAAAAATTCAAAAGCTCCCTAACATGCTCTCTCCGAAACCGAAACCGAATCATTGTAAAAGTTTCACTTGGAGTTGCACTCGCCTGATTTGCAGTTGGGTTGGCAAAGCGGTTCGCTGGGCGAAAATGGCAAAGTGGAAATGCTGCCTTGTATGAAATGTGTGAGAAGTTTGTGAAGTAGTTTCAGGTTTGTTTGCCATGCATCATAAATCCATTTTGTGACCGCAAACCGTTGGAGCCGAGCTTGGGAAACTCCTTGGGTCCGGGTCAAGTGGACAAAGTGGTCAAGTGCCTGATTAGCCTTTAATTTGAGGTCCTTTGTTAATTTAGATCCGGTGATCCCGCCAAGGGAAGGGTCATCGCAGATGGATGGCTGCCAGTTGGCCACTAAAAGCCCTTGTTCCCAGTCCCAGTCCCAGTACAGGGACGAAAGTAATTATTCGGTTAAGAGGGGTTCGTCGCCGCCCTATATCCATTCAATTTTCGCTCCCCATTCTGTGGACACTGGGGGGCGTGGCCGTGTTGTGTGCTAATTTCCGGTGCTCATATTTGGCAGACAGTCACGCCCACTTACACAGCAGCAAGAGCAACAAATTGCACCACATCCTGCGACGACGCCGACGATGACGATGACGTTGGTTGATGTTAATGATGACGTCCAGCAATGGCAATAGCGATGGGGATGACGTGGCCGTTGACCAGGCGATTGCAGTCTGCAAAACAACAACAAAAAAATATATAAACAACAATAAACACAGAAAAACAACAGCCAAGAGCTGACACCCCGGTAAGGGCCAAGCATAACATACTAAATCTATTATCCTCTCACAGAGACCAGCCCCAAATCTTTATTTCCATTAACCTACCACATGCATTTTTGCTTTTAAATTTATGTCATATCCCCAGAGGGGACTTTTAAGGGAAATAAATAAAATAGTATATGGATAAACATTTTTAAAAGGAAGTACACATATAATTTTAAAACATTTTTAAGACCCTGAAACCTCGGCTTACCAAACTATGTTTCATTTCGTACCAACTTTATTTTAGTTTCGAACTGCAAAAACCTTAGTTTTGTGGCACCTAAACCGAGCCACTGTCGAAGCTCTGAAATATTTCAATTGTGCTTGGCGGACCATAACTTTCCCGCCTCATGAGCCACGAGTAACCCGAATGCCCAGGAGTCGTTGCAAAAACAGCCATCAAATGCTCATTCAATGCGCAGCATTGTCCTCGTGCCTCGTCCTTTATCCTGCCCTGCGCTTTGGTGCTGCTGTCTGCCCGCTGTCCAGTCGGCTGGGGCGAGTGTCCTGGCAGGACACTGTCCCTCCCCGCCCGTAAGTGTTTGCAGCAATCAGTTATGACCCTTTTGCAACAGCAGTGCGGCGCCACCAACAACAATGCACATTTCAGGCATCCTTGGCAACTTGCTTGCCCACTTCCTGTGGCGATTGTCAACAGAGAACGTCGGTTATGTACGGGATTCTTTTTTTTTTGCTGGACTTTTTCTCTGGTTTTATACCCGGCGGGATGATGTTGGCAGCCTCTATAAATCTGCACAAATTGGCAGCCCTGTGGCTGCATTAAAAAATATTTTATAAAAGAGCAAAAGTAAATAAATACAGCGAAGGCCAAGCACATGTTGCCAGTCAGTTCTTTATGCCCCGATTTCCACCCCTCCGGCGGTCTTATTTTTTTCACCCGAACATCTGTTTGTTTATTTATGCTTGCAACGCTTATAAATCGCTTTCCAAAAATACAAAGAAAAAAAATGGAAAGAAAGGAAAAGGAAAGCCACCGGAAAGTGCAGAGCACAAGGCAAAATCTGTGACTGACCAAGCGGCGACACATCCTTGCCCCCTTGAAAGGTAGCGGCGTACAACGTGCCGTATGCGCGATGTCCTCAATTGAGTTGTCATGGCTGGCTGGCTGCATTTTCGACCCCCTTTGGGCCATGTCCACCCTCCCGGCGACTTTGCCGTGTGCTGACCACACAACTTCATAAATCAGTCGACAAAACCGCATCGAACGCTGGCCTTTTGATGACCTTATTACTTGTCAGCCAGGAGTCGCAATTCCAGCTAAGCAATGGTAAATATTTCAGCGATGTACTGTGGTCTTGGTCAAGTACTAAAAGGTCCTTAGGTTGGGGAAGATTCTGTAGAAAATGCTTAAAATTATTATATTATATTTTTAATTGATTATAATTATAAATATGATTATACATTTTTCTTTTCTTGCATTTATTTATCGAGAATCTATGCTTAATGGAATGTAAGTAAATACTTAATATTTTATTAATTGGTACTCCAGAGCTATAAGAAAATGTCAGGAGTTATGTATAATTAAAACCTAGTATTTAAAGTACGAGTAGCAACAATTAAATGGTAAAACCCATTAAATATATAACGTTACAGTATATTTATTCAACTGTTCACTCAATACTTTTATTACCCTTTACTGTATATTCATCAACATATTGTAAAGCACTTTGTGGAATTGAGAATTGTGAATACACTGAAACCCACTGTGTCCCGCAGGTGCACTCGCTCGTTGGCCATTGATTTGGCTCGGTTCGAGCGGAGCGGGCTCACCTCGTTGCGTTTGGCTTCGGAATCGAATCACGCGCCTTCCGCATCGCAAATATTTGCCCACTGGCGATATTTCATTTGCCTCCCCGACTCCGAGGCGGAGGAGAGAACTCATAAATCTTTGAGGGGAACCGCCAGGAATCGATGGGCAAACGAATGTAATCGGGGAAAGTTTCCCTTTTTTTCATTGATGGCGCTGAGCCACCTAGGCAACCACCGAAGGAGGAGCAATCGTTAGACTGACAAACAGACATCAACATCACGTCGGTCGCGGAAAAAGACGGGGCAAAGGGAATCGAAATCAATATTTTCATCAGAATGAAAAATGACCCGGCCAGCAGGAAGGGAGGCAGTGGGAGTTATTGTCCAGCGTCATAAAATCACTTGAAGCCGCTGTAAGCCGCTGGGACCCTTGAATGAAGTGCGGCATCTCTGGGGCTTTAGACACTCACTATATATATATATCTTATGGATGAGGCAGCTTATGTTTATTGTATTCCAGTGATTAGCGAAAATAACTCGAGCAGCTACGTGAATTTGCAAACGTCGCATAATTAATTAAACACGGCGAACGAGCGACTTAATCAACGGAGCGAGCAACGTGGCGTATACGCAATGCGAGCACAGAATATCCTTGAGACGACGAAGCCGCATGCCAATGAAGCCTGAGCTGATGTGATGAACAAGACCGGCAGCGACCCGAAACAGATACAAATATAGATATACAAACGGGGGAAGAGCCCAAGAAAAAAGAGAACACAAAGACACCAATCAGCAGGAAAAACAATGAGGGAAATGAAATAGCTAAAGGATGGGGCGCTGGATAAAAGTGGGAGCCTTAATAGACGCAGCAGATGTGCCCGGGCTCAGGTACATGGATTATTATAGGGGCCGTGATTAGGGTGAAGGCTATATACGTCGATGGTTATGATGCCTTGTATCGTGTTCTATTTTTCTTATAAATTTATCAGCAGATGATTACAATTGGATACAATATAGTAAATCTTGTAAGATACTTTAAATTCCTTCATTCGTAATTCTTATTATCATTATGAGTAGTCTTCGGAAGATAAATGTGTTAAATTATCTAAGAACTCATAATATAAATATCTTAAATTTTAAGGCTTAAATATTCTCACGTTCCCTGGCTTAGAACCCCTTTTAGACCGGGTTCAAATTAGGGTTTCCAGAACAAATTCTTCTGTGGCAGGTCCTTAATTCACTCTCCGTATTCTGCAGAAATCTATTAGTGTATCTGGGGTAAGTCACATTGACAGTATCCGTTTCTTTATCGTCTCGAGCACACTTTTGTTGTTATTTTTTGTGTTTCTTTATTTTGCTTTGTTGCCGCTTTGGCTGCTGGTGTTGTTATTGTTCCTGTTTTGGGGCACTGCTCAGCTACGTGACACTGACATGGATTTTCGAGTTCCCCACCGCCTGGGGGAGGTCCTTAGAGGCACTCACACACGCGCACACACACAAGACACACACGTGCTCGCTTATGAGGTGCCGTCTGCTGCCTACCCGTTCATTTGGCATGTTCGTGCCGTAAGTCGTCGTCGTCCTACTTGCACTTTGTCAATTCGCAAATCTTTTCGTACGCCATTCTTTTAGCGAATTTAGCCGCTGTCTCTCCATCATCAAAGGAAACGCACACAGGACAAGTTTGCAGAACTAAACTCGAACAAATGTTGAGACAGGCAGGGAAATCGGAGGAACAATCCTCGGAAGCTTGAGGCATTGAGGCATCCGCGGTGGCGGTGGCGGTGGCTCTCGCTAGCATTTCACAATTGTGCGAGTTAACTTTGATGAATTCAATTATTCGAGCACAACATCCTGCCATCGCTATATGCAGATACAGATTTTGGCAAAATAATAGCGTTCCCAATTAATAATGCAATTGCTATTCAATAGATTTATTATTTAAACGTAGCTGTGAGTTGTTTTTAAATGCTAGTGTTTCCATTATTATTCAGCTCGCCAATTTGTCGACATTAAGAATTTATTTGCTATTCAAATTTTGTTGGGAAAAATATCACTGTGCCAGTATATATACATATATGTATATTTTAAGCCTAGAAAAATATATTTATTTAGCTTTAAGTAACGACTTTCCATTTGATATTTTTATGAGATTTTTAAACTTAAATATGTATCATGAAAACAACGCTGTAGCTTGTCTCAAAAAATAATGTGTTTACCTCTTTTTAAATTTGTTATTTAATAAAAAGACAATATAATTAAGTATTAAATTACTTAAATTAACCTAGGTAAGGCTGCTATTACTTTGTCCTTAGCTGTGTCTCTTAGCACGTGTTTGTCTTCGCCCTCGTTCAATGAGTTTGTCCCCGTCGTCGTCGTGCTTAGAAGGAATTGAAATTCCCCCATGTCCTCACGTCGCAGAGCCTGCTACTTCTTACTCTCCTTAACCACCTCCAACTCCTGCTCCTGCTCCTGCTCCTGCCTCTGCTCCCTGCCTGTCGTCTCAATCTGTAAAGTGGATTTATTTCGTCGAAATCGAAAGTTGATTTCTCCCATATCCACATGCCCGCCGTCGCTGTGTATGTCATTGTGTCACGGCCCACTGTTCTGTGTACTGGCCTGGTGAACCCTTTGCATTATCCGGTTTCTAGGGGGCGAAACATTAAAGGATTTATCAATTTACGCAATGGAAGTTTCACAAGTCAAACAGGTTATTCTTACAGATTTGTGCCTTATTATATAGTTTGAGGGGGGAAGTGATTGATTAAATTGTTTCCCCGGCTTTTGTGCTTTCCAAGTCCCTGGATGTATGCATCAGAAATTTGTTAAAGCCAAGACGACGCGACGGCTGGGGAAAACTTTGGAGTTAAGTAATAAGTTTGATCTTTGATTGAATTTAGCCGTGAGCCATATCGGAATTGGTTAGACCTCAAGGAACTTTAGCGGAAAGCCGCAATAACTTAATTTATCGCTAAGACGGCTTAACCAGATTTTTGATTTGATTCTAGAAGAAATTTTCCAGTTCAGAATCCTGTTAGGTTTATAAGAAAATGGGATTTTTTAGGGATATAAATGATTGTATCAGAAATAAATACCTGAAACCGTAGCGTTTAACTTTGAAGTAAAAGGAAATCCTATTCCTAAACACTTGAAGCTCTTTTATAGGCCCTAAAAATCTACTTTTGTGTTAGGCAGTGTAATCAGTGAATTTCCTTGAGTAATTCAGACATCTAGGTTTCCATTTTGGAGTCCAAGTAATCCCATCAGCTCCATTTCCTAAGCCAGAACCGTCAAATAATAAATGGCCATAAACAAGAGCAAGCGAAAAGTGCAAATGCAAATTGCTTTTTGTGGTTGGGACAACCGAAACCGAGCGAGAGCGAGAGCAGTCCGCAGAAGCCACAGCAAAACTGAGGGGCAGAATTATGGCACTGGCTGGCACTGTACCGATGAAAGCTCTCTGAGGTCAACATATTATGCTTTATTAACGACGCTCATCGTAAAAATCGTAAATGGAAATTCCAACTTGGTTTACGATTATCCTCGCATATCCGAGTGAGTGGCGGAAGAGAGACATCAAGCTGCTTTTCGGTCGGAAAAGAATGGCAAAAAGGCCGGAATGCTGCTGCAAATTGGTCGCAAACAATGCAAACAGTTAAAACCAAAATTGGAAAAATACAGAAAACAAAAAGAGAGTAGCCTGAATTGCAATTAAACGATTTCATGCATATATATGTAAATGCATTGCATAATGCTCAATTGCCGGAATCCGCGGAGCCATGAGAAATGAAATTACAAAATGTAACCATCAGCAGCGGCATCCCAACAACACAGCCAATTGCAATAACAATGAAAGCAACGCCCAGCCCATAACAACAACTATTAAATTAATGCTGAAAACTGAAATCAATTTATTTGTAGAAAATCATGACGCATGAGGGAGCCGGAGCTCAGAGCTATGGGAAAAAAGAGAGGGGATGGAAGCACAAGGGCCTGACGTGGCCACACATTATTTAATGAATAAATCAGACCGCCGGGAGCTGTGTCGAGCAAATAACCACGACAAATGACCAAAATCACACAAAATTCAATTGCAGCAGGACAGCAGAATGCACAAACAAAAAACCCAGCCAACATGCCCTTTTAGTCGTTCTTCAAATCGTTTTCATATCAATTCTTAAATGCAATTGTCCCTTTGACTGGCATTTCGATGTGTTTAATTAGCATGTCAAGGAACGAAGCATGACATTTCAGTTTAAGGATTTAAAAACAAACAAATTTAAATAAATACGTATTCTGTTGAACAATTCTTAGTGTTTCTCTTAGAGCTTTTACAATGTTCAAATTTACAATACAGGTATTATTTATTTACTTTCCACCGTGCATTTATGTTTGCCATCATATTTTGCTAATTTACAAGCACATTTTTTTTTTTTTTTCCAATGGCAAATCAGTGTCGTACCGAGGTTCAGGCAGGCCAACGAGTCCCGGGAGCTTTCTAGTTGGCCAATTAAATTCAAATACATAATTGATAAGCGGCTAATTTAACGGCTCGACGCACAGAGCCACAATAATAGCAACAACAGTAGGACGGAGCACAGAGCGGAGTAATGACAGGAATAACAATATGCACGAAGGGTCGAATTAATGACAAGTAACAGGATAACGATTTCAGCACGAACTCAAACAGAAGGACGAACACGACTGCGAGTCTCAAGCCGAATTTCGTAGGCCCCCCTCAGTATAGTTTATTTGATTTGTATTTTGTTGACAGTACGGAGGCCAGTCAGTGTGTCCGGCCCATAAAATGTAAATATATTCTACACCGATGCACGCCACTTTGTTTGGCAAAAAGTTGCAGTTTCCGGTCTGAAATCAGTTTTGTGTGTGTTTAGGCCGTATAAATAAGTTATATGGTTTTGCCAAATTTATTTGATTACGCAATTTATAATTGCAGCTCATCCTCCGGGCGGAGGGGGGTGAGTGTGGCAATGATCACGTGCCACGAGACCAGACTTCCATGTCGCACAATTTCGGCATTTGATTTGTGTTTGCCATGCGTAATTGCGCACCGGAAGTGCAGGAAGGCCATTAATGATGCTCTCCATGCATTCTGATTTGCTTTCAGTTGCTTAGCTTAGTGTGTGGTTTATGGTTATTAGTTGGTTTATGGTGGAGTTAAATCAAAACTGGCGACATCTGCTCAATAATTTGCTGAACTAAATGGTAAAACTTTTGGGGGAAACTTGAATAACCATAAAAGTTGGACGAGAAAGCTCTCAGCCTTGCAGCTTTTATAAGCAAAGTTTTATCCTGCCTTTTAGCCACCCACACACATACTCTGGAGATGTCCTTGCTGACAGCAGCCTTTGTCATTGAGAAATTTCCTCCCCAGTACGCATGCACTGAAATACATTGAACAGGTTTTGGACGGAGCTTTCAGCGTAGCATGCGGTCAGATGTCAGATGTTTACCTTCGTAGAGAGAATCCACGGGGAGAGAGTGAGAGAAAGAAAGGGAATGTGAGAGAAAATTAGGGGTTGGTTTTGAAATCTGGTAACATTTTTGAGTTAATTAAGAAATATTTTAATAATTAATTAGCAGTTAAGGTAAGGGTAAAAAAACGAAAATTATAAAAACATTTTTTTAATTGTGTACAAGTAAGTGGGAAAATTTATATTTTATAAATTATTTTTTTTATTAATAGGAATACAAGAATACAAGAAAACATAAAAAGCGTGACAAAATAGTTTAACTTAATTTTGTAATGTCATGTAATTTTGAAAATGTTTTTTTCCTTTTTAAAATAATAATATTTTATGATTTGATTTTGAATAATTTGTATTTCAAAAAACTTTTTTATATATATTAAATTAAATTATTATATGCAACTAAATGCCACATAACCACTGATTCTATAATAAATCAACGACATATAATTGCGTATTAAATTTAAATTAAAATGTATCTTATAAAAAAGACTTATGAATATTTCTATAGCCGGTAACATCCTTCCTTTGCCTGCTTCTTTTAATTCATTAGTAACTCCCCTAAATTCCAGCTGATTACTAAAACTGTAAGCGATTTGCCAAGTCCGGCTGGTCCAGAGCCTTTCCCCTCCGAGGTCTCCAAAAGACGACCAAAAGCTCGTGGCAAACACCTCCCCGGTCACCCGCTGGCCAGCGAATCAAAATCGATGTCCCAACCGATTCGCTCTTGCTTTTTGGACCACCAAGCAAGTCTCCCGAGTGGCCGAAGCTTTTTCCTCGCTGCTCCTTGAGCGTGTGGGCCAAAACGCGAATGAACATCGACCGTGGAAGTTGACTGCTGAAGTAAAAGCGCTAGGCTGAAGGTGAATGGGCAAGAAAAATTCTAGAGCTGCATAGAAAGTGTGAAAATTTATGGAAAATCTCTGGAAAAAAGCACAAATAATCCAAGAAATTGTAACAAATAATTGGTAAAATGCAAGAAAATGCCGTGATAGTGTTTTGCTGCTTGTTATATAAATGAAAACGCCATCGAAAGCACCGAAAAGTGTTGTGCGCGTGTGTATGTGTGCGTGCCACTCTGTGTCTATGTGTCTGTGGGTGTGTGTGTGTGTGTAGCACGCGCTTACAAAAAAGGAGAACATTTTTTGTGTATCAGAATTTTTCGTGAAAAAATGGCAGCAACGCAAGAAAATTTAAATTGAAAATTCCCAAGTGCAAGACGAATAATAATGAAAAACGAAGCGAGGAAAAATGGGCTATCATTGAAAGTGAAAACGCATGTGAGCCACTGGCTGGGATATTGATTTTTCCACATGATTTCTGTGCTCGGTTTATCGCGAGCCAACAAAAAACCAAGAGAAATTAATATACAAACGCCACCATCGTGCTAATCGAGGCGTTTATTATTTAAAATTAAACTAATAAACAAATTAAAGTCATAAAAAAAGGGGTTTCCTCATCAACTTCAAGTGTCTGAGTGCGAGAGAAGGAGAAAAGCTCAGAGGCCAGCCAAAAGGACACGAAAAAAACGAACGAAATGGCCCTAAGAAAATCTCTATCCTGAATTTGCTTTCTTTGAGGGAAAAGCGAATTTGCCAACCCCCGCCTCTCTCTCCGCCCACACACACCCACACATACACCCACACACACGCACGCACACATAACCTTTTGAGCAAAGAGACACACAAATTCGCTCTATCAATATTTACGCATACCATTGTATTTGGATATTACGTATACGCTCCGTTTCTCTCCCGCTCTCTCACTCTCTGCATTTGTCTCTCTCTCTCTCTCTCTCTCGGTTTCCCACTCTTCGTTCGCGTCTCTCCCGACATTTGGTGGAAAATACACAAAATATTTAAATAAAATACATTTAATAAATCAATTAAAATCGAAAAGTATACGAAATTCATGTGAGACTAGCGAGCAGCGGCCTCACTAGCCAAAGGCAGCCACCAAAAAAACAAAAAAAAAAAGGAAGACAGCCGCAGGAGGAGGAGCACACCGCACCCACACACAACGCCAGGACCCGCATCATCATCCTTCCTGCCAGGCTGCCGCCGCACCACCCCTCAGCTCCCCTTTGTTGGAGTCTCGCTTCGTTAAACGCTGCTCAAAACCCATCATCTAACTAATAAAGCGAACGATAAACAAGCACATTAAATACCGAAGGAAGCGAGTCCGAACTATTACGTCTAGTCCGATTGGAAATATTGGCAAAATTGTCTGAATTAGGAGGAGGTAAGTCTAAGGCTTGCTACAACAATGTAGCATACTTCTAGGGGCAGAGTATTCTTGGAAATAATAGAAATATAATGTAAAATAGAAGCCATTATAGTTTTTCCCTGAATTAGTAATTTATTTTGTATGAACTTAGATAAATTTCAATGTATTAACTGTAGTAAGACTTGAGGACTACCTTTCAAATAATATATTACATTGATACTTAATGATACTACAAGTATATCAATTTTTAATGAGCTTACAAATAATTCATATATAAAATGTTAGTAAATATTTGTTTATAATTTTTTAATTACTCGAATATATTTATATTATTTTTCTAAGCTTGAAAAGTTAATAAACTTTGAGATCCTATGTAAATAGCAAATAGACACTAAATATATTTAATAAAGTGTTCGAATATATTATAAAAAATTAAATAAAATATTGATGGGAAAATATTCTAGTATAGAATAAGTTTCTAACAAACTCTACTCAAAATATTAATTTAATTGTAATTCTATTAACTTCAAACCCCTAAATCTTGTTACCATGACAAGCTCTAGCCTAAAGGTCAAGACATATTTTATGTTAATTAAGTTTATTAGCTGCCAGACTGCCAAATCCGCTCCTTAGCCACATATATCACTTATTCAATGGGTGGCCTCTTATCTTCGTCTAATAAGAGCTAAACCTGATTAAGTCTCTCTTTGGTAATTAGCTTGAGACAGCCAGAGATTGTGATGGAAGTCTGCGGCCTGCCATTAAGGGTATTGCCATAAAAATCCAGCAGAGAAGCCAACGGAGAAACCGCACATAATTGCCAATAATCAAGTTGGACCCCCAAAACGCCCCCGCTCAGAGAGCCTTTGACCCTTTAGGCCAGCCGAAAAGGATATTCCCGGAGACGGGAAGGCTGTGTGAAATTTAAGAATATGAATGAAAACTCTAGTTTTTGGTTTTGAAAACACTTTTCGGGCTATCATTGTGAAGCGACGGCGGATTGTTCAATGAAAGCGAAAAGCATAATGATGTGGAAAATTGGTTTTTCTCCTCGGGCATTCTTTAGTCCTCAGGCCTCGTCGAGTCCTTCTTCACCGTCTAGCTGGGTTTCTTCATTTTCCCTGTTCCCTTTTCCCTTGCCATTTTCCCGAGTTTTTATTTTGTTGCCTTCTCTGGGTTATGTGCGCAGTAAAGCGAGAGAGAAACGTGAAAAGCGAGTGTAGATTTTCCGCTCTTCCTCTCTTTGGATTTTCCACACTCTCCCTCTCTCTGGGTCTCTCCGGCTCGGCAAAAAGCTCAACCGCTTCCTGCTCGGCAATCGGAACGGCAAGGACTCGGGATGAGGTTCCCCATGCAATTTTCGATTCGCCCGTATTACGTGCGTGCGTGGGTTCCACAGATGTTGCCATAGATCCGAAGCGAATCCTTTTTTTTTCCTATTTTGCGGACCAGCTACCGTTGTTTTTGTTTTGTTTATCCAGCGCGGTAATGGATAATGGCCGCCTGTCTATCCACTCTTATCCAGCGTTAATTTGCCCTGACAGCTTGATTGTCAGCTGGGTACATCGCTCGAGTCGTCGTCGTCGGTCTGGTCGGTGGTCGATGGCTGGTGACTGGTGGTCTCCCCCACTGAATATTTGATGAAGCGAACATTATCTTATCATTTGGCGAATTTACCCCTAATCTGCAGCCAATTGTTGATTTTTCCCCTCCGACCTCGCGCTCTCAACGTGTCACTGCAATGCACCAAACGCCCACCCATCCGCCGCTCTATCAGATTTCTGATTTCTGATTTCTGCACAAAAATCCACCCACTATCGGTCTATTAATAGGACCTCTGACAAAGGCACACCTTTGGCGTTATTATTAGAAAAATGGCTCGAAAATGAACTTTAAATAATTGAGTAGGGTTCAGCACAGGAGCAACCCTTATTAAAACTTAAATCAAATAAAAGTGTGGTAATTGCATTTTAAATTTGTTATGGCCTTCTGAGAAATGGCAATCAAATTGCTCATAAAGGATAGACTGGAAAATAATTAAAGAAAATTGTTATAGATTGTATTTCAGAGATTTCGTCCATGAACTTTGAACTTTATGCAATTATAATACAAGAAGAGTTTTCTATTTATTAATGAGATAAAGTATTTATTTATGTGATGATAAAGTGTCATTTCGTGGTTATAAATTATATTAAATATGAAACAATATATCGAAATTAGTATATTTTTAATCCACAAGGAAAACGTATTTTCCATACATTTCTATATGCAAGAAATACAACCAATTTTAATTCAAAGGAAATTAGCCCCATTTCCGACCGTTTCTGATCCACCATCATCATTTATTTTCCGGATCCCTCCTCTCAATTCCAAATCGAATTCCCAACCGTAATGCCCTTAATAAAATACACTTTGCCTGATACTTATTACACTTCTGACAATTACTGAAAATGTTTTCCCATCAATTGGGCCCTCAACAATGGACTCACTGACCATTTGAGCTTTTTTACAGGCCCTCGAAACGAGTACGAGTACTTGGAAAAAAAAACAGCACAAATATGGCAAGCAGCTGTTGAGGCCATAAAGGCAAGTTCGCCTTTCGCTTCGAACTGCGTAGTTTGTTATTTTGCTGCCACTTTTTCGGCCCCAGACAAGTGGGCACCGCAAAAATTACCCATACGCCCGGTTGACCCGTGCGAAAAAGAGTGCCACGAAAACTGGCAGAATGACAAAATTGCTTGCCACCGCGGCGACATACAATATCTGTGACCTTCTTTTTCCTGTACATTTTCCCTAGTTGCTGGCTGCACATCTTGTTCTTATTAACCTGCAGGAACTTTTTATCTTTTTGCAGGTCCTTTAGAGCTTATAGCAGCACATAATTCAGCCCCAGGTCTTTTTGGTGCATTAATAAAATATGGCGAGCAAAGTGCTTTGACTTTGGCTTCGGGTTCAAGTATCCTGGCCTCTTCCTGTTCGTGATTGCCATTTTCCCGGACGACTTTCAGGAGGTGTTTCTGATTGTTGCGTGTGCATTTATTATTGATGAGTTTCCCTTGGGGTCCGGAAAGTTCCGCTAAGTGTTTGTCCATTTTATTTTTCTGCCCCTGGATTGCAACTCAATTTATCTGGCTATATGTACCAGGAGGAAACTCGTGGCACTTTCTAGCTGGCCATTTTTTATTGCGTCTTCTCGCATTTTCCACTTTCCTTCCATGAAGTCATTTCCAGGCAGCTTCTGTTCTGGGGAACTGTCCTAGATGCATTTAAATTTATTGATTGGTTGGCCATTTATTTTGCCGCATCCAAAAGGCTTAAAGGCGTGGTTGGATTATTTTTCTCCATCTAGCACGAAATACAATCACTAGTTCTTTTCTCAACAGAATAAATAAAAATAAACTAGCTTAAAATCATAAAAAACGAATAATATATAGTATTTTTAAACATCATACTTATAGGAACTAGAACGTACTAATATTTTAAAAACATATTACATTACTATTAAGTCTCAAAAGGGAAATACCATCACAAGGAGTACCCCAAAAGTCTTAAACTAAATTTCGGAATATAATGATTTATCAGAGGTTTAAGAGCTTAAATAATATATTTAGCTTTAAGGCATAATCGCACGTCTGGGTGATAATTCCTTGAATTAGATAAAAATTACGTTCGCCTTGAGGGGTTAAGCAACCCTCACAACATAATTTCGCATACTTTCCATGCAAATTGTATTTAGGACCACCCCGCAAAGGAAGTTCTCGTTAGACAAACACAGAGTTTGCATTTAAATTTTCTACGCGCCTGGCACCCACAACATTTGAATTTTAAGCATATTTATGGAACCGAATAAACAAAGCTGCCTGCGGGCTTTTCATTTAAGCGGCTCCAGCTTTTCCGCTGTGGGAGGGTGAGTGTGTGTGTGAGTGTGCCAGGGTATAGATGTCCTTTGACGTCATTTGCCAAGTAAACACAGCGGCAATTTGAAGTCACTTTAGCCCTATATTGCTCCTACATAAGTTTTCTGTTTTTGTTGTTTTTCGCCGAGCTTGTTGCTGGCGCTTTTCCTTTTTTCCTTTTATTTTCCTCGGTGGGCGGTTGAGTGGTTGGGCGGTGGTTGGCCATTATAATTTATCTTTGGCTCTGGAAGCTTTATGAAAAACGCAACCGGCTTAATGGAATTCCGCGAACAAGAGGTGAAAAGGTGATGTGAGAGCGAACATTGTTAAGTATTACAAAGGGATAATCAGCTTATTTCAAGTAGAATTTCCTGATGGTGAAATTAATTAGTTAAAAGGGAATGCGATTGGGGAAAGGGTGGAACATTTGGAAACAGACTCCTTAATGATTCTCTTATACAAGGGAATATTTTTTGTTCGAGGTTGCTATGAACATATCAATACATTGTTGTCTTTATATAAATTTTGCGTTGAAAACTTTTATTAAATAAGTCTGTATTTTAATTGGAATTATAAAACTCACCTTTGAAATTAAAATGATTTATATTTTCCACTTCGGTGGGCCAAATACGTTGATTTCTTATTCAGGGACCCAATAAATATTTTAAATACAATTCAGAGAATCAGTTATGATGCTCATAAATTCTTAAGGATCCGCAGATTCATGTCTTAAGTCCCCGTGAACTGAACACATTTTAATTTATTTACCAAGACCCCAAATAAACGCTGAAATATTCCATCAGCTGACACATGTCATTCAACTTTTGATGGGTCAACCAAATTGCAATTTCCAGCGGAGATCAGGGACTCAGAAGCCCCGAGTTGCGACAGCTTATTGCCAATCAGCGAGATATGAGCATGCTTATATAGCTGGGAAAGCCCTGAAATCCCGGGAGACCGTCTCCGCGACAATGGCGGTTCAGGGTCAGTGGATGTCAGACGACAATAATGCAGGATCTGGGGACCCAACTCAAGCAGATGATTCCCCTCGTCCATAATTAATGCGGCTCAAATGGTTAAAGCAGAAGAACAGAGGGTAGAATATGGAAGAACTCAAAAGCGACGAGCTGGGGCGCTGTTAATATTAATGAATTCAATTATAGAAGAAAGAGAGGAAACAGGACAAAGTCGGGCCGGGGGATCCCTGCCCTTCAAAGCCTTCTGTGTGGGTGCCATTGTAGATACGCCATACTGTACCATACTATATATATCTGGTGGGAGTGGGTGACTCTGGGCGAGAGTGCGTGCCCTTGGCCGGCTAAGGATAAGCACTTTTACTTGCTGCGTTCGCCACCACACACCACACATAATCACCGCCTCCCGTTTTAGTTGGCGCCGTCAGCGCATTTCTAGTGTTTCAAGGATGCGAGTGTAGGAAAAGTTGCTAACGACTTTTGTGGGATTTCTTTGTGACGACTCTGTTGTTTTTCGCTATTTTTAAAATGCCGACAGCCTGGAAATTAACCGCACATACTTGAAAGTTTTCGCTAAAGTTGAATAACGGAAATGGGGAACATTTAACGAAAGTGGAACACTTCGATAAGGCTATAACTAATATACATAAAATATATTTATTATTTATTTATCGAAATGTAGGCAAAAATTGTGCCAATCTCTACTAGAAACTACTGAAGATACTATAGGTTTATTAAAAGTACATTTGAAGAAATTCTAAAAAAGTTTGGCAATGGCAAAATAAAGTTTTATTGATTTTAATAAACCCTTTAATAATTGTTGGATAGAATGTTAATTTATTAGTAGTAATTCTTGCTGGATTGTCTCAAAACAAATCTCCTAATACCATATGAGATTTTTCAAGTAATTTCTAAGGCCTATAATCATCTAAAAAACCTTTTGTATTTCCAGCAACACCACAAACAAAATGCCGCCAAACGCGAAATCGGAAGCGGACGCCAAACCGGAAGCGGAACCAGCGCCAGCGTCCGCTTCGGAGCCGTCAGTAGGACTGGAATCCGTGGACCAGAAGCTGGAAGCAGAAACACATCATTCCAAGTTCCGTGAGGTGGACAGGCAGGACCAGCTGGAGCAGGCCGAGAAGGCGGCGGAAGCGGCCAGTCAAAGAATCGCACAGGTGGAATCAACAACACGGAGTTCAACCACAGAGGCTCAGGGTGAGTACTTAAAAATAAATCAAATAATTTAATAAACTAATAATAAATATATATTTAATCAAATATTTAATTCCTCAAATATTTTAGAATCCACAACAACCTCATTGCCGGTGATCAAAAAGATCGAGCATGCCGGCGAAGTTGTCACCGAAGCGATCGCCGAGCGCACGGGCCTGCCCACATGGGGCGTGGTGGCCATCATTATCCTCGTGTTCCTCGTCGTCTTTGGTATCATCTTCTTCTGTGTACGGAGATTTCTGAAGAAGCGAAGAACCAAAGATGGTAAGGGTAAGAAGGGTGTCGACATGAAGTCGGTACAGTTGTTGGGATCGGCGTACAAGGAGAAAGTAAGTGTCTGACGCGCCATCAAATCTTAGTAGTTATTGGGTTCTGGTATGTCATAGGTTCAGCCTGATATGGAGGAACTCACCGAAAATGCCGAGGAGGGCGACGAGGAGGACAAGCAGAGCGAGCAGAAGCTGGGGCGACTCAACTTCAAGGTGGGTTCTCTCTTTCTCCAGTCCCCCAGACCCCAGGGTCTCGCGCTCTCTTCGCTACCCAGTAACCCCCGAAATACGATACTAACCAAATAGTTAAGCGTGTGCACAGTCGATGTTTTTGACATGGAAAAACACTCACCACTCACAACAGCGGACAAATAAATACTCAGCATTTGCCTAACGAGTCTTGTAACTTCCTCTTCAAGGTTTCAATCACACTGAACAAAATGACATTA
The DNA here is from genome assembly GCA_008042535.1 of Drosophila tani. NCBI lineage: Eukaryota > Metazoa > Arthropoda > Insecta > Diptera > Drosophilidae > Drosophila > Drosophila tani. The sequence continues at coordinate 276,201 of VNJO01001632.1, read as the reverse complement.
AACCCCAAAATTTGGTTTCCACTTGATAGCATTTGACACTCAAGAAATTTATTTACTACATATCTAATAGGTTTCCATAGGAATTTGTTGCTTAAAATTACTTTTTTAATAACCAGAGGTTAAGTTAAGGTAAGGTAGAGTTAAAGTTCACTTTAAATAAGTTTAATTTGGAGCTCTTGGTAACATTCTTCACTGAAATAAGTTTATTTATTAAATTTCTAATAACTTGTAATAGGAATTTGTGGATTTTAGTACACTATTCAGTTAACCAGAGATTAAGTTAACGGAAAGTTGAGTCAAGACTCACTTTAAGCATTTAAAATTGTGTACACATGACAACATTTTGCACTGAAGTAATTAGCTTAGTAAATTTCTAATCGTTAACCTAAAGATTTGTTAGTTAAATCACTTTTCAGTTAACCAGAGGTAAAGTTAAAAAGTATTTAAAATGTTCATTATCGCTTTGAAGTTATAATTATTTAAAAATATTTTATTTCTACAAATTTTACTACCTTTTAGAAGAGTTAATCTGAAATTTGTTGAGTGCCTCGAGTGTTATTATCTTTAATCTTTTTCTCGTGCGAAACAGACCCAAATCAGACCCAACCACCACATTAACAATAAAATATAATACAAATCTAACAAATTGACTAACATATATTTTTCGATCTGTCTCTTCTTTGGCCAAAAACCGAAATCCCCTGCTGGCGCCGCCTTTTGAATCTCTCTTTCTAGCTGGAATACGATTTCAACTCAAACAGTTTGGCCGTGACAGTGATTCAGGCTGAGGAACTGCCCGCCCTGGATATGGGCGGAACTTCGGATCCCTATGTCAAGGTCTATCTGCTGCCCGACAAGAAGAAGAAGTTCGAGACCAAAGTGCACCGCAAGACCCTGAGTCCAGTCTTCAACGAAACCTTCACCTTTAAGGTAAGGTTAGAGTTTAAGAAATAAATATATAAATTAATGCTACTTGATAAATATTTAAAATCATATCCCTAATATCCTTATTTACCGCAGAGTTTGCCCTATGCCGATGCCATGAACAAGACGCTCGTGTTTGCTATCTTCGACTTCGATCGCTTCTCGAAGCACGACCAGATCGGCGAGGTGAAGGTGCCGCTGTGCACCATCGACCTGGCGCAGACGATCGAGGAGTGGCGCGACCTGGTCAGCGTTGAAGGGGAGGGCGGACAGGTATGTGGAGCTGGGCCGGGGTCCAGATGGGGGTCCGTGGGGGGACCACAGCTATCCGTAACTCTCTCTGTCTATGTGTACCACTCTGTGTGCCTCTAAGTGTTTTTTTGTAAATCCAACTCAAGAACAATCCGTTGAGATCTCTTTATTATCTCTCTATTTCTCTTTTTTGTAAGCCGTATGATTTTTTGCGTTCGTTACTTTCTACTCTCAGTTTTTTGAGCCGAAACTAAGCCAACACTGAAATCGTGTGACATTTGTTGACTTCTGTGACCTCTCTCGATTGTGTTTTGTGTGTATTTTGCATTCGAACCTTAGTAGTCACGACCAAAAAAAAAAAAATATATATATATGAATATGAAATAATACAACAGAAAGCAATCAAAAAGCATTTGTGACACCCACTTGATATTTGTTTTTAAGTCAACGATCCCCGCCCCACGACCCCTAACAAAATCCACCGCCCCCCTCGAAAAGTACATTTTAGGGGCAGGGAACCAATAAAGACAATTACAAAGAAAACAGAAAACTTTCCAGAAAACAGAAACAATATTAACAAAAAATCAAACAATGAAAACTTCGCGGAACAGACAAGCAAAAGTTTTTCGAATCTCGAACGAAACTTTTACACACCCAGTTCAAAATGCAAATATAAATAAATAACAGAAATTATCTTACCATTTAAATAAGCAATACTCAACAAGCAAAAACCAACAGAAAACAATGGGGGAAAATCAAATGTGGGAGAGCGCGCCTTGCCTTGATTTTCCCCTACGACCTACCACTCTCTCTCTCTATTTCTCTCTCCGACAGTTTTATGATTTTCCTTGTACCCTTTTCAACCGAAAACACCACAACTACAATTACTACAACAACATAAAAATAAAACTCTAAATTTCTCTTTCTCCAATTCCCCCCTCAAAAAATCAAAATTGATTTCGAAACATATAAACTCTTGTTTTCTTGAACTTTTGTAGAAGGTAAATACAAAAACATCATTTAAAAACTTAAGTAATCAAAAAAAAAAAAAAACATAACAAAGAGAACTCTTTAACACCTTTGCATACACGATTTGAGTTTATGATTTTCCCTCTATATAACATGCTCTGTCTCTGTGAACTGTCGCTCTTGTACACAAAATTAATATATAAAAACTGTCTATAATGCATCGAACCACACTTGACTGATTGGCTAAACTAACCTAATAATCTTTAAAACTTTCTGAATTTTTTCCATGATAATCAATCAATTTTGGTCTTGAGCGATTGTTCTCTGATTTTTCTCTGTCTCTCTGTCTCTCTCTCTGTCTCTATATATATCTGCATAAATATATACCCCGATATATTGTTATGTCTGCATTCTTTCTCGCATCATTAATATTGTAGTTGAATTTTTGTATTAATATTAACGATTTCTTGTCCTGTTTGCAACCACGTAATAACGAAACGAAAAGAAAAAGCATTTTATGACAAATGTTTTCACATTTCCATATGCAAATGATCACACTGCAATATTAATTTGTTGAGAAAACGTGTGGCATAAGAAAAAAGCCAAAAAAAATCAGCATGGTTGAGTGATTTTCCTCCGCCGCAAAAGCCAAACCCATCTTCTTCTCTAGCCTCCTCCAATTTCCCAAGTTAATTGCCCGATTTCGGGCCAACCTCCTGACCATGCTGATACAATTATTTAGTTGCTGAATTAATCCCCTCTCCCCCTCTAAAAAAAAACATAATAAACACAATTTTTGTTTGCACTTTGATTGGAACAACTAAACATCGAAAAAACTGAAAACTTTTGCATAACTTTCTTAAAGTAGTAATCAACTTTTGCACCCCAAGTTATTTGCATAAAGTCTGTCAAACTTTTACCCATACACACAGACACTATCTCTCTCTCTTCCTCTGTAAAACCCACACACACACAGACACACTTAAAACGCACAGAAAACGATTCTTTGAAATATATAACAAATAACAAATTATCTAACTAATTAAATTGAAATGTTGTAAAATATTTGCATTGATTAAATTGAATTGGTCGAAAATGATGAAAGGAATGCTCTGAAAAGATCCAACACAGATACACAAATACACACACAACAACACCCACAATGCACAAAGGCCATTTACAAATACAAACACACAATTTAACAAGCACACACACACACACACAAGCAGACACAAGAACACAATTTCAGAAATGGAAAAAGCTTTAAGTTTTCGCCTGTGAATGCCAGACATGAAAATGAAATGGAAATGTTCAAGAATTAAATATGTTTCGGCAAGTCGAAAGTCTTAGACACTTGCGGGATTTAAAAGGATATAAAAATATATTTACTTTCAGCTTTAATAAAAAAGGTCACTTAAAGCAAGATTTAAAATATTGTAGTACAGGTTTCCGATATTAAATAAAACGTGGCATACTTTTGGTAATATTTTAATGAGCTTTCAAAAAAATACCACCAAAAAATAATTTTAATACAATATTTTTTTGATAATGATTTGATAAAATTATAGTACATTAAATGATTTAACAATCCTAAACAAAATCCTGCAACTGTTTAAAGCCAACAATTTCCATGCATTTTGAATGCAAGGATAATAAGCTTCAAAGCCAAAAAAAAAACTAAATAACGTAACCTTTCCTTATATGAACTACAACTTACTTACCAGTTAGTTTAGAGACACTGCAATATACCTTTTCAACCCATTTTTACTCTACTGCATGTATTTCCTTTTGCTTACGACTTTATACTATTATATAAACCACACTAAGTATTAGTAACTAACACCAGAACACACATCACACGTACATTGAACACGGACATACGGCCATTAACTGGTTACAAAACTATACGAAAAACATTTTTCAAATTTTCAAAAACAAAAACAAAATTAACAACTATTCTTACTTATCAAAATTCTACTGGAAATGGAATTCAAAAGTTTTTAATACGCTCTTAATTTTTCTCTTTAATTATTTTTGAACGTATCGCTAAAAAAAACCAAAAAAAAAACAATCCAAAATCTGTAAACACAAAATTCGAAAACTCGAAATTTCCAAACTGTACTCGAAATTTTTGACTCATGCCATGGGGAAATCAATCCGAAACGTGAATCATGCGATTAACATGTAAGTATACGATCGAAGGAGAAGAGATTCATAATTATCGTTATTTGCTTTGGTTGTTGTCGTCATAAATGTGTTCCAAGTTCTGTTCGTTGTGTTTGAGTTACAATTCTGTTCGACCAGCAAAATGTAAATGTATCCGAATCAAGAGCCAAGCCATTGGACAAGTCAATACCGAAATGAAAATGAAAATGGAAATAAAAATTATAATTAAAATGAAATAAATATGAAAACGCTTCTTTAAGTCTTACGTTTTTGTGTTTAGCTCTCTGTCGCTGTCTCGCCCGATATGTGTGTACTGTAATTATGTTTTCATTTGCATAACTTAATTGTGTACTGTAATGTGTAAGCAGAGCTTCGATGACAGTCAAATACAAAAAACAAATGCTCAATAATCCTGTTTTTCAATTTTTTTAATTATCTTTACGTTTTTGTTTCGTTTCCGTTAACGTTAAACGTTTCTGTTTCCGTTTCCTTTTCGATTGTGATTTTAAAACATTTTAGTTACCATGAGACATTCACCAAACATTTAACAAAGAATATTTTGAAAGGCCCAGAAACGCAAATCAAAACGCAAAAAATCCTGAACATGAATCGAATTCAATGAATCAAAATATTAAAAGAAAAAAAAACTATAAAGTTGCGGTAAGTGACTCCGATATAAAACTCTATAAATTCTCTATAACGCTCGCTCGCTCTCTGTCTGTCTCGCTCGCTCGCTCTCTGTCTCTGTCTTGAAACTTTTTTAACTAATCCAAATAACACACAACCACATTTTCTATAGCTAACAAATTATAGTTCAACAAATACGATTTTTTGATTGCCCGGGTTAGTTTGACCCTTGGAGAAGTGTTCGAGGAATTGGCATCGAATTGGTTTGTGTTATGAGTAATAATAAAAATTTAAATACAAAAGCTACAAGCGGTTCGAACCAGCCTAGGGTTTTTTTATATACATATCTTAAGCCATAGAAATACTGAGTACTTAGATAGTGTTTTCATTTGTAAAATATATATGATCTTTAATATCCTTTCATGTACATAAGAAATCAATCTGTCTCTCTATTCTCTGTATAAGTAACATTTTATTCATTTTGATATATCGTTCCTTTCGAATACGGGTCCAACTAGAGCTCCAAAATTAGTCTCTTTACTGTACATAAAAATCGGTTCAACTCTGCTTGACTTCAACTTCTTATCTCTCTGTCTCCGCCTTCTCCTATTCTCATATCAATATAGTTTCTAAGAACAATTTTGAAAGCCAAAATATTTTTGCATTTTGTGCAGTCGGTTTTGAGCTGGGTGTTATTAAAAAAATCGAAAACAAGACAAACGAAATGCTAAATTAACAAATGAATCAAATATAACTCCAAAGTGAATCTGTAAGTTTTGGTATGGTTATCAAGTAATAAAAGCAAACTAATAACCGAAAACAACACGAGTCCCTAATATACAAAAAACACTTAAACAATATCAACGAGTTTAATTTCTGTTCAATACTTTGCCTTAGTTTCTTCAGTTTTCTTTTGGATATATACTCTTCTCTCAGATATACATATATTTAGGTATATATATATTTACACTTAACAAAATCGAAGCTCTAAGACGTGCAGTAAATGTTTTAATGTACTATTTTGTGGCGTTTTCGTTTTGTCGATATAAGAAAAAGAACTAAAGTTGATGTAACAATTGCTTACTAATACTGTACTGTTTACCCCACCCCTTAAACTTGAACTTATAACGAGTGTATTTAATTTCCTTTTTTTCACGTGTATAATCCGTCTTAACGTTGACCTAATGTCCTTTGTTTTATTATACTTGTTAACGAGCATCTGTATATCTCGATTAGCTTAACTGATTGTGAAAATCGAAGAAGAATTCGGTCCTAATTACCTTTAAAATTTTATAAACTGCCTATTCTATGGTTAACTAACAGCCAGATTTGGCTTACGAGCTAACATCTAGTTAACATTAAAATCTTTACAGAATGTAACACTTTCTTAATATGCATACCGAACTCTTCAAAATCATTAAAAAAGAGTTAATCAATCAAAATCAAAATCATTTGAAATGAGTTAACCAATTGATTTAACTGTCAGTTAAACTTAGCCAATGGCTAAAACGTTTTCCCTGTCAAATCACTAGGATCTCTACAAAATGATTTGTAAAGCAATAAAATTAATTTATTTATTATTGGTTAAACTTAGTCTTTGGTTAAAAGGTATCTCCTGACTAAGGTTTTTACCTTTCTCTGGTTACAATTTGATATAACTCCCCCGCACTGTGGTCGAGTGCTGAGCCCAATTGATATAGAAACTATATAATTATTAACCCATATATATATTTAAATGGATATGTATGTAAATGTATCAATAGTCTCTGTGTGACATGTTGTTTAATGCAAGCCGTAACTACCCCGAGCAACTTATACTAACCGTACCGTAAACTCTTCTCCGGATTTTGTCACAACAGGAAAAGCTGGGAGACATCTGCTTCTCACTGCGATACGTGCCGACTGCCGGAAAGCTAACCGTTGTCATCCTGGAGGCCAAGAACCTGAAGAAGATGGACGTGGGCGGATTGTCTGGTAATGTGGCGTTATACCAATGCGTCGGCAGGATCGATCGGGGCATTGATTTAGGCCCCCTTAGGTCCTGTCGGCGGTTTTGTTGCTTTCTATGTGTGTAATTAGCTAAGTGTGTGAAGTACGTTGTTCGTTTTATTTTCCTTTTTACGCCATTGTTTTATCCTGATTTCTATAACAACATATTGAGGCCGAGCAAACGCCAAGGCAACGTTTGCTGCGAAGAAAAAAAATATATATATGAGAAAAAAGAGCAAAGAAATACAATTTTTATTCCAACTACTTTTTTGTCAACTACTTTTCAACTATCAATTAGCGCCAAACTTATCAACTTGCATATCTTACCGTATTTAACCTGATTCGCGTACGCTACAAGTTCCAATTATTCCATTTACTCTCTAATCAAATCGAATCAAATCAAATCAGTGGATATATTTATCGCCCGGCAACGTTTCCATCCCGAAATATTCGCACAGTTTTTTATATACCTTTGTATGCCTGGCCAAGCCAATAGAAAACCAAATTGAACTTTAAGCTCTACACCGAAGATGGAGCTCATCGAAGGACCGAATTCTCGCTTGCTTTAGCTTCACTTTTGCATGTAATCTGTACAATTTATTTATTAACTAAAACACTCGACATCATTTCGGGTCCCGAGCTGGAGATCCCACAAACGAACAAGTTACAAACGTTGCCGCTGAATATATCCAAAAACCCAATTTAAAGTTCTTCTAGGCTTTTACAAACAACAGAACATTTTCCAGTATGTTTTTTAATGCTCTGAAAATATTCGGATTGAAACTTTCCAAGTAATGTGACAGATAATATCTTATTTATCTATGTACATTTTGATTTAACACATTTGTGTATATGCCTTGAGTTTAAAAAGTTGCTGTGTTCCAAAACGTATCCAGTATCCGATAATCGACTTTAACTTGCAATAATTTTTGGAAAAGATATCAAGCCAAAGCGAATGTCAGATGCCATTGAAATCTCTAGTATTTATTTGAGAATCCTATCAAAGAGGGTATCCTTCAAGTCAATATCTAGAGATTTCTGTAGCCATGCTGCTGTATATTTTAATATTAAAAATATTTGATATTAGCTTATACTCTTATCCTATGGCCTGCTTTCTTCATATCTCGTTGCGTCTTTTTAGTTGTTTTTGGGTTTGCAAAGTAAAAATTAATCTATTTTATATACAATAATCAATGTTTTTTGGTGTCAATTAATTATATGTGTGTAACGCCAAAACAAAACAAAAAAATGAAGAAGATGTGTTCATCATCAGATTGTTGGTAAAATTTTACTTTGTTATAAAAACGAAAATGTTTTCTTTTTCTTTCTTTCAATTCTTTCCTATATTATAGATCCATATGTGAAAATTGCAATCATGCAAAATGGCAAACGTTTGAAAAAGAAGAAGACAAGTATCAAAAAATGCACCCTCAACCCTTACTATAATGAGTCGTTCTCATTTGAAGTACCATTTGAACAAATACAAGTATGCGAGAATGTATTATACTATCCTATAAAAAACCACAACTACTACTACTACTCTACTACTACTTACTACCTCTACAAACTAACCTACTACTTACTGTTACTACTGTTACTGTCCTCTTCTGAACTATCTACCAAACTACAAACCAAACCAAACCAAAAACTAAACCGAGTTTTGAGTACCCAACCTCCCCTCTCTTAACACACACTAGCCTACTTACGTGCAATCGTTGTTGTTAATTATACTACATATATACCGTATATATATATATATCCATATATTGAATACTTGTATTCCAACCAAGAGACAACAACACCCAACTCTGAACCAAACAACCGAACACTCTTAGAGACCAATCTTCGTAAAACCCATATAAAGATATCTTAAACTTCCCCCCCAAAAACTAACTTAACCAATCTTTGTGTTCTATAAGATCTATACAAAAAAAAAACAAAGTATTCAATGTTTAATGTTGTAATTTACAATTTTAATCGAAATTCGTACAAGCTTTTTATTTTGGATAATCCGTTGTTTACTATTGTAAATATTCAAAACAAAGCCCTGAAAATTTAGCAAATGTTCGGTTTGAAAAATTATGATTTCCTCTGCTTTTAATTGTGTAGTAGTCTTTGAGAAACGATTTTTGAACCTGATTTGAGCTTCAGTTATTAACCAGCCTCGATGTGTGCTTAGCCCAGCTGATTTGGTTTATGTTTTAGTTCTTAACTGTGTCAATCTGGCAAAAAGGAAGCAATGAACAGCAGGCATGCCTAGTGGCTTAGGATATTCGACGTCAACTCAATCAATCAAGCATCTTAGATGCCCAAACACACACTGTCCTAGACGCCTTTGAATGGAGAGCAAGCAGTAGTGCGCCGCTTCGCTCGCAATCGAGCAAACAGCAAAAGCAGGGATGCCCAGTTGTGCGCCCGAAGTGCCTCGATCCCTTCGGATTTTTCATTTATTGTTTCGTAATCTGATCTGTGGGCATCCCTGCCGTCAATGCAGCAAAGCACGAGCCTCACACACACACTGTAACTCACAACACTCCAGTGAAGTACAGTGAATACAATATATATACAACAAATTCGAAATACCAACTTAAACTACTCTTTCCATAATACAAACTATCGCAAACTCCTATACTAGCGGCGTCAATAATGCACCACGCAACCACTAAATCAGTGGGTCCATTATTTTGACACTGTCTTCTGATTTGAATATCGAATACCAATCGCACCACAACAGCTACAGTACAAATACAGTAATACACAGAATAAATACCCACCACAGAGAAGTATAGCGTATCACCATGAATATACCAAGTTCATCAACCAAACCAAACATAAGTCCAAACGATCTGGAAAACTGGGAGAACTCTGTTACGGTTACGTTACGTGTGCTAGTCCAAGAAAGCCCCCTGTCTCTCTTTAACATATATAAGTAGGACCCGCCCATGCCGACCAATTAACAAAGAACGACGAATGGGATTGAATATTATACATTTTCGTTTACACGTATTTAATGAACATTTTTCTTTTGCCACAGCTTAAGTGAACTGCTATCGAATATCAAGAAAAGTAATTTGTTCATTAGCCCCCCAAGGTTAAAAAAGAGACGAGATATACATATCTCGAAATATATATCGACCATATTCATTTGCTTCTCACCTTAAGCTACTCGAAAGCTTTTAGGAATTTCTTTAGTTTATTTTTCGACATTTATCATTTTAAGCTACTCATACTTAGCTTTAGACATTTGCATGTTCTGCTTGTTAACTCACAAAACCAAAAAAAAAAAATACAAAAAGATATACAAAAAAATAAAAATACTCCACAGCAAGCATAACCCTTTTTAAAGGAGCTTTTTGTAATGCTTGAACGCCTTTAGATGTTAACCCGAAAACCAAAAAACCTATATCTTTAAGAGCTTGTGCTAAACTATGAGTCAGCCCATGAAATATTTCCAGCGAACAATCTAAACGATTGACCCGGAAGTAGCTCGCACTAAAAAATCTACAAATATACAGCACTCAATGCCCCACGTAGAGACTGAAACCTCTGTCTATAGCCTGCTTCCCAAAAAAAAAAAAAAAAACAGCATTCGTAGTGTGTCTGCCTGTTAGCCAAACAACAGTTCCCACTTCTACCCCAAAAACAACTCAAAACCCAAAACAGAACACGTATATCGAAATACCGAAAAGTTCTTCTACTCAAAAGCGCAGTCCCCTCCCGTTCAACAAAAAAAATAATTAACATAAAAAAAAGACCGACGAAGGTGGCCAATGCCAGAATATCCCATACTAATGCCGGTACTCTTCCTTGAACACTTCTTTCCCCCCCACGCTCGCGCGCAGAAAATCTGTCTCGTTGTGACCGTCGTGGATTATGATCGTATTGGCACCTCCGAACCCATCGGCCGCTGCATACTCGGCTGCATGGGCACCGGCACCGAGTTGCGTCACTGGTCCGACATGCTGGCCTCGCCCCGTCGGCCCATCGCCCAGTGGCACACTCTCAAGGATCCCGAGGAGACCGACGAGATCTTGAAGAACATGAAGTAAGGCGCTACCATGGAAAACAAATGCAGGTGAGAAGGGATGGGATATGGTATTAAAGGGTTATGTAGAAGTTCCTATAATAAATTAGAATATTTGGAAATTCGATTGTGGATATTTGGGCGGAATCACTTTGATAATTTGAGTTCAATCGGATTATAAACATGGGATATACTCGAATAAGAGAATACAGTTGCAATTTGCCCCGAACCGTGGTTTTGAATTAGGGCGATACAAATGTACGCTTTTATATCCGGCTGTCAGAAATCATAACGGTTTGAAATAACTTTTAAAGGTGCCTAAAAGAATGCAATGAAATGTTTCAAGCTTTAAATTCAGTGCAATTTTTATTTGTTATTCGATTTCATTATGTTGTTGCATAGTTTTAGACACCTTTTTAAGTGATTTTTAAACTCTAGTGATATCTGTGGTCTTCGATGTTATATTTCTAACTTCTACGTCATTTTAAGAGTTTATATTTGTAAAATGACTTTCTTGGTTATTATACAAAAATAAATTAAATTATATTTAAAAGTCTTACCATATCCAATTGATTCTATCGTTTGCAGACTTACAGCACATCTATCAAACGTATAAAAGTAACCAAAGAACACTTAAGCGAACCGTCAAAACATTGAAATCGATGCATCATCAACGTCAGCTACAACTGATCCTCCTCACCCGGAACGACAGCAACAATCAGCGAAATATCGTAGTTAAAGCAAATTGTTCATCTATGCAGCTATCTCCACAAACACACTCAAATACACAAAAACCAAAGCCGATTAAGTAATACCTTAGGTGTCTAAGTTATATATCTCATTGGTTGAACAGCAAATCGAAGTGGAAACTATGATCACCCCCGACCGAAATCTGAAAATAATTCGATTGATTTTACCTACGATCTCTCACACATGAAAATCATTTTAAATTCTATGAATTCGTTGTTGTCATTGATTCAGAAATTTCCAAGCTAAATGAAAAATAACGAGTATGTTAAATTATTACAGAAAACTCTATATATACTCAATGTATGAAAAAGAAAAATGAAAACTATTTAATGATGGCCGAGAGGTGAGAGTATGATTTTTAAATGTTAAGTTTATTTCGGTTTTAAATTAGTCCAATAATGAAATGAATCTTTCCGGTTTTCAATTTGTTTTTCAACTGTTGAAGGATTACTAGTGGATAATATTACTGACTAATGAATATATAAAAAAGCAAAGAGCGTAAAGGCAACTTAAACTGTTATGTAAATTATTTATTATGTTAAAATTATTGAGCATTACGTACTTAACTGTGTAAGTAAAAATCTATGTGTGTGTTTAAATGAAATGAACGTGGCAGACGACATATTCACAGGAGGAAATGGAACCGAATCGTAAAATATATATATTATATATAAATATTATGTATAACCCTTGCATAGACTAATGTTATGTATACACAGAGCTGAGTTTTGAAGACCTAACAAAATCAGACGTATAAGTAGAAAACCAAAAACAAACCGAAACCCAAAAGCAAATAATGAAAGTTAAACTTTGAAGCGTGATTTCAACGGAATATATCATCAGTTTAAACTTTAAAAATAATATCGAACATTTTGCACTACGGATCAGATTGGAATTTTCCCTTTAGTTAGCAATAATTCACAATAATTTAGGAACATAAATAGGGCTCTCAGTTCTGTTCGATGATGTGGCAATATTTTTTTGGATTTCCTCCTCACAAATCTAAATAATAATTTGGAAATCCAATATTGGGCAGACATTTCTCTATATTTTATATTCGATTTAGTACTATTTATTTAGTTGCTTCGTTTATCTCAAGTATTAAGGTTTCTCCAATTATCTAACAAATCGTTTTATCCTTTTCGACTTTACTACATTCTTTAATTTTGAGATCATATTAGGACCTAATGAAAATATACATACTAACTAAATGATTATGGCAAATGTTAAAACAGAAAAAGAAATATTAAGAACAATAATAGTTATTACTATTTATATTATATTCAAGTATATGACATCTAAACAATATACATTTATATATACTTAAAAAATTTGTGCTCCTGCTGCACAAGCCTACTAAGAACTTGAACTTTTTAATATGGAAGGAAAACGGCGGCGGCGATAACAAGAACTTCTACCTACCTAAAAAAAAACAAATTAGCTAACTAAGCTAACAAAAAATTAAAACAAAAAACAACTCTCGAGAGCATAGAGAACATTCCAATAAAAAGACGAGACATTGGAGGAGAGGAATAATGATGAGCCATGATTTTCTGATTTTTTCCATATTGAAAGTAAATGAAATTCAACTAATACATTAGATGTTTTTTGTCCTGTAAATGGTATATTATAATGATAATGATAATGAGTAGTTAGGGATCTGTGAATCCCCTGTACACACACTTACACAGTTGTAGTTATGTTCACCGACGCAAGAGATATAATGCATGAGAAACACACACAAAGAATAAGAATGCAAAAACCTACAAAAACGAGAAAAAATACCAAAAAATATTTATGTAATATAATTCATCTAAATTTAACAAATCGATGTGACGTAACCCCGATGGAAGGAGACCGGAAAAACAAGCTATACAACTTATTACGAGTATTGTTCAATAACAAAAATAAAGTACTTTGCTTTTCCAAAATAATTACTGTAAATTATCTCAAACCCAAAAACAGCAACAAATAATAAAAAAAAAACAATGACACAAGGATACACAAAATATGTATTAAACAAAAGGTAAATTACAAACAAACAAAGATCGAAACCTATCCACAACAACAGCAACAAAAGAGACAAGATGCAGACGAAGACAACAAACTATATATACTTGCATATTAAACAAATTATATGAAATTATATAAAATGATGTTGATTATTGATTTAAATTAAAACTGAGAAAGTGAATAAAACAAATTATATATACACCTATATATATATATATAAATATTAAACAAAACAAAAGCAAAACTTTTTGTGTTTTCCTTCAGTTGGTATATATTTATTTACACAGCGTTACTACACTGAGCAAAACGATAAAGATAACCAGAAAACCTTGTGCGACTGTGTAAGTGTTAGCCAAAAATCGACATGTACATACACAAGCACAACCACACACGCGACACACGATACACCCACACTGAGACACCCACGAACTGACCAAAAAACCAAAAAAAGAAAACAAGTCGTAAACATGAATGTATTATAAAGTATACATGTTAGTTATACAATATCTGTATAAGTAATGTCTTCAGTTCTCTTACTTTTATTTCAAATCGTTCTCAAAGCAAGCAGAATGCAGCGCATAGCCCATCACGAAAGCACAAATCAATACTTAGAAAGTGGATTAAAGTAGGAAGAGCGGAAGGTAAATATATAAGTAACTAATATAGGACACAGAAACAAAGGAAGATAAAAAAAAAAACAGAAAACAATATAATGTAGCAGTCCATGTACTTTTATTTGCTAGATATGTACGTATGTAATTTATATTCGATAAATCAGGCATTATGCATTTAGCAACCACCAGACAAGAGCATAAAGACCTAACAAGTATTCCATTTGGCTCTAACACTATCGAACAAGATCAAAAGATCCAAATCAATTTTCCTATCATTCACCATAGAGCAGGGATGCCCATGCCTAGCACGCCCGGCCATTCCCGTCATAGAGATTCACGCAAAACACACACATAGAGGGCGCACCTGAAGGAACGATCGATCGAGTAGCAAGTAATGAACAATGAGTAACGACAAATACAATATAGAGATATGCGTTATAGGTAATACAAACCCAAGATATAGGACAATGTTTGATGTTGATATGAGTTAATCTGGCCACCTAGCGTGCGCATTATATGCATAGATACGAGCATACATACATACATACATACGGCAGAGTATTGGCCTCCCGGCGATATCCTTTTATATATACCCAGCGATCGGGGGAGGGGCAGCAGACATTATACATAACCATCGACAGCACCGCATAGTATGAACAGGACATACGGTATATAAGTATTAACATAACCAAGCGATATACACACACGGACATAAGGTCCAGGTACTTCTCCATCCTTCAGATTCAGATCCAGATTCATATCCACTCTCTATATACCTATACACACACACACACAGCTACACCTCATCCAGCACTTACACTCGCGGATATCATTTTATGACTCTTTCCGGAGTTTTGTTGTTTACGATAAACTGTTTATAGCTGTTTTTGAATTTTAAATAAATTATATTTACTATATGGCAAACAAGAATAAAACAAACAAAACACTAAAGGCAAAAAACCAAAGCAAGTGAAACCATATATGATAGTAATATATGTTTTAAATGCTATTACCAAAACGAATCTTAAATTGAGGCTTCGCAGGCAAGGTTTGCGGGCGAATGAATATTATTGAATAAACTGCATATATATATATATACATACTATAATGCAACTGTATTGCAAGACAAGCATAACATTTTATTTCCGAGGCAAAAAGAATTTAACACACAGCCACACACACACTCTGACACCTGTGCGGTTCGGCGGTAAATGCAGGTAACCCTTTGCCCCCAAGACGATGCTGCAACCGCATCGAAAACAATAATTACAAACTATGATACCGACAACATCTCCACAGCCTAGTAACAATGTAAAACACAAGCGATGTGAACGATACAGAATATACACAGATACACACGAACTAAAATATGTGAAATGAAACGAGGAATGTTTATAAACAATAAACAAATGTTTGAAAACTATTATCTATGTTTTTTCCTTTCAATCACGGCTGCTGATAAAAGATAATTTATAAATAAATCTGCGGGGCTGAGAAGTGGCTTTAAAAGATTACGTTAGTAGTATTCATGAATTTTTTTCAGCGATGATTTTTTTTACCGGTGAATTTTTTTCACAGATGAATCTTTTTCACCGGTGAATTTTTGTTTCACCAATTAAAAATTTTTTAAATATTTTTGTTTAAATAATTATTAATCGTCACAAAATTTGGTATCAGAAATTTTTTGAGTTGAATGTGCCATCGTCACTTTTACCTCACCTCGTTAAAAGGTGTTTTTGTTTGATTTAAAAAATTATATGTATATTATAATAATTATTAAAGGTCTACATTTACAATATTAAATTATTTCTGATTAAAAATGTCTCCAAGTGCCAAGTTTACAAGATTGTCTTGTAATTATTCTGTGACTTGTAAAGGCTTTATTAATATTTATAAATATTTTTAATGTGAAAACCTATTACCTATGTACCTTCTACCAAGTTCAGTATACCCTATTCCCTACGAGTACCCGGTATAATAATGACGATGATAATTATAATTATCATTATAATGATATGAACTTAATACCATTTCCATAGTATTTCCACTCCATTCGATCCGTGATAAGAAGTGAAAAGCGAGAGAGAGAGAGAGACTACGCATGAAGCTTTCGATTAATGATACTCTCCGAACCGAGCTTTTCTAATTGATCGTCCGAGTGTGTGATACGAAAACAAAAGTCGAGCGTCGCTCCAAATAAAAGTTTAGTTCAGTAGGCGCTTCGTAAACAAACTCGGCGGTCTGTCTTCGCTGGGGTGCTCCGAGTGACCGGTTCCCTAGAGTGGGTATTAAGTTGAACTTGGGAATCAATAGGCAAGTTATCAGCACTTCCTTTGGCTATAATTAACTCTAAATTTTTGCTGTTCACAGTTTAATCGATCTCTTCGAAGATAATGGCACCCAATGTCAAAGAAGATGAGTGGAAGGTATCCGGCATATCCAGGACTTATCCGAGCTACCGCCAGCACAAACCTATCACGGGTGAAAGGTTAGCTGTTAATTATTTGAAATGACCCCAAAAGACTCAAAGAAGAAATACAACTTTTTAAGCTGGCTGGAGGGCAAAAATGCGGACGATGAGGCTGAAGGTCTTTGGCGCATTAACGATAAGCTCTACAACTTAGCGGACTTTGCCGCTCGCCATCCGGGCGGCGCCTTTTGGATTGAGTCCACACGGGGGACCGATATCACGGAACCCTTCGAGTCGCATCACATCGAGGAGCGAGCCCGGGGAATGCTGAGCAAGTTCGAGGTGCGAAATGCCTCGAAGCCCCGAAACTACAAGTTTACGCTGAAAGACGATGGTTTCTACATGACCCTGAAGCGGAGAGTGCGTGAGAAGCTGAGGAAACTGGATTACTCGCCCTCCCAGAAAACAGAAGTAAGATTAATAGTTAAGTTTACGTAGGAATTTCTGAGCTATTTTTATTACTTAACGATACTCGACTTAATTTCCTTAATATCAATATTTATGAGAGATTATTCATTATAGTATAATATACGGAAGTAGATATTTGATCCTTAGGGCAATGTCTTAAATCGAAGAAATTGTTTTTAGAATTTTATATTTTATGCAAAATCTTTTATCGGCGTCGACTCATGCTGACTATCAGTAATCTCTTTGTCTTAGTATGGCTTCTCAAAGCGATGTATGTGTTTATATAAGTGAATTCAGATGCCAGTTATTTTCAATAGATAATAACAATACTTAAATATTTGTGGTTTAATAGAGCTATTAGGTCCATATTCTTACATTAAAATCTGAATTACTATGAATTAAAGATAATCTATTTAATTAAGATACTCTTAACATTTATCTCTTTATTCTTAGCACTTAACTTTGCCTTATTTTTCAGTTTTTGCACTTGGGAATCCTGATCTCTGTTTTCCTCTTCAGCTGGGTTGGCACCGTTCTGGACTCCCTGCTCATCCAGGCCCTGGCTGGCCTGGCGCTTTGCTGGGTGGCCACGTCCACGCACAATTACTTCCATCAGCGGGACAGCTGGAGGATGTACACCTTCAATTTGACGCTAATGAACTTTCGAAGCTGGCGGATCTCGCATGCCCTGTCGCACCATGTCTATGCGAATTCCCTGCACGATCTGGAGATGTCCATGTTTGAGCCCTTCTTGTGCTGGATTCCCGGTCGCCAGTATGCCAGTAGAATGCAACTCTGGGTCTCAGTCGTGATCTCACCGGTGGTCTATGTAGTGCTGTTCCAAGGACAGATTATCTTGCGGTGAGTTGTGGAAGATTATATTCCTTATTTTATCCATAATTAACTTATCTATCTTTTTAGTTTGGTTATGTCTCTATTCAAAAAGAATCTTATGCACTGGGATGATCTTATAGGCTTAACCTTACCCGCATTTCTCTACTTATCCACTGGAGTTGGTTTGAAGGCCTCATTAGTCAGCTGGCAGATCATTGTGGCCATAGGTAGCTTTATTTTTGGATTTGTGGGCCTCACGGCAGCCCATCACGACCCTCGGATCCTGCACGATGGCGATGCCCAAAGGCCGGACTTCGATTGGGGATTGTATCAGATGGACACGATCATCGATCGGGGAGACATCAAGTGGTCCGATCTCCTGGTGCTGACCCACTTTGGGGAACATGCGCTGCATCACCTATTTCCAACCCTGGATCACGGTGTGCTCAAGCATCTCTATCCGGAGCTGAGGCAGACGATGAAGGAGTTCGATCTGGAACTGCGGGAGATCAATCACTGGGGCCACATCAAGGGGCAGAATCAGCAGTTGCTGAGAATGGACAAGAATCCCCTGCCGCCGGGTAGCAAGAAATTTAAGTAGGATGAGGTTAGGGGATAAGTTAATTACTTTAAAGGGAGAGGAGCAAGGGGTTGTCTGGAAATATATTATATTTATATATATTTTTTTTTATTACCTAGTATGGCGGGTTTTAATAGATGATTGGAGGTAAAAGATCAAGCTTTAATTATATGATTCATTTAAATGAATTCCTACACTCTTAAATTGTTATACTCTTTTTATCAAAACAAATATTCTCTTAACTATCTTTCTCTTTTTTTTTATTATCGCTTGATGTCTGGCCATTACCGCTTTTTACGATGTTTGTTATGATAACGTTATAACCAGTGTTTATAGCGTTGTTTAGTCAGCTCTTTAAGTGGCTACCAAATATTTCTTAGCTAATTTTATAAAAAATCTCTTTGTAGGTGAGAGTTCAGCTGGTTTTAAATAAAACAAAAAATTTTATAAATAGACCCGCATAAATGTTTGACTGCCTCTTATGGAGATATGGTCAATTAAACTTACATATATTCCGCAGAGTCATGGTGATGAGGCGATGGGGAAACAAGGCACATAAATCGATTTAAAACTATATTGTTTTGGGTGACTGGGAATTTTAAGAGAAGCTTATACCTAAGAGAATACTTATATATGAACGCTACAGGGGAAAAATAAAGCAAAGTTAATCCAACTAGAATAATGACATATTTTAAAATGATGTATATATTCTAGAGTTATAATTACATATTTATACGGAATGATGTGTATGTTATTATTCAGTAGAAAAATGCATATTAAATTTATAATTATTTAAATTACTATTTTAAAATCTTGAATCTTGAAATATTGTGCATTGTTAATTTGTGATTTTTTCCCAAGTCATTAATCCCTCTCTTAATAAACATTTTAGATTATCTTATTGCAGTAGATAAGAGTAAACTTTCATAATCGAAGAGTAGATAAGAGTAATATTTCGAATTCGAAGAGAGTTGATAATCTAATCGGTTGCCTGGTCAAGCTGACCCTTTAAAAGCCAGCTGCCCAGCTGGTTCCCATCAGTTTACAATTTTTTTTTGACCGGAAAAGTCGCGCCAAAAACAAATAATGTGGTCGGTTCGATCCGTGCTCCTGTTGCTCCTAGCTCTAGGAGCTTCAACCCAAGGAGCCAATATCCTGGGACTCTTCAGCAGCCATAGTCCCTCCCACCTGATCCTCCACATGTCGGTGGCCAAGACCCTGGCCGAGGCTGGGCACAACGTGACAGTGGTCGCCATGATGCAGCCCAAGGTGATGCACAAGGATATTCACCTCATTGTAGTGCCGGTGACCGAGGAGCAGGAGCGCACACTGGATGACCAAATGACCACCATGGCGGGGCAGAAGAACTCCGTTATTAGCACCATGTATCGCCTCATGAACGGCATGAATGTAATGATTGAGGCCCAGGGGGAGCTGCTGTCCGACCCGAGATTCCAGCGTATCTACGAGACCAAGTTCGACCTGATGATCATGGGCTACTTCATTAACGACTTCCAGCTGGGAGTGGCCAACAAACTGAAGGTTCCCGTGATCATTGACTGGATGCAAGCGCCCATGGCCGTTATCGATATGTTCACGGGAAATCCCTCAGAGCTCTCATATGTGCCCATCATGACTGCTGCCACGCATCCTATGAGCCTGGTGGCGCGAGCTCAGAACCTCGGCAAACACCTGTTTATGAGTTACTTAATCAATATGTTGGACTCCAAGGTGATCAGCATATACAAGGAGAACTTTGGGGAAGGCAAGGGTCAGCCGACTCTGAACGAGCTGAGAAAGAACATCTCCATGGCCTTTGTCAACTGTCACTTGATCAGCGAAGGTCCCATACGGCCGCTGGTGCCAGGTCTTATTGAGATCGGCGGCATTCAGGTTAAGGATAAGGCGGATCCCCTGCCCAAGGATATTGATCACTTTCTGGCCAAGTCCAGCCAGGGAGCCATCCTCCTCTCACTCGGCTCCAATATCAAGAGCTCGGCAGTGAAACCAGAAATCATCCAGACAATCTTTAAAGTCCTCTCTGGCTTGAAACAGAATGTGATCTGGAAGTGGGAGGATCTGGAAAACACTCCCGGCAACTCACCCAACATTCTGTACAAGAAGTGGCTGCCCCAAGACGACATCCTGGCCCATCCGAACACCAAGCTCTTCATCACCCATGCCGGAAAGGGAGGCATCACCGAGTCCCAATACCACGGAGTGCCCATGGTGGCTCTGCCCATCTTTGGGGACCAACCTGGAAACGCTGAGATCATGCAGAGCGCTGGTTATGGCCTGTCCCTCGACCTGCTTTCGATTACAGAGGATAACCTTGGAGGAGCAATCAAAGAAGTCCTGGAAAATGAGAAATATAGCGAAGCTATTGGCAAATTCTCCTCGCTCTACAGGGATCGACCTCTGACCGCCAAGCAATCTGTTCTTTACTGGACGCAGTACATCCTGCGGCATCATGGAGCTCCCCACCTGCAGAGTCCTGCGGTTCACATGACCTTTGTGCAGCTTCACAACCTGGATCTGTACGCTATACTTTTATTGATCCTGATTCTGAATGTGCTTTTAATCCGTCTGACTGTGAAGTTCGTGTGGAGGAAATTAAGGAGCAAGGGAAACAATGTACAAAAACTAAAGAAGCATTAAATTACTTATTATGTATAAGACAAATTGTTATTGAGATGTGTTCAGTAGGATATAAGCGAAATTAAATTAAGCCAAATATTACCAAATAATATTTTAAAGTAAATATTACAAATAACGAAATAAAAACTTAATAAATATTTGCAGTAATGCTGAACTTTCTCTCTTTCTTAAATTACAAAATATATGCCTTCTCTTTCCAAAACATTAAACAGATCAAAACATAATGCGTTGATCAAGAATATATGGATTTTAAGGGATCGGTAATAATTCCTTTTGTTTTAATCCATTTTATATAAATTTGCAAAGCTAACCCTTATAAGAATTTCGGCTTCCGTGGGGTTCCTCTCCCTTCCGCCTTTTCTTTTTAATGTCAACTATCACCATTACCTGTCTAAAATATTGTTTTATTTGTAACCTTATCTTGCCCTGGATTTATGAACACTTGCAGACATCGATAGAGCTTGAAGAATGCCTTATCTGCATTAAATTAGTTACAGTCTCTGTCTGAACAATCCTAAACTATAATAAGGTTTGTAATTATTTGTTAGTAATCGAACATAACTTATTGTAAATAAAAAGAAAAGTTAAGACACCCTAGACACTTAGAAACCAGAATCAGAATTTGTTAACTAAATTCCCGCAGCATAAGCTGGAAAGTTTAATAGCTATCCAATAAAAATCACAAATTTCAACTACTGGATGGCATTTTATTGATAATCTTTTGTTTATACTGATAAGTACACACACTGGACTTTCCTTGTCATGCATATCAGTAAATATATGCATACATATTTATATGTACATAAGTATGAACAAACATATTTTGTTTTGTAGGTACCTGATACCGTATTGCAATAATATTCACTCTTGTGAAATGAGTGAAGAGTTCACACGCGACAGTAGAGGTTCAAGTGAAATAAATCTACATTAAATTACAATTTTGAAACGAAAATACTAAGGGCTTTGTGGGAAATAAGGAATTAAAAGCTTCCCATCTCCAATATATTTACTTCCTATAGAATAATAACAAAAATAGTTGCGTCAGACCATTAAGAGCCGTAAGATAGGAGAATCGCACGTAATCGAAGAGAGACGATAAGCGAATGACTAGCAACTGGAAAAATCCCCATAAATACCCAGACCCATACCCGCTTCAGGTCAGTCTCTCTTCTGTATTTCACCGGAGAAGTCACGCAGAAAGTAAATAAAATGTTGGCGACTCGTTCCGTGTTTCTGTTGCTGCTCGCGGCAGTGGCTTCCACCCAGGGAGCCAACATTCTGGGGCTCTTCAGCAGCCACAGCCAGTCGCACCTGATCATCCACATGTCGGTGGCCAAGACCCTGGCCGAGGCTGGACACAATGTGACGGTGGTGTCCATGCTGCAGCCCAAGGTCGTGCACAAAGATATCCACCTGATAGTGGTGCCGGTGACGGACGAACAGGAGCGGGTTATCAACGACCAGATGGCCACCATGGCTGGGCAAAAAAACTCCCTCATGAGCACTATGGCACGCCTCATAAGCAGCATGGATGTGATGATCGAGTCCCAGGGAGACCTGCTTTCAGACCCCAGATTCCAGCGTATCTACGAGACCAAGTTCGACCTAATGATTCTGGGCTACTTCATCAACGACTTCCACCTGGGAGTGGCCAACAAACTGAAGGTTCCCGTCATCATTGACTGGACGGCTGCGCCCATGGCCGTGATCAATGAATTTACGGGCAATCCTTCCCAGCTTTCGTATGTGCCCATCATGTCTGCTGCCACGCATCCGATGAGCTTGGGAGCGCGAGCTGGAAACCTCTTCAAGCACCTGGCCATGCGATTCATCGCCAGCCAAATGGATTCTAAGGTGGCCCGCATATACAGGGAGAACTTTGGCGAGGGCAAGGGTCAGCCAACTCTGCACGAGATGAGGAAGAATATATCGATGGCCTTTGTCAACTGCCACTTGATCAGCGAGGGTCCCATTCAGCCTCTGGTGCCAGGACTGGTAGAGATCGGAGGCATACAGGTCAAGGACAAGGCGGCTCCCCTGCCCAAGGACATAGATGAGTTCTTGAACAAGTCGACCCAAGGAGCTGTTCTCCTCTCCCTTGGTTCCAACATCAAGAGCTCGGCCGTGAGACCGGAAATCGTAAAGACTATCTTCAAAGTCCTCTCTGGCCTGAAACAGAATGTGATCTGGAAGTGGGAGGATCTGGAGAACACACCTGGCAACTCCCCCAACATTCTTTACAAGAAGTGGCTGCCCCAAGACGATATCCTGGCCCACCCGAACACCAAACTATTCATCACCCACGCCGGAAAGGGAGGCATCACCGAGTCCCAGTACCATGGAGTGCCCATGGTGGCTCTGCCCATCTTCGGGGATCAACCTGGAAACGCAGACATCATGCAGAAGGAAGGATATGGCCTGGCCCTAGATTTGCTTTCGATTACAGAGGAGAGTCTTGGAGAGGCACTCAGAGAAGTCCTGGAAAACGAGAAGTACAGCCAAGCAGTTGGAAAATTCTCATCTCTCTACAGGGATCGACCTCTGACCGCCAAGCAATCTGTCCTCTTCTGGACGGAGTACATACTGCGGCACCATGGAGCTCCCCACCTGCAGAGTCCCGCGGTGCACATGAACTTTGTTCAGCTTCACAACTTGGATCTCTATGTTATTCTCCTAGCGGTCCTGGCTGTGATAGTGTTCCTTTTAAGTCTGGTTGTGAAATTTGTCTGGACCAAGCTACGGGGCCAAAAGAATAGCTATAAGAAAGTCAAGAAACAATAAGTCAACTTGACTGTATGTATAAAATAAATATTTATTTAAGAAAAATAAAATTAAAATTTATTTAAAAATATTTTCTGTTCAAAATTATTAAGCATATTAGTCTATTGTTATTTGATTGCTCCATGAACTTCGTATTGGGACTTCCGATTTGGGGATATCGAATATTTATGTCTTTAAGCCAACTCAGAATGCATACTTCCATTTCATTCATTGGTAAAATAATTTATTTTCATTTAAATATCGATTTCAACAGTTGTACGAATAGGTTTTCAATACAGTTACTACCCAATGATAAAGAGTTGAGTCAGAGCTCTAAGAACACTCACCAACTGTTAAAGAAACCAAGAGCCAGTTCCCGCGGTGCACATGAACTTTGTTACACTTTACAACCTGGACCTCTATGTTATTCTCTTAACGATCCTGGCTATGATTGTGTTCCTTTTAAGTCTGGTTTTGAAATTAGTTTGAACCAAACTCTGACTCCGCAGCCAGAAAAATAACTATAGGAAACTCAAGAAACAATAAGTTATTGTAAAGACTTTTTAATAAATTAATTTAAAATTGTACACAAGACGCTAGCAATGTTAAATGAAACTAGAGGATTAGTAAAGTACCATTTATTGGTAAAACTTTCGGGAATCATCATTACCATACTTAAATGGTTGCTATTTCTGAGTCCTATCTATCAGCAAACATTTGGTCTACTGATATCAATTGTGCTTAAGTTATTCTTATCGGCTCCTTATCTAGGCAATGACCTCCTTAAATAATAATAAATACAGAGCACAGAAGCAACTGACAATAACTATTTAAGAGTAAATAGCATATACTTCACTTTCTAGGTAGTGTAATTTATATTTTAATGTACCAATACATCGAGCATTTAGTTGAAATCAAAGATCGTATAGTGATGCAAGAGCATAGCCCCTCAAACAACGAGATTACTCGTATTTACGATAGTGTTTGTTTGTTGATAAGTGTGCCGCCTATTTAATTTTAACCCATATAATCATGACTCGGGTCGCAGACACGCGATACGTTGCCAGACCCTATCTCGTGGCGATAAACTCTGGGGGTTAGCACCAAAAGAGAAATGTTTGGAGTGGTCACTCTCTCTCTCTTGGAGGAGGCGCAGTTTCATTGAGTGCCCATGGTGGCATTGCCTCCCTTTGGGGATCAGCAGGGCAATGCGGAGATCACGGACAAGTCTGGATTCGGTCGCTGGCTGGATATTCTCACTGTAACGCCCGAGGAGCTGGAGGAGACCATACTTGAAGTGCTGGACAACCCTTCGTATCGGGAGACCATTGGGAAATTCTCCTCCCTCTACAGGGATCGTCCACTGACGGCCTGGCAATCGGTTGTCTACTGGACCGAGTATGTCCTGCGCCACCAGGGAGCCTATCACATGCAGAGTCCGCTCATTCACATGGATTTTGTGGCACGCAACAACATCGATGTTTATGGAGCTGTTCTTTCCCTTTTACTTGTTCCTGCCTGCTACCCTTCATCATATTCCGGTGGATATTTCGCAAGGTGCTTGGAGTTGTGCTTGGCCAGAATTATCAGAAAAAACCGACGCATGACAAGCTTAAATGTAGTTAGCCATTGAGCCCCCTAATCAATGCGTATACGTAATATCAGTTAATGTTGTGAAATAAGAAAATGCACGAAATTATCGCTGGTTCTGTTCTGTACTCGGCAGGGACAGTGATCGAATCGCTTAGTAATTAAGAAGTACGTTATAGTATTTAATAATAAAATAATTATATGTTTATGTTTTCACTTGTTTATATTCTGAGTGAATATGAGTGACTCTTGACTCAAAACAAGCTTCCCTACAAGGAGCTCTCCATAAAATAAACCATAAAACAAGGGGCAAAATGTATGATAAGACTCATTGAGAGAAAGAGAGTGATAAAAGCTTTGCTGGAAACGATGACTTGACCGAAGACTGGCGTCCATTTAAGTTGATTGTTCACAAGGGGAGGGAGAGATATAGGGAGCCTTGAAATTAATCGCTTGCCGTTGACAGTGTGTGGCATAATCACCAAAGAGTATGGAATATTTGAAATAAAGTCAGTTATTAAACTTTTTCGGGGCTACGGATGTGTTTCCCGACTGTTATGTTTACATTTTAAAATATTATTTATGGCCAACAAAATCTTGCCATATCAAATGATCTACATGCAACAGATAGGAATGTTGCCTCTAGCTTTTATAATCTCAGAGATCTGTTGATTCACACAAACAGACAGGCGGACAGATTAACAGACGGACAGACGGACATGGCTAAATCGAGTCGGTTGGTGAAGATGATCAAGAATATATATACTTTATAGGGACATTCTCGGTTGTACCCAATGGGTACCGGGTATAAAAATAATGACAATTGCGTTACTAAACTATGTTTAATTTAAACAAACATTCTACCCCATTCCAGAAGAAATTCGTGCTCAAAAAGGCATACATAATG
Source organism: Drosophila tani (assembly GCA_008042535.1). NCBI lineage: Eukaryota > Metazoa > Arthropoda > Insecta > Diptera > Drosophilidae > Drosophila > Drosophila tani. The sequence goes on along the minus strand of VNJO01001632.1, from coordinate 249,666 downwards.
CACTATAATGCTTATAAACAGACATATGACTTATCATAAACCATTGCTATCGCTGATTAAGCTCAAGTATCAGCAATGACCTGCACTGTAGCGCTTACTGAGATGTCATGCACCTTACCCAACCCGGCAATTAATGGAGGCAACGACAATGTGCGGACCTAGAACAACACAACGAGCGCTCAACAGGTTGCTCTCCCTCTCTGCCACTCAGATTATTTATAGAAGAGTCCGCTCTCGGATTCTCTATATATCTCGCAGTTTTCGAGAACGATTTCGGCGCGGTTCGGATTCAATTCTCAGTGATTCGAGTGGCTCCGAGGCAGCGCGTGCCGAACGCGTATAGTTTTCCAAATTAGTTTTGCATTATTTAATGGTTTATTTCGTAGCTTGTCGCAGCTTGTTTCTCTAAACGAACGAGGTATTTCGTATTTCTATAATTGATTTGTCGGTGTCATCGAGGGAGAGTGCCAATTTCATGAACTAATAGTTAACCTCCAACGTGACATTGACAGTGGATAAGGTTGCACTTTAACCCTTGCATTAGCGGTTTTAATTCTATTTTAGTGTGAAGTGTGGGTGCCGGATTTATCCGGTTTTTCGGGAGAAAATACAATTTATGCGAAGTAAACACTTCTGAAAAACTAAATATATTTTGTGATTCAAAATGGCTTGTTAACAAATAACCTGTTAGTATTTTATGACCATACTTACAAATTCTCTGCAAATAAGCTTAATAACAATAGTCAGAACTTAAAACCGAATTCAAAGGGTCAACAGGTTTTCCTACAACACAAGAACCACCTGTCGCCACACCAAGAACTTAATTCAAATACACTTTGAGACACGAAAGAATAGAATACAAAAGCTAATAGCAATCTAGAGGAAACCTAACAACAGTTATCAATAAGTGATTATAGGAAAACCAACGTGTACCCCTTTCACTTATCATTTAAATAGTTATCTATAAAAATGTTTAAGAAACGTGTTCCCTGTTTACTTGTCCACATCCAAGCCTCCAAACACTGACTTTGACCGGACAAACACTTTTGAAATTCATGCAGTCCTAACTGGAAATATATGTATTCTGCAGATTAAGGGAATCTTATCAGCCCGTTATCGCCCCCACCGACTACGTATAAGATAGCTGCCGGCTGCCGGTCTCCCAGTCAGTTTTCCCTTGGACCTTAACGCGATCGGAACTAATAATGGCGCAGAGCCGGAGCACTTGGTTGGGCTGCAGTTTGGGGGGCCTCTTGGTGGCCCTCTTGGCCCTACAGTCGATGCCCCAGGGCAGCGAAGGATCCAACATTCTGGGCGTCTTCACCAGTCACAGTCCCTCGCACTTCATCGTCCACATGTCCATCATGAAGACGCTGGCCGAGAAGGGACACAACATCACCGTCGTCTCTTCCGTGCCGCCCAAAGTGACCCACAAGAGCATCAAGCACATCGTGGTTCCCATGAGTGCCGAGGAGGAGAAGGTCTTGAACGACGGCATGGCCGGGATGGTGAAGGAGAAGCCTTCGATTTGGACCACGATGAAGTCCATCTTCAGCTCGCTGGCCATGCTGATTGACAAGCAGGTGGACGTGCTGGAGGATCCCCGCTTCCAGGAGCTCTACCTCAACAAGGGCAACAAGTTCGACGTGGTCTTCGTGGGCTTCTTCTTCAACAGCTACCAGGTGGCCCTGGGTGCCAGGTTCAACGCTCCCGTAATTATTTCCTGGTCGGGCCCACCCATGCTCATGGTCAACGAGGTGCTGGGCAACCCCGAGCTGTCCAGCATCCCTCAAATGCAGATTGCCGTGGCCCCCGGACAGCCCATGAACTTCCAGCAGAGGGTCCAGAATTTCGTCAGCACCCTGGGCTTCAATGCACTGAATATCTACCTGAACAACAAATACCAAGGGTTCTACAAGTGAGTACATACCATTACGTTATCAGCCTTCTTGATTAGCCATTATCAAGCATTGATAATACTTTAAAATCATAAAAATTTTAATAATCAGTGAACATAAAGAAAGAAGACTCAATTTTTTAACTTCCTTACCTTTCAGCCGCCTTTGGGACAAGGACAAGTCGATGCCCACCTTTGAGCAGGCCAAGAAGAACGTCTCCCTGGCCTTCTGCAATGGCCACGGCATCAGCGAAGGTCCCATCCGTCCAAATGTGCCTGGTGTGGTCGAGATTGGAGGCATTCAGGTGAAGAGCAAGCCCGACCCTCTGCCGGAGGACATCAAGGAGTTCCTCGACAACGCTAAGCATGGCGCAATCCTCTTCAGCTTGGGCTCCAACTTAAAAGGAGAGCACCTCAACCCGGATGTGGTGTCCAATATTTTCAAAGGCCTGAGCGGCCTGAAGCAGCAGGTGATCTGGAAGTGGGACGAACCCGATAAGCTCCCCGGCAAGGCCGCGAATATCCTGTACAAGAAGTGGTTGCCCCAGGACGACATCCTTGCGCATCCCAAGATAAAGCTGTTCATCACCCATGCCGGCAAGGGAGGAGTGTCCGAGGCTCAGTACCATGGAGTGCCAATGCTGGCTCTTCCCGTCTTCGCCGATCAGCCTGGAAATGCCGACAAGCTGGTGGAGAGTGGTTATGGTATCAGGCTGGAATTGAACTCCCTGGATGTTGCCGAGTTCAAGGCATCCATCAAGGAGATCATCGAGAATCCGAAGTACGCCCAGAAGCTGAAGAGCTTCTCCCGACTGTACCGCGATCGTCCCCAGACTGCCCAGGAATCGGTGGTCTACTGGACGGAGTACGTTATCCGCCATCACGGAGCCGCCCACATGCAGAGTCCTCTGGTGCACATGAGCTTCGTGGCCAGCCATAACCTGGATATCTACCTTATTACCGCCCTGCTGCTTTATATTATCTTCCTGATCAACAAGATCGTGTGGAAGTTCATATGGCGCAAGCTTTTTGGCAAATCGAACAAAGCTGCTCAGAAGAAGAAGGTGAAGAAGCAGTAGATTATTTTAGAATTAAACGAATTGTAATATTTAGGAACGATTTAAAATTGTACCGCGAGCCGATAAATAAAATGACAAAGATTAAAACTTTATAAAATAATCGTTATTATTTTTGTTAAATTGTATTTCAACAAAATACTTGCATTGCCAAAGTCTGCAATAATTTCTGATGTCATATTATTAATCATTATTAAAGGTTCATATCTTTCACTGTAACAGTTACAAACGTATCATCATCATTATGAAAATTACATCAATAATAGATAAGTTCAGCAAAGCACACTGTAGTTCTCAGTGGACCGCACCTATATTTATGATATCAATAACAATTAGCTCAGCTAATTGCTAACCTTACTAACACCCCCTAGCAATATAATAAGATCAAAGGCTACGAGTTCTCTCTCTCTCTTTCCACCATTAGATCTGCATATCTCTGACTGACTCTCGTTTTGCCACGATTTAGCTCTCAGAAAATCGTAGTTATTACCACTTCTATTTATCAGTAAACACAATAGAATATTGACATTATGTAATAATATAATATCAATAATTTGTGTTTTTAAAACTGAGGCTTTGCTTTTGTCAGTTTACTCGCGAAGATCAACACGTTAGTTCGAAAAGCGGGCCCAACTCACCATAAAATAACGGATAGACAAAATACTGATTTGATACTTATAAACTTTATAATATAAAGGGATTTTATATTTACTACAAATTAATAATTTTAAGTTTTGTCATTATTATAATCAATACATAATTTTAATTTTCCATTCTTATAAAATTAAGAAATACAAATAAAAATATATTTCACCTCTTTTGTTTTTATCCACCACATCAGATCAGGTTTGTGTATTGGCTAAGAAGTGCCACTGGTTTATTAGGTTTTTATCTTATCATTATTTATATTTGATTGTTTTGAGGATTAAAATACCCTTTTTTTTGTTTTCCAACTCCCAATTTTTAAACAAAGCTATCAAAATATTTAATAAAGACAGAAAATTTATTAAATTTATGATAGAGTCATCCGATTTTAAACACATTAAAGACATGACTTTGAAATAGTAAAAGGTAGGAATATATATTGAGTTTAACAGGAAGCAAGGAAGTTATAATGATGGACTTGGCTAAATTAACTCGGTCATTAAGAAATGTCTCTTAGACTACGTTGCAAACTTGTGACTGAACTATTAATACCCTCTAGAAGGGTATAGCTGTAGAAAACATCTACTCAGCTTGACCAGACCCAACAATCACGATTAAGTATAAATCTATATTAGATTTTACGTGTATCCGGTCAAATCTGATTTAAACTGTGCTACACAATAAAGTTTTTGGAAGCTACCTAATTATATTTATACATTTCCATAGACCCGTTAAAGTTTTTAAAAACATTTCAATCTTTTATATTTTTGCGTTATCAATAGAATGTCATGGGTAATCTGTAGCATATCTCATGCACAGCACTTTGAAAATCCAAGGAATCTTAAATGTAAGTGCAGATTGCACGACCGACTCACTCTGTTATCGCCTCGCCAAGGAAATATAAGATAGCTGCCGTCTGGCGCTGCTCCAATCAGTTATTCATTGGACTCTAACGCGGACGGTGCTAATTATGACGCAGAATCGGAGCACTTGGTTGGGCTGCAGTTTCGGGGGCCTCTTGGTGGCCCTCTTGGCCCTGCAGTCGATGCCCCAGGGCAGCGAAGGATCCAACATCCTGGGAGTTTTTACCAGTCACAGTGCCTCGCACTTCATCGTGCACATGTCCATCATGAAGACGCTGGCCGAGAAGGGTCACAATGTCACCGTCCTCTCGGTCGTGCCACCCAAAGTGACCCACAAGAGCATCAAGCACATTGTTCTTCCCATCAGTGCCGAGGAGGAAAAGCTCCTCCATGCGGGCCTGTCCACTATGGTAAAGGAGAAGCCCTCGATTTGGACGACCATGAAATCCATCTTCGGTTCCCTGGTTAAGCTCATCGAGAAGCAAGTGGACGTGCTGGAAGACCCCCGCTTCCAGGAGCTCTACCTCAACAAGGACAACAAGTTCGACGTGGTATTCGTCGGGTTCTTCTTCAACACATACCAAGTTGGGCTGGGTGCCAGGTTTAACTGTCCTGTAATTGTTTCCTGGATGGGCCCACCCGTGCTCATGGTCAACGAGGTGCTGGGCAATCCCGAGCTGTCCACCGTACCGCAAATGCAGATTGCCGTGGCCCCCGGACAGCCCATGAACTTCCAGCAGAGGGTCCAAAACTTCGGAACTACCCTAGGCTTCAGTGCCCTTAATGTGTACCTGAACCACAAATACAGCAAATTCTACGAGTGAGTACTACGATTCAGAATCTACGACTATTATCAGCTCTATTGATTAATCATTATCATATACGTGCACCTTAAGCTCACAGAATTACAAGTACCTCAACGACGCCAGGCCAATGCATAACCAATATCTGATCAGTTTACTCTTCCCTTTACAGCCGCCTTTGGGGCAAGGACAAGTCGATGCCCACCTTTGAGGAGGCCAAGAAGAATGTCTCCCTGGCCTTCTGCAATGCCCACGGCATCAGCGAAGGTCCCATCCGTCCGAATGTGCCTGGTGTAGTCGAGATTGGCGGCATCCAGGTGAAGAGCAAGCCCGATCCCCTGCCGGAGGACATCAAGGAGTTCCTCGACAAGGCCAAGAACGGAGCCATCCTCTTCAGCCTTGGCTCCAACTTGAAGGGCGAACACTTGCAGCCATCGGTGGTGGTCAATATCTTCAAGGCCCTAAGCGGCCTGAAGCAGCAGGTGGTCTGGAAGTGGGATGATCTGGAGAATATCCCCGGCAAGGCCGCGAATATCCTGTACAAGAAGTGGCTGCCCCAGGACGACATCCTTGCGCATCCCAAGATAAAGCTGTTCATCACCCATGCCGGCAAGGGAGGAGTGTCCGAGGCCCAGTATCACGGAGTGCCCATGCTGGCGCTTCCCGCCTTTGCTGATCAGCCCGGAAATGCCGACAAGCTGGTGAAGAATGGCTATGGCCTCCGACTGGAACTGAACACCCTTGAGGCCGACGAGCTTACTGCGGCCATCAAGGAGATTATCGATAGTCCGAAGTACGCCCAGACGCTGAAGAGCTTCTCCCGGCTGTACCGCGATCGTCCACAGACTGCCCAGGAATCGGTGGTCTACTGGACGGAGTACGTCATCCGCCATCATGGAGCCGCCCACATGCAGAGTCCTCTGGTGCACATGAGCTTCATCGCCAGCCATAACCTGGATATCTACATTATCACCGTCCTGCTGCTTTATATTATCTACCTGATCAACAAGATCGTGTGGAAGTTAATATGGCGTAAGTTGTTTGGCAAATCGAACAAAGCTGCTCAGAAGAAGAAGGTGAAGAAGCATTAGAAATTTCCCTATAGAATAATACATTCATCAAGGAACCTTAAATATTAATGGTTCTTTCTCCTTCTTTAAGTAATATCGATAGGTCTAAAAATGCTTGTAAATAATTAATATTTCAGTCTTTAAATGCGTATACGCATACTTAATATACGTTAATTAGCATAATAAAAGTTATCACTTCTTTTAATAAAACGTTTAAAAGAATTCCTTCATTAGGCTGTCGGAGTTGCTTAAACTATAAATAAAAAAGATTTTAAAGAAGAATTTAATTTAAATAAAACTTCACCACCCCATTCTTACTACACCACATATGGTGTATGTATTGGATAAACATAGCATTGGGTTTGAAACTCTGAAGACGACGAGTTTTGAAGAAGCAGTGCGGTTTGAAACTCGGATTGCGACTAGTTTTAAACTCTTTTGTATCGCTCTCTAGTGGGCACATTGGGAACTTTTATCACAGTTTGAAACCAAATTTTAATTTAAGGGTTAATTCGGTGCAAAACGGGACACTTTTAAAAAATTTGTTGTAGCGAAACGGCTTGAGCTAGTTTATTAATTGTAAATGACATATATTAACGTAACATTTAGACAATTTTTCTAAAAATGTTTAATTGAAAAATATGTGCAGGTATAGGAGTTATAGGGAATCTCCCGTGGCATGATTTGCGGTGTACATCCTAACGATCCTTAGAATCGTCCGCTATGAAAACCAGAATATGCATTAGTTAAAAGCGAAGAAGAGTAGTTCCTCTCTGTCGTCCTTATCCCTGACTGGGATATTTAGGGCACCGAGGTCTTGACACTGATCTGACCAAATGAAATTGCTCGACTATGGAGTCATCCACGTTCCAAACAGACTTTAAAAGGTCTCTCTTTAAAATTAAATATAAATTAATTAATAAAATTAAATAAACAATCATCAATCAACGTCAAGACATTCGTTTATTATTTAAAGACCATTTTACAGAACACGAACACGTAAGCTAACGGGGACTATTTCCACCTCTGTCACTACTCTGCCCTTTCTAGGGGGCATCGATAACCTTGGGCCTGCGCTGCTTCTCGTCCACCTCCACTTCCGCATCCCCTTCCGCCTTGTTGGACACAATGGTTCCAACCGTGCCGATATCGTGCACCACGCGGCACGTCTCGCTGGCCAACTCCTCGGGATCCGGCACGATGTCCCGGACATTGAAGACCTCTTGCTGCAAGTCGGGGACCTTCTCCTGCTGAGTGGCAAACTCACCCACCCCCAGTTCGGCGTGGATGGTGTCCATCAGATTGGCCAGCAGCAGACTCTCGTTGTGGCTGAAGACGTCGCTCTCGTTACTGCCCTTCAGGATGCAGTTCCTCACCTCCTCGGCCTCGTAGCACATGCCCAGGCGATTGTGGTAGTGGGTGGCTGGCATCCGCTCGGCCCCCGGCAGCGGAAACTCATAGTCTGCCTCCTCGGTGATGAGGCGCGTGGGACACCAGTAGTTGCCCATCTAAAGGGGAGAAATTATTTGTTAAATAAGTTCAATTTTCCTTATAGAGACTCACCTTGATGCTCCCCTCCTTGCCCTGAATGATGGCCAGGTTGCTCAGCCTCTTCTCCGAGCTGACCTCGATGTTAGCCCGCTTGCCGCGGCTGAAGCACAGCTCGATATCGGCGGCCACGTCCACATTGTCCGAGTTGACCCTGCCGCTCACCTTAATGCAGCGCGGCACCTCGCGGAATACCCACAGCGCTAGCTGCATGCCGTAGACGCCAAAGTCGCTGGTGACTCCGCCATAAAGGGCCAGCCGGCTGTGGGGAAAAATGGATGAAAATCCGCAAGGAGATCACTGTAGAGGAAAGGCTCACTTGTGGGAAACTGGCAGCCCCAGAGTGCAGTGGACGTGCTTGATCCTGCCGAGGCGGTTTCGCAGGATCTGATGCCGCAGGTAATGGTAGGCAGGCACACACCTCGGCCACATGCCCTCCATGAGAAAGAGTCGCCGCGCACGCGCCTTGTCCAGCAGCCTGGTCACCTGCTCCTCCGTCATACAGAGCGGCTTTTCGCACAGGACGTGCTTGTCGTGGTTCAGCATCAGATGACACAGCTCCGAGTGCTGCGGATTCAGCGGCGATATGTACACAACGTCTGAGCTTCAACAATTGGATCAAGATCGAAGGAATTCCCAAAAAATGAAATTAAATATTACACATCCGCCATGTGAGCCCAGACGCGACTCACCAACATCCGGGCACTTGGCCAGATCCTCGAAGCTGGTGTACACATTCTTGACTTGGTGACGCTCGGCAAAGGCCAGGGCATGCGACTGGTAGGCGGCCACGCAGGACACGATGCTGTGGTGCAGCGGTGGCAGGACACTCAGCGCTGCGGCAAAGTCATCCGCCATCAGGCTGACGGGCGCTATGCCCCAGCGCAGCGTGGGTCCCTCGCAACCCGACCACTGGTCACTGTGACCCGCATCCGCACCCGCATCTGCCAAGTCTCCTGGGGAGCCGCCGCGCCGCTCGGCAAAGCGATTGATGTGCAGCTCACGGGGGCGGGGTCGCCACATGCTGTAGTCGCCAATGTCGCTGCCCACGACACTGCTCCGGCTGCCATCCGGTCTGGCCGATGAGCGTCCGGTGGGCAGGCGATCTGCGGGGAGGAGCAGGAAAGCAGGGAGGATTACTCATCTCGTAGAGTGAAAACTGCAGAGCAAAACAATTCTAGATGGGGTTTCGAGTATTAAATTAATTTATTTTTATGTTTATACTCCAAGGAAAATTGTAAAGAAAATCAAGCAAACCCCTTAGCTACCTTCTTAGGGGAAAATTTTTCTTTAAGTGCACAACCCGCCGGCTGCGATCGGTGGCAACTTTGTCGCGTAAAACGCATTTCATTCATACAATCGATCGGTTTTCCACGAACTGGCGAAATTGCGGGTGTTGGTTTTGGTTTGTGGCCCCCTGGCAGCCCGACAGCCCGACAGCCTCGGCGAAGTGATAACCGGTCTGGGCTCCAGACTCCGGGGCCAGCCGTGGACCATCTACGTCGAAACGGCGGGCGCATTATGTGGCGCTGTTTAGTGCGTCAGTTCCTCCATAATTAGTCATATTTGTTTAGCATCACAACTTGTGAATGACTCGCTGCTGCCGTTCGGCGGGGCTCAGTCAGGTTTTAGCCGCTGTTTTGGCCGCTCTTTTAAGCCGATGTTGCCGATGTGGCCGATGTTGTTGGTGTGAGCTGGTGGTGATGGCCTGGTCCTGGCCAAGTTGGCCAAGTTGGGAACTGCCTGGGCCGCGCACTTTGCGCTTCGTTCTGTCCGCATTCGAATTTCACTTTCTTTTTTAGAAACTAAGCATCTGACTGTTTGTGTATTTATCACCGTGACACCCGATGAATGGGGTAGCTTCACTTTGACGAGGAGCTAGCTATTAGAAGTGATTTCGAATTGTATTTTATGTTTTTTCATTGAAAAAATAAGACAGAGCTATATTTATAGCTAAACCAAGACAGCTAGACCTTGAATTCAGCAGGCATTAATTTTTAGCTTTAAAAATCCGTAAATTACATTTAAGAGTATATATTTTAAGTTTAATTTAAGTAAAATATTTTTCAATATATGATATAGGTATTTGAAATCCTTAAGAATATTTTCCATGACTTTTTAATACATAGATATTTATAAATTATTTACTTAATCAATATAAATCGATTTATTCTCCGAGCATTTTAATTAAAATATGATTTGTTATACCCATAAAGCTTTTAATTTCTTAGCTGCTTATATTATTTATTTATTTATATATTTTCATAAGCCAAAGAGCATTCGCTATGCCCACTTTCCACTCGAGAGCTGCCACCTTTCGCAGCTTATTTCACTTTTCAATAATTCGAGTGCGTGCAACAATGTCCGGCGGCCTGCGAGCGAGTGTGAGCTGCTCTGTGTGCAGTGCGTCCCAACAGAAAACAGAAAACAAAAAACAAAAACACAAAAATTGAAAAATTTGTTTATCTAATTAGCAATGCACCGGGCGACGTCTTTGCGGGCAGCGGCAGTGCTTTTCACCTGATTTGGCATGCATGGCAGGTGCTCTCTGGTGGCAAGCGGGCTAATGGGAACTGCCAAGCCAAGTCGATGGCCGTAGAAATTGCCCTAACCCCAAATGCAAAACAATAAAAATATGTGCGAGGCGCGTTAACGGTTGGCCAATGAACGAAAGTGTTCTATGGGCGTGCAGACGGGCCAAAAAACCGAAAACTGAAATTGGGAAATTTAACCAACTCTCGCCCAGTGCCGGAAGTGTCTCTGTATAAGTCAGTGCGAGTGTGTGTGTGGGTGAAATTATGCGCCAGTGAAAGGTTGCCTAATTTCTGTCATTAAACTACACGGGCACGAGCAGGAGCCACGTCTGCACTCGTACAAATTAGTGCAAATTTCACAGTAAACAAACTCATTTTCCTCGCACTTTGAACTAATACATAACACGTTTTTTTTTTTTTTTTTGTTGCAGTTTCTTGGGAAAAATGTTTTATCAATTGATTTGAAAGATTCAGGTCGTTATTTAGGAAAATCATTTATAATGTTGGTGACTGCACACTACTTATAATAGACATTTGCTTATCTTATCTATGATATCCTGTGCTATCTTAAAAAAAGGAAGAGCAAATATAAAATTCGGATTAATATTCAATAGAGATTAAATAAAATATTGTAAGAGTAAAATCCTGAAAGCAGGATGTGTTAAATTGCTTTATTTTTCCCACCAAAGTTTTCTTTTATTATCAAAACATATTACTTCTTTCTAAATAATTCAGGAAATATTTAATTAATCCGAGTATTTCAGATATTCAGCGATCAGAATAAAAAAAGACTTTAAAAAACGATATGCTAATATTTTTAGTGTAATCCCAGCTAGAGCTAGATTAGATACAAGACAGAGATGAAGATGGGGGTACAGGAGGAGGAGCGCGACAAGAGCTGACAGCCGGGGCACACAAATTTGCCATGCGTGTGCCTCTTGATGACTCTTTCCAGAGAGCGACGACACGGCGGAGACGACATGTTCATTAAAGCCCGAGCGGCATCATCATCATCCCCAAGCCGAAAAGCCAAGAGCCCCATCCGCCGGCTCCTCTGGCGCACCGACAAAGCAAATAAATACTAAAATTTGCATGCCTGCAACATAAATCGTCGCAAAATATTAAACAAGTCAGCAGCAACAGTTGAAATCAATAAATTTATTGATACAATTTACACGGCCGAGTAGAGCACCGGTAACGGCAACAGCGATATTGCTGGCAGCATGCAACATGCAACACGGCCACATGCAACACATGCGCTAATTAAGGGGGGTCCGAGTTCGCCGGCGGGGGTGTTCGGCGGGTGTTCGGAAAACGCGGCACTCGCCATTCGGCGATGGCCTTGCAACTGGCCAAGTGGCAGCAGAAACAAGTTAACGAGCCAACTGACTGAGGAAACTCACTCGATGATTTTCGCGGGGAAAAAGAGCAACAAATTATTTTCGGAGGGGGCTTTCAGGAGGGACACTCACTGGTGTGATTTGCGATGATTTGGTCCTCACTCTGACTTGATTGCATCCCATAAAGCTGATCAAAATGTACGAAATGGGTTTTATGGTGACTTACAAACTAATGTCGCTGGTGGAGACTTTTATTTATTTATGGGGTTGGTTGATTAAGAAAATTGAAAGGCAGAGATATGATTAAAAAATAATTTGCAAGCTTATTAGCTTAAAATTAATATTGTGTGGATAAATTATTTAAGTACTGACGGATTGGTAGGAGTAATTGTTATGTTAAAAAAAATTAAATAACCTTAAACAATGATTGCTTTGTACATTTTCCAAGGAAAGAAATCTAAATAAACACAGTTTCAGAAGGGGTTAATTCTGCTTCAGCATTTATTATAATAAATAAAACATTTCAACACTCTTTCCCAAATTTAAAAACAAAAAGAAAGTGGAATAATTGGTAATCACTTGACATTCTGTAACCATAGATATTTGCATGTTTCGCCATTCTAGGTTGTGAAAGTCATGTGTCAAGTTCGTTGCCAAAGTCTTTCGATTTGCCTTACGTTTTTTTTATTTTTATTTATTTTTTTGGTTCGAGGCTCGAAGCTTTTGCAACATTGCGCCTTAATTGACACCTTCAACGTTTTGAGAGAAAGGGGACACAAAGGGAGGCTCACAACACCCCAGACATCAGCATAATTTTTGTATTTTTTGCCTGCTTTTGTTGCCACTGCTTTTTTGTGGTACTTTTTGCTGGCCGCCTGACAAGTTTCGAATGCACATGTCCGTCGGCTCACTCTCATCTCATCTCATCTTCCCCGCAACTACTATACGCACACGCCCAGCAGCAATAGCCACAGCAACGCCAATTGACAGCCAGTCATGTCATGACTATTGCCAATTGTTTTTTGCTGCCCAAGGCTTTTAACATATTTTACGATTTGTTGACCGCTCGTAGAAATTTATTTTGCCAAAAGATTTTCGGGTTTTTATGCAACCCAGAGAGGTTAAGGTGAAGGCGAAAAGCGAAAGCCCAAGAAAGCTATAATCACTGAGAGTAGAACAAGTACAAGTACAAGATCTAAGGACGTAAGTCCCAGACAAAAATAATACCTACAATTATCAAGAGAATAAAAAATAAATTCATGGAGTTTCTAGTATTTGAACAATCAAAAAGCTAGTACAGGTATAAATAAATATTTATGGGGCTATAAAAATTGTTTTAGAAAAAAAAAACAGTTAAAGATGGTAAATTAAGAAAAGGTTATTTTTATAATACACTTTTATAGGCCTTTGAATATTTTTAATATTCTTTTCAATAGGCCAGTAAATATAAAAAATAAGAAAACAGAAAGGATAATAATAACAAACCATAAAAACCGCCTACAATGTATTAAAAACTTGTTAGCTCTTAAATAACTTTAATCGCTGTCATTATTTTCCTTATCTTGTATTAAAGAGACTAATATTCTTGGCCAGTCGCAGCAACATGTTGCAGGCGGTGAAAAGTGAGTCTGTCTGCAACACCAATGCCAGCAGCAGCAGCAGCAACAGCAACAACCAGCAGCAACAAAAGCGAAAAGACGACAACTTTGGTGACGATGCCGACGGCGACGCCGGCTGTGACTGCGACGCATGTGTTTATTGATTCGCTTTGGCTCTGGCTTTGGCCAAAAGCGACGGCAGCGGCCGAGACAAGTGCAGGCCTGGTTCGTTGTACCTGCAATCTCAGCCGGCGCGGCGTTGCTGCCTCAGCCGCTGCCTCTGCCTCGGCCGCTGCCGCTTTTAACAGTTTCGAATTTGAGTTTTGGCCAAGACCACGCGAAATCAGTTAACAAACGGACGCGTTTTGAAACGGATGCACTGGCACTGCGAGAGCGAGAAACCTGAAGCCTCCGCCGTCGTCGTTTTTTCCTGGCCTGGCTCCTCCATAAAAATCGAAAGATCCGAAGATCCCGGCTCTTGGCCAAGTCGAATCCGAAGCCCAAACCCAAACCCAAGCCGAAGCCGTGCGAATGTCTGTCGGCCCGAAGAAGAAGAGGCTCGCAGAGCTGCTATCTTCATCGGTCGCGCTGGTCGTTTAAAAGTGAAATTTACTGAATGAAATAAAATGTCTTCTGGCCAGCCTCGGACTAGCCGTCTGGCCGACTGTGTGCTCTGTGCCTTTGCCCGTTGGCTTTGTGTTTGATTATTGATTTGTGACAATTGTCGGCAGGGAAATGACTGCAAATTAGTTGGCAAACATTTTGCGCTGCTTGGAAAAACCCGGATTAAAAACACGCCTACAAATTATTAAGACAAACTGTTTGCCAATTCGCGGAAATATCTCTCTTCCTGTGCGAGTGTCATTGAATGGTAAGCCGAACGGCCGGAAACTAAGGTGATGTAAGATCCTGCTTAAATTGTGTAAGCCTATGAAAGTGCCAAGAATAAAGCGGTTTAAAGAAGAGGCTAAGCATCCTTTTCTTTAACAAAAGGAATACATTATTTTTAAAGGCAAATCAGGCAATCTATTTAGTAAAAAAAGTTAATGAAACGATGGAAAGAAAAATTGTATAGCTAGTGAAAGTGATAGAATTAATTCAATTCAGTTAAAAATGTTTAAAGATTTACAGAAGTTTTTTTAAGAGATATAATATATCTATTAGTGATTTAAAATAATAAGTAATATTAAATTTTAAGGATTACATTAGGTACAAGCGAAAGATTAATTCAATGATTAATATTTGCAAAAGAGGACTTGAAGGACTTAACTTTTTAATAACCTTTCACATCGCAATTGAAATATATTTTAGTTACTTGGGAATAACTCTAAATCATCAATAAATCTTTTAATTGTACTGTTAACGATCTACAAGGATTGTAAAGTCATCAAGTAGCATAACATGTAACCACATTAGACCACCAGCCGGCGACATGATCGTTAGTTTGAATAGTTAAACACTTGTAAGCCTACGTGTGATCAGTAGAAATCATGTCTGATTATTCACAGCGATTTGTGTTTATTTCTGTTGAAGTTGATCGCTGAACATCGTGTATGATCAGCGAAGATCGTGTACGATGCCTAAAGTGCCTACTAAATTTCAAATGAATGAGTGAGCATATAGCGGGTTTTGTTTAATATTATTTACATAATATATTCATTTGACAAATCATAGAAATCACTTTACCAAAATAAGGACCCGTTTAATAAATCCTAACGAGGAGAAAATTAACTGTCTAAGAGCACATAAAAACTGTGCCATTTCGGAATTTGTTAAGTATTCCAGAAAGCTTAATATGTATCGAATAAAATTGAATTTATTGCAACTATGTAAACTTTTAGTTTGCACTTGGTCACGATTTATTGTCCGTTTGGGCATTACTTTGCACTGATGCTACTTTAACGCATTTACCATCAATCAACTCTCGGTTTTCAATGGTATAATCCACGAGTGCGGATGTTGCACATAAATTCCACCTTTCTTCGCCGAGCGAAATCGAATGTTTCGTCGTCTCTTTTACGATCCTGCTAACTTGGCGCAAAGAATTAAGAGTCGTCGCGGCGCTTATTCGCTGGAAAAGCCAACAAACAAACGGGCATCACTCATACGCCGCGTGGACAGAATGAGGGGAGAAAGGGCAGCACAGGCACAGTTGATTTTCCCGGCACTCCCGGGCCCGGCACTCGGCGCATTTATCTTTCACTTAAAGTGAAGATGACATTCTTTAAATGAAATTAACTGCCGGCAACAAAAAGCTGGCGCAGCTCTGTTGCTGCCGCTGCTATTGCTGTTGTGCTGATGCATCCGATGTTGATGTTGCTGAGGTTGCAGCTAATGTTGCTGCCGGTGATGTTGCTGCAGATGCTGCTTCTGTGGCAGCTGCTTTGGCTGCAATTAGTATTTGTCTTTGGCTAATACGCTGCCATGTTGGTATGCATCTCTGTGCGCCAGTTTCATGTTGCCCGTGTTGCCTCCGAGCTGCTGCAGGTTGCTGGTTTATGTCGCTGCCTGCCGTTGCTATCTTTTACTTAACGCATAAAAAGTGTCGCGCACTTGAATGGCTATTTGGTCTCTGCTTCGGTTGTTTGTCTATTTATTGGTCTGTTTGCTTGCTCATCGGCTTTTTGTGACTGCCTTTTTTACACTCATTGGCTTAGCCGTCCACTTAACAGCTGTCGCATCGAGTGCATCTCTCACTCCATCTCCAGCTCCATCTCCATCTCTCCTGGTCGCACTGCCACCGAATCTCAATGGCTCACAGATCTCCAGTGGTGCCTTTTGGGTTTACTATAAGTGACTGATCGCCGGCTTTTAAGAGACGCCGAACGAAAGTGCCTGGAATGCATTTATGATAGGGGGCATCAGGTTGATGTCTTCGCATAGTTTTGACATTGTGTGGGTTGTTCCATCAACTACCATTATCGGGGTTAGAGATCTTTGAATTACCTGAAAGTTTGGCCATTATTTTGGGTGTATTTATTAGAGTCGAGTGGGAGTTCAATATGAAAATAAACAAATAAAAGCAAGGTACTTAACTTAATGAGAAAAGCCTATGAAAACCTTGCCACTTTTTGAAATAATGGTGGAAGAGGGTTTGATTCAACTAGAAATTTTAATTATTTACGAAATAAAGGAAAACTTATAAAGAATTAATAAATAGACAGTGTCCTCAGAGACTAAGCCTTGTTAAATTTAAATAAATACAAGTTAACATAGTTCAAAAACCCCCGAAAAATTAAATGATAAAAAACCCCTGAGAAATACTTCTATAATTACAAGTTTTCGTAGATTTCTGCTCTATAATTAACTAAATAAGCAGCTAAAAATAAAAATACCAAACTAATATCGATGATTGCATAAATTGCATATAATTTGCATAGCAGATAATCGCATAATACTTGGCGACAACACTCACTTAGCGGCCAACACATTTCTCTTGTCATGTAAACACAATAAACTTAGACAACACAGAAATTATGCGTAATTAAACGCATTACAATATGACGCGGATGGGCTTATGTAAATGTGCGGTGTAAGACAATAAAAGACAATTAAATAACTCAAGCGAAACGAGATCGGGAGCGTGAAAACAAGTTAGGCCTACCGGCCACAATTTCTGATGATGGAAAGACTGACTGACTGACCACTGGACATTTTTGGGAAAATCTTTGGGATCGAAAAGTTTGACGAGGCCAAATTATATTCAATTGCAAGGCCATCACTCCGCCCCATTTTCCTGGCCGGCGGCGAATTTTATTTGATTTTAATTGCCGCCATAGCAAGATGTTTGCCATTTAATGGCTTTATTTATGCGTGTAGTAATCAAGTTAATTTTTACGATTGCCGCCGAGCGAGTCACTGCAGCAGCAGCGTGGCAGCACGCCGGCAAAGACAACAACAAAAACAACCAGGTCGCAGTGCTGATGCAAAATAAATGCAAATTTTCTTTTATGATCAAAAAGCACAAGTTTCACTTTCGATGGGAACGGAACGGAACGCGCCAGGCAGGCGCAGGCCGAAAAATATATTCCAAAAGCAAAGCAGAGACAAAGATGACATGCAACTGGGCAGGGAGGAGATGATGATAAGAAGCCCTCGGGACAATCGGCCAAGGGAGCTGCTACGAGAAGAAAGCCAAAGGAAAAGAGCCGCCGCCCACCCAGGTCGTGCGAATCTTTCGCTCGCTCTCAGCCTGTCTGTCTGTCTGTCTGTCCGGGGAGTCTTCGGTCCAGTCACGCTGTCCGTCTGCCCTGCGCCGCGTAATGCCATAAATTATGAATTAATCGTATCAATCTCTTCGATCCGGGCGGTTGTCGCTGGCTGGGAAGATGGAACTACAGGGAAGAGTCTGAAATTTAAGTTTTAAATTAATATGGGAACTAAAGTTATGTGGGATTTTTATAAATATGTTTTAAAATTTAGCTAAGGTCCTTAAAAGTGTGACATAGGAAAATGCTATTAGCCTTATTAATAAAATAATTATCTTCTGTTAAGGCAAGATGTCTAAGTTCGTGTCTTAAGTCTTTCGTTTTTATAACTTAAAATGGAAATAATTCGATTTGTAGATGAAATTAGTTTTATTTTAAGAAGTTATATTTAATATTAGAGATTTGCCCGAGAGACCAATTGGATTAAGACAGAATTTTCATGCAAAGGCAAAGGCGAACTTAGCTTCTCGGAATTACCAGAAATTATTTTTGTGACCAATAGTAGTAAAGCCATTATTCGTAATTTTTAAGCCAGAAAATATTATCTTTTGGGATATCTTTTTCAAGAAATGAACTTTATTTTGTACAATAGAAATAGGAATTTGTTTTCCTATTTGTTCGGAAGTGCAGTCCACATTATAAATAATAATTATAATGCGAATTTATCAACACCTTAACAAGAATTTAATTACTTAATTTATATGCAAGGTTTCATTGTTTAAAGAAGGATCTCCCATATAAGTAAATTATAAGTTTCATGTATCTCAGCCAACGATTTTCCTTCTACAATCCCCCTTACAATCCCCTTGCCAAAATCAATTTACAATTTAATACCTTTTTCCATTAATATACCCAGCTAAGTGAAAGGTTAATTTTCTTTGCTCTTTTAGCTAATATTAATCAGACATTCCATTTTATGATCACAACTTAAAGGCTACCTGAATTGAAAAATGCAGGCATGGTGCATAGCTGCAAATTAAGTTCCCAGCAATCTGGATAACAACCTGTTAAGTGACTCCGGTGTGAGCGAGTAACAACCGGCAAACCAAACTAAACTTCCTCATTGCCGGACGTTATTCAATAGTTAAGAATCGATTGCGGTGGAAAATTACTGAAATTGCACAGAGCATGTTCGGCGGACACAATCGATGTCCATATCGATATCGATGTGCATATTAAATCATCAGGCGAGCGAGTCATAACCGAAACTCAACAATTTAACAAAATTCCAGATAAGACGAGAAAAGCCCGAGACCGATCAACGAACCGAGCCACGATGATTAGTGAACGCCACAAGAGCCGCGATTTGGTTACGATACTTGGTCTGCTCTGCCTCCTCCTGCGCCACGGAGTCGCCTCTGGCCATGTGATCGAGGTCTTGGCTCAATCAACAACCGCATCGGCTCAGACGGATACGGTGCTGGTGCCGGTGCCGGTGACCAAGACGGTGACGGAGACGAAGACAAATGCCAGTCAGGATGAGGTTGCTCCGACGCCCGGTGCGACAACAGGTGAGCGAACAACAACCGCAGCGAAATGAAAAATATGAAAGATTTGCACTTTGATTTTGTTTCGCCAACATAATTGGGTGCTTGGCCAGCGGGAAGAGTGGAGTGTGCGGATGAGCTGGGCGCTTGGGATGGGGCAGGGGGGGAGTAAGGAGTGGGGACTGCTGACTGCCGACTGGGAGTGGGCACTATTTTAATGGCCAGCATTAGGAGATCAAACAATTTTGAACGCAATCATGCGAGGCATTTTAATGTGAATGAAAGTGAAAATCGTCTGGCAACATTGTTTCGTGGTCGCAGGCAATTATGCAAGGATAAATGGGATACAGAGATGCATGTACTCGATTGCCCGGGATGGGATTGGAGTGGACTGGAGTGGCTTTCAGTGAAGTGGACTCCAACTACCCCGGGTGTAGGCAGCGCGCCCACCCATCATGAAATTGAAAGAGGAAGGGCTAACCGAATAGTTGAATACTCTGGATGAATAAAAACTATTGAATTGTAAATAGTTCTGTTTAAATATTTCCTTAGTTACTAACTTGTTTTAAACGGGTTTATAATTTAATAAAGTTATATAATACTTTAAAATGTTGACTCTTTATAGTTGCTTTTATGTAAAAGCCTTAATAATCAGATATTTATTTATGTATTTAACGCAATAATAATCATAATAATTTAGAGATGGCTTTCCTTTTCAAGCCCATTTTAAAGAAATATTTATTTTATATTTTTTCTTCTAATAAAAATAAGTAGTAATGATATCTATCTTAAGACTCCAAAAAATAGTATAAACTATAAAAATTACTCGCACATAGTTGCTACATATTTTTACAAAGAGCTTAAACGGTTTCGTTGAGGGAATTGCAAACCAATTTCCAGAAGGAGATCAAGATGCATGAGTGGCCATTTCCGCCTGGGCCAAGTGCATGTCCTCACGTCGAGGCGCTATGAAGACTGAGAGCTGGGAGTTGGAAGCTGGGAGCTCATAGCTCCGCGTGCTTTTGCGAACGCTCAAATGGAAAGCGATTTGTCTGGTTTTAGCTAATAATTTATCAGGCCTCCGCATTCGCAGTCGTCGCCGTCGCCTTCGCCGCCTCTGCCACTTATTTTGTTCAGTCCGTTGATCAGTCAATCAAGCGGAGTGGAGTCCCAGTCAAAGCCCAAGTGGGTCCAAGTGGGCTTTGTGTCTGGGTGTCTGTCTGTTTGCCGTGCTGATTGCCTTGGTCGTGGCCCCCACTGATCAACGCCTGCCGACACGTCGGAGGAGCGAACCCGAAAGTGTTGGCTGCCAGGTGGGCGTTGGGTTCAGGCTGGGGATCTTTTTTGGCGGCTTGGCGGCTTGGCCTCTGACTCCGGCTTAATTAGCAGCCGAGGAGCCACATGGCGAGGAGCTAAGCGGAGGCTCAAGCTGCAGGTTCAATGGAGTGCAGCGTGCAATCTGCCACACTGTCTGCGGGCATTAAAATCAATTTATGCAAAAATGTATTCGAAATCGATTGAAGTCAAGCTGGGCTGGCATGGGGAGTTTGAAGAGTTGTGATTGGGAATTATAGCTTTAGTTATTCAGGGACTCTTGATTGTCTTATTAGCACCGTAATGGAGGTGTTTTATGGGTTGTTTAAGCTATTTATGGGTTAATAGGACACTTCATCAGTGAAGTTTAAGTATGTAATGATAAAAAAAGATTCATTCCGATCGTGAACCATATTTGCTGAGATAGTCATTGAGAAATATTTCAGAGAACTATGTTTCTTTCAACATTAGTTAATTTGCATCCCTAAATTAATTAAAAAACCCCTTTTAAAAATTTCAAAAGAAAAGGCGTAGTGTTTCTTCGAACTCCTTGAGCTCCTCTCTCGCCTTGATCAACCAGGATGCCTGCCGGACCAAGTGACGGGACAAAAACATTTGTTAACACTTTAACGAGTTATGATTTGGCCAGACTCCATACTGCAGCCATGGAGCATGGCTCCTAGCTCATAGCAGCTAACTCCTTACTCCTAACCGCATCACCAGCTCCAGCTCAGCTCCAGCTCCAGCTCAGATGCCTGCCGGCCATTTGGGGGGCAATTAAAGTTGCACATGTAAAAGTAAATTGATACGGCACTCAATCATTCGACTCCGCACCCTCTGCCTCTCTCTCTCTCTCTTCCACAGCCCCGCGACTAGATCCGAACAACAACAACGAGTGGCGGCCCCTGGGCCACGGGGATCCCCTGCAGAAGGATCCCACCTACGACTACAGCCCTCCGGCCCTGGAGCGAGTGCGCTATTGGGCGGAGAATAACAGCACGGGCCAGAGCAATCCGGAGGCCAGGAAGAAGGAGTTGCCGCCGGAGGTGCTGCGCAACAAGACCAAGAGCGAGGTGCTGCTCCTGGGTGTGGCCAGCGAGCGGGTGAGGGTGCCGCACTCGCACCCCTATCCGCCAGTGGGACTGAGCCAGCATCAGTACCAGCATCAGCACCAGCAGCAGCACCAGCAGCAGCAGCAGCAACAGGCTAAATATGCGGCCATCCGGAGGAGCTACTATGCCCCCACGCAACAGCAACATAGCCCACAGATGTTGCACCAAGCTCAGCATATGCAACAGCAGTCCCAGCACTTGCAACACCATTCCCCCATGCCCCAGCAGGCACAGCACATGCCCCCCACCCACTTGATGCCACCGCCTATGATGATGGTGAAATCGGGTGGCGCCTCCGTGCCCCATCTGGAGTACAGGCACAGTATGATGGCCACAGGAGCACCCACATCCTACATGAGCCTCAGTCACACGATGAGCTCGCCCGCGCCCAAGCAGGCCATGACCTCCTCGGTGATTTATCATCAGCCCACGATGGGTCACCACTACTCCTCCTCCGCCTCCTCCTCCGTGGCGTCTTCAACGCCCTGGCTCGGCAGCATGTCCAGCATGCCCCCACATCGGTTCAGTTACTCGGACCCACACCTCCAGGAATCCATGCACGCCTACAGTTTCTCGCGCCCACATCCGGTTGGCTACTCCCCCAACTCCCTGCCAGGACACACGGGGGGATCCAAAGCGGGTCTGCGGAAGCCCTGGCTGCACGAGCTGCTCCAGAAGGAGGTGGTGATGAACAAGCCGAAGGTTAAGCCCACAATGCCAGCTACCAAGTACCTGATGGGCACAAGCAAGCCGCATCACCCGCTACCACCAGCTGGTTTTGGCATCAGTTCCACCCGTCCTCCCTTTACCTATTCTCCCGTGACCTTTGTGCCAGGACCACCCACCATAGCAGTGCCCACTGTGGCCACCAGGCAGGAGCCACAGCAGGAGATCTACATCACGCCCACGCCGCAGACCAGTAGCTCTGGCTTCAGACCCATGCTGGTGGCCAGCTCGACCAGCCTGGGAACCACTACGTCCACCGCGTCGACACCTTTGCCCATCTACCAGAGAACCAGCACCAGTCCCACCACAACGAGCAACCGATTGCTGATCCCACAGCAAAGCAATCTGGCCCAGCGACCCACAGTGGCTCCGGCGCCAAGTGAACCCACCACCGACTCTCTTTTCTCCCACTACAACCAGCCACCGAAGCCCCTCTTGGGGCCCATGTACCTCATCATCGAGGGTCACTCCAAGGTGAAGACCTATGGCCAAAACGAATTGGATCCACATAGTCCGAAGATAGTGCCGGTTATCTCCAAGCGGGAGCCTGTGGTCAGGATAGCCGATCCCAACGAGAAGAGGGGAACGGTGGAGTCCTACCAGGTCAAGCACTTGCACACGAAAACCACACCCATGACCACGATGACGACGACGACGACTACAACCACACGGAAACCTACAACCAAGAAGCCTTCAGGTCCTGTTTTTACCCCTTCCAAGGCTCCAGAAGCTACTAAGGCTCCTGTTGCTCCTGTTAGCAGTACCACTTCGAAACCCACTCAAGCCTCAACCCCAAGAGCTCCTGTTAAGGCTCCTGTTAGCATTGCTGCTCCCCTAATTCAGCCAGAAGCCAAGCCAGAACCTGGCAGCGAAGTTAATGATCTGCTGAGTCTACTGGACAACATGTTTGCCGATGTCCATGAGATTGCCTCTTCCACCAGCTCGTCTGTACAAATAAATCCCACCACAAGCACCGTCCTCAAGCCAGTTAGTACCAAGTTGTTGCCCCAGCAACTGGAACCGAGGATTGGCAGCAAGGCGGGGAGCATAGAGAGTCTGCTCGATGACGACAACAACGAGACGCAAGAGGATGATGGAGCTGGCAAAGATCAGGAGCTGACAGGGTCACAGATTTCCACTGAGACACCACCGCGAGTAACGCGTCAGGTCTTTGACTATGATCAATTGCCAGAGTCACGGATCAAAGACGGGGTCACCGCCAGCGATGTTATGGACTACAACGATGATGACGAGGAGGAGCTGGGCTACGAAGAGGAGCTGAGTGGGTATGATGATGAAACGGCCACCGATGGACAGCTGGAAGATGAGGAAGAGGAGGAGGAGAGTGACACCGAACACAACCTACTCAAACGCATCGATCAGTTTGTGGACGATGTGGACGACGGCGATGACGATCTGGAGGATCTAATCGAGGGCCTGGACGACGGCGAGGGGATCGGGGAGCGGCGACAGCAGCATTAGCCCGAGTTAAGCCTTTTTCTTGAACTGCGCTCTATACCAAATCTATCATCAGAAAGTCTTTCTCACGCCTAATACATACGTTCTTGTACATAAGTCAGCTTTAATTGAATCTGTATTTATTCGTTGTTAGTTCTTAGGCCCTGCTGGCGTCACAATGTGACCGCACTCTACCCCATATGCCCAATTTGAGCAAAGAGTTTTCGTTGTGTAATTAAGCGTTAAATTATTGAAATTTTCTTACGTTTTGACTAGTTTTTAAGTCTGTAATAATTGAAAAATAAAATAAATGCGAGAATTAAATCAAAAGCCTAGTTGGCGCCATCTATGCAGGCGATCAGTGAGGCTATAAGAAGCTTTAATAAAAAGAGAGCTTTTTTTAAGTTGCTAAATTATAATTCACTAAAGTAAGTACTTATTTAGGATATATCAAGTATTAAATAATTATAATTAACAATATGTATTCACTAATTAACATAATCATAATACTAAGTCTAAATCTAATTGTATAAAATGAATTTAAGTATCCCGCCCAAAAAGCTTTTCTGCGAATTTATCGATATCTTGCCGCTCGGTGATAACGATATCGACACGAACAGGTGAAGAAACATCATCGATAACATCCATCTCCAGATCTTCTTATTTTTGTTCACCCCATCTATAGATTCTCTTATTTTTGTTCACCCCATCTATAGATTCTCTTATTTTTGTTCACCCCATCTCTAGAGCCGCTCTCTGCTCTCCTGCTCTCTTGCTCTCCCAATTTTTACGCTCTCTCAATTGACTGGATTTTTTAGGGTGAAATATCGACTATTTGAAATTTTTTAGGGGGAAAGTAACATTTTCATCTGGTAACACTGTTTCCAAGCGCCAGTTCCAAACTCGCCGTCGAACTCCCGTAAAAATTTGCAAATTGAATTAATTCGTGAGTAACTCGCCGTCGAATCGAACCGGACGGTTTCCAGTGCGTGACAACGAAACCATTATTCTGGTTCCCGTAAAAATTTGCAAATTGAATTGATTCGTGTGTGCTTTTTGCACAGAATAGTATATTATTAACCAAAAGCAACAAGGGCAGACGCTTCAAGTTCACACATCTCAGGTGCGAGTAATTATCAAGTGCCATGGTGTTTTTTCGGTGGTTTTCTATTGTTTACGATCTTGAGAGATTCTCGTTGTCTCTGCCTCTTCCACTTTCGCTTTTGTTTGGAGTAATGAACTTGAACGAAAGAAGAGGAAGAAAGCTCCCAATGCAGTTGGACAAAGCGGAAATGTGTTTACCAGAAAAAGAAACAAAACAACAGCAACAAGTGAAACAAGAAGCACGTGCAGTTGGCGTCCAATTTAAGTGACTCAATTTATTCGAATGATAAGGGAGCAGCAGCTGGGCTGATAAACAATAAGAACAACAAATCGTATATAATGCGATGGAGAGGAGTGTACTCGTAAATTGGTGAAACTATCTCCGCTTCTGTGTGCTGTGACTTGATGATAATGTCTATAGCTAAATGTGTGTGCATATATTTGCCCAGCGACTATATAACCTTGATCCGGGCATTGCGTCGCGGCCTGAGGAAATCAGAAACATTTCCGAAATGTGGCGTCGCCGCTGTGCTGGTGCTGCTGCCGCTGCCAAACATTAAAAGCCCAAAATAAAAAACTAAACAAACTTCTATGCCAATAAACCGGTTCATGCTAAAATCCAAACAGAGAATGTCTCCCCCCCTAATCAGAGATAAAACGGCCCAATAAGAGAGAGACTCACTGAGAGAGGGAGAGAGAATAAAGTGTGAATTGGTTGGGAAAACGAATTCCATTGCAATTAGAAAACGCCAGCTGAGCGATTTGTTCTGCCTTTTATCAGTCGCGACGACGCCCGCCAAATGTCAGACTTCGGCTGATAACGGCATCGTTTTTTTTTTTTCGTCTGATTGGGAGAATAGACCCGGCAAATTTAGTTTATTTTTTTCTCTCGATATTTTTACTCTGCGGAGTATTTTTTTTTGTACCTTTTGAATCGATTCAATCTAAATATGTTAAAATTTAAATGTTTTTGTAAATTACAAAGTTATTCGAGTTTTTTTATTAAAATATTTAACATTTTTTATTTATTAAACCTGGATTTTCTTTTCTTATTAACCAGTGCATCAAATAAAATAATACAATAAAAAAAAAAACAATTTAAATGATTTCTTAATTATTCAAGTATCTCCAATTATTTATAATATAACCTAATATAATCAATAATTTCCATCTTAATTTTAACTACAAATGTTACTTCTATAAATACTTAACGCATAAATAATACAATAAAAACATCATGAAAACGTGGAGCTCTTTTAGAAAAGATCTCTGAAATCTCTTCTCAGGAACTGTCAACGTAATTAACTAAAAAACTTTTTGAAATTATTCGAGATTTTCGGTAGGAAAGGGAATTCGGTGTCTGGAATAATCTTGACGTCACCCTAAATAAACCATCATATTTCGAACCTATAGATTTTCGACTGTACATAGTCTGCATCCGGATTACATTGTAAGGGGGCAGGGGAAATGTGATTAGGAATGGCCCAGAGCCCCGCCAGACATGTCTACCCGGCAACGTGATAAGAGCCGCCCCGGCTTATGCAACCCGTAGAGTTTGTGAACCGCAGCAGTGATAACCTTTATCAATCGGGAGAAGCCTGCCTGCTCAAGCTCCAAGTTGAGTTTACTTGAGTTACTGACCTACTTTTATCGCTGCTACGGAGAGTTCTTCCTTCCATTTACGATGGCAACCGGTTCCCAGCACTAATTATCCGAACCGATCGAGTACAGAGGCTCCCACTGAGTGTCTGGAATATTTGAGTAATGTTAAGGTCGCCTAGGCTCTTAAATTATGCTGGAAGTGCATTAAATATTAATCAACAGTGAGCTCTGAGCAAAGACGAACAAAGGTTTACTGATTGTCCTAACAATAAAACAAAGATATGTGCTTCGGTTACCGTTTGCAACGCCCCCACCGCAAACGGTTTAAATATAAACCGAAAGTTCAACAAACTAATCGTCAAACCGCAGCGGCAATTCAATTCAGGTTCGGTTCCCTTTACCACATGCGGGTTACATACATGTGCGTCCACACAGCCATACAAACAGCCAGGGTCAGATTAATAGGATCAAGAAGGCTTAACTTACAGAGATATGAAACTAAACTTTATATAGCGATTGATTAATTATTTTGAATATAAATAGCAAAGATACTTTTAGATTCTTTGCTTGTAAAGTTTTTCAAAAAAACCAAATGCTTAAAAAAAATGTCCTTTTCAAATATTTTTCCTAATATTTAAACAAAAATTAAAAGCTCTACTCTACAAAATTCTGCAATTGTTTTACACCTCAGGTATTAAAGTACACTATTCACTTGACCTGCATTAATTGTTTACTTTCAAGAATAAGTGTTATATACATATATATTAATATACACATGCTTTACTGTATCTCCTCCGTGTGCCTGCATTTACTTCTCGAAATGGAGGCTCTTTCTCTCTCAAGCCTTGTAATTACTCATCACGATGAGCCGTGACGAGGCTCGACTTCGAGTTCTTGATGGCGTTGCGTCACGGTGACTCGACTTAAAACATTCTGCATTATATGTTTTTCATTATAAGCTCGAAGTGCAAATCGTTCTTACACTTGTATCAGTTCAACGTACTGCAAGATTATGTACAAGTTAGTTGTCACCATCTGAATACTAAGTACCCAATGCGTGTCTGAAAATATTACACAAAATATGCGGTTACAGGAAAGTCCCCAGTAAATTTCAAGGAAATATGGAACATTTCAACTCTCAAACTAAAGATATTGAGGGCTTTTCTATAATAGAAAGGCACTTTAACCTTATTTTCCATATTTGCTTATATGCACGCGATAAGCAGCGATAGTAATCGAACTTTGATGTCAAATAACAAAAGTTATCAACAAACTACTCGTATAAAACTATTAAGAAATAAAACACGAATCAAATGGTTTCTTTATATGACGTAGATATGGTTACCCAAGAATATATTTACTCAGATAACCCGGAGATTTCGTCATAGAAATATAGCAAATAAAGTGTACATTTTAAATAATTGCTGAAACCACAGTTTCCTAATCGCTCTGTTTGACATAAACAACCTCCAACAACAAGTGCTAAAACCCAAAAATAGAATCTCCAGGTGTTGGCAAACTATTAAGTTTTGAAATAAAATGGGTCACAATGATTTTTGAGTAAAATCATGACAATGCTAATGGGATGCCCTTCAATTGCTTGATCGCTTTGTTGACATGCGATCTTGACTCGTCGTTGGGTAGCTAATGCCAAGTACGATCGTAGCAACTTGGCAACTAGTTTTACATGATTCAAGTGAGAAGCTGTTGGGCTTATGGGCCAGACGATCCGGCTTAACCACATTATCATTAGCCGGGTCTAATGTCTGTGCAAATCGGTATCTGATTGCCTGATAGCCCGATGAACTTTGACCACAATAACCGCGGAAACTGCGTGATGCCGGACCTAAGATTTCTCAAGTACAGTGAGGCCTTACATAATTCATTAAATATTTATAATTATTCAAAGCATCATTTGGTGTTCCACTTCAGTTATTTTTAATTAGTATTTATACCCTATTTCTCATGTTAAATAATTATATCTTTGCTTTCCTTATAAACAGAGAAGTATTTAGTAAAGAGATTTCCTTATTTTATTTACTTTTACTTGTTATCGGTGTTGTATATTTTCCAACGGATTACCAGCTCCCGCAGAGCTTTGACTGATTATTCCCCAGTTAATGGCAATCTGGGTTATTTCTGGGTCAATTAAAAGTGCTTCACATCTTATCTTATCGTCCATATGCATATTCAATGGCATAAAATAAGGTCGGATAAGATTGGGGCCATAACCAAGAACTAATCATCATAAATCTAAATTCTTTTGTAGACCAAGGGAATTATGACAACCAATAAGGATCCCCAAGATAAGGGTTCTGCCAAAACGGAGCAGGTGAAGAATGGAGCATCTGGCGGTGTGGGAATCATGAAGCGCTTGCGGAGATCCGCCTCGGCCACAGAACACAATCTGAGCAGCCTGAGAAACCGCAAGTCCACCCAGAATCTGTTCGATCAACATGGCAATCCCATTGATCTGCGGCAGTATCGCAAGGTCTTGGATAAGGATGAGAATGGCAATGGAATGAACGGATCCGAGAAGAAGTTAAGGTACAGAAGAACCCAGAGTGTGACGAGGGCGGAGGAAATATCCAACAAGGAGGAGAAACAGCGGAAGGCTCAAGCTGGCAGACCGTGAGTGATGGGAGCATAGAGATTGAATTTAAATCTAACTTAAGATTATGTTTTTTTAAGGATCCATCGACCACGAGACTCCCTATTCTCCTGGAGCTCTGGCTTCACCAATTTTACGGGTCTGGTTAACTGGGGTTTCCTGCTACTCTGCATAGGTGGACTGCGTTTGGGTCTGGAGAATCTGCTCAAGTAAGGTCGAGCAATATATCTTAATCAATAATTAAACTAAGAAACCAAATTTCCCATCCCCAGATATGGCATTCGCATTAATCCCTTGGACTGGTTCTTTTTCATTAGCGGTCACAATGAGGGCGAGGGTCACAATGCCCTTATCCTAAGCATTTGTAAGTAGCCAGAAACAAAGGGATTTATCCAAATCCTATAAACTGATATATCCTTTTCAGACTCACTGGTTCACATTTCCCTGTGCCTGGCGGTGGAAAAAGGTCTTGCCATGGTGAGTACTCACTTTGATAGCTTCTTACGCCTAATTTGTTCGATTGCGACTTGACCCACGTGAATATCTTGAGCATTATGGATGTGTAGAATGGTTGATGCTAGAAAGGATGCTACTCGAAAGCTAAATGCATTAATATGCTAATTTTTATAGGTGTTGTTTATACTAAATAAATAAACAATTTGGAAAAATGAAGGGAAATTGTAGGCGGCGACTTTGACATAAAATTCGTTGTTCATTTCCGATTGAATTGTAAATAGAATTGATTAATATTTCAAGTGTCAAGCTTATAGGCACTAAGCAACGAAGGCTTCGAGATCGAAACAGCCGAACGCTCTCTCTGGGGTTCTAGACATTTCGTTCGGCTGCTCTGGGGTTCCAGGCTCAGCCGTTTGGTTGATGGCACTTTTTTCGCTGTTTGACGCCTCTATATATGGTATTTCTTGCGTAGTGGTTATAGGTAAGAACCTGCTTCTAAAACTAATATAGATAAGTTTTTTCGGCTAATACAGCAAATTAAACTCCATTTCAGTGAAACATTAAAGTCACTTGACAAATATAACTATTTATTGTTTACAAAAATACGCTTACATATACGAAACAAGTTTTAATGACAATAATAAAGGGTGCAGACATGCAGTGAGTGTGTGTGGCTAGGCGTTGCGAATGTTTGGTGATCTCAGAGCTCTTCCTTCTCCTTTTGGCTTTAGGCAATGCGTACGCCAGCCTGATCGCAATATTTCTGCAGAACCTGCTTATACTCCGCCTCCAAGGGCGCCAGCAAGTTGGGCAGCTCACCGACACGCGTCTGCGAGAACTTGGAGAGCGACGAGGCCAGAAACTGTCGGGCATCGGTGATCTCGGCCAGATGATCCTGCTGCTTGGGCTGGGCATGAGAGAGTTGAGCGAAAGCCACTTGATAGCCACCATCGCCATCATCACCTCCGCCTCCAGCCGCACCCTCGCCTCCATCAAAGGCCGCCAGCTGCTCGGGTGGTCGCTCGAAAAGATCAATGAGTGAATGGAGCAAACGTGGCCAGAAACCGGCGTACTGTGGCTGGAACATTTCCGGGGTTTCGGTGAGGAGTTTTGTTACCCCAACTGCTACCATTTTGCGGTCCAGCTCCTTGAGGATCTTGCCCATGTCCGTGATGAAGACGCGCTCCAGCAGCATGCCAAACATGCCCGGCTGGATCTCGTCTATCAGCTGCGCCAGCTGTCCGCCACTGTACTTGATCACATAGAAGGAAAAGAACACTATAATCCCAGAGATATACTTGGGCGTCTTTGAGAGCGACAGCCGCTGGAAGAGCAGGCCAAAGATCTGGCGCATGCTGGCTTCGATTTCGGCGGCTGGATAGTAGGAGAGGAGATTCTGCAGCAGATAGAAGCCCTCGTGATCGTTGGCCTTCGAAGCAATCATCTTTTGGAAGATGCCAAGGATTCCGTTCTAAGGGAAATCGAGGAATTAAATTCAAGCTTTAATTTGTTATATTTATTATATAATTACCAATTTCCCCGAGGCCTGTATCTGCGCCGAACCCTGCTTGATGAAAGCCGAGATAAGACGTATCAAGGGCGTGACATTGCCAGTGCGATCCCACAGAGCGGGGGACAACAGGCAAGGGAACAGGGCCCAGTAGGGTTCTGGTATGGAGCCCGAGCCCTCGCGCACTTCCAGCAGCACCGAAAGCATTTGAAATACGTAGGGCATAAATTCCACAATATCCTGCTGCAGGATGCCCTGGAAAACGGGGAACAAGGCCTCCTCAAAGGAGCTGACAGCCGAGGCATCCGCTTGGCAAACAATTCTGGAGGGGAAGGAAATCAATTACCAATTCATAATGGAATTGAAAGTACAACTTACTTGATAGAGAGAGCCAGCGTCTCGAATAAATAGTGATTGAAATGCGGACGCGAGGGATTCTTGGCCACCTGGGTGAGGATCTCAGTGAGCCTAGGTAGAGCCACGCCCATAAAGGGCATGGAAGCCGATTGCAAGACAGAGAAACTGCGCATGATGGCTAAAAAGGAGGAAGATTTTGATTTAAATTAAATAATAATAAATTTATAAAGAATATAAATTAAATTTATAAAGAAATTGCGGCCTAAAACTCACCCTTCATCACATACTCGTTCTCCGCGGATCCTGGCAGCGCGAGAGTGGCAAACAAACCGTTGATGAGTTGATTGGCATGCGCTGCCAGCACCTGAGGACCGAAAACAATGGCCTTGTTGGCATCCCGCATGGTCAGGATCTTCTCCACAGAGCAGGCGGCGTAGCTGTGCACGACAATGCTCTCAGCGGGCAAATGCCGGATGAGCTGGGGCAGGCAGCTGGCCAGAAGCTGCGGCCCCAAAATGCTGCGAAAAACCATCACATACTTGATGGCAGCGGCCTTCAGAACGGGGATTTCATTAACTGCAACGAAAGAGATATTAAAACTATAAATCAAAAGAGGAATAGCACCCTTAATACTCACTATTGGGCCTCTGCAGCTCGGGAATAATCTGCTGGGCACAAAACTCTGGCAGCGGGACCAACTCGGAGGTCTGGGTGATGCCATGCTTCTGGGTTCCACCTCGTGAGGCCCACGAGGTGACCAGATAGATGGCCGTGTCCTTTGACCTCCAGTTGGCAGCCGGATTCTCCTTGTACTTGGTCAGCAATATCTCCAGGTACTGCCCAAAGATCCCAAATATCTTTTGCTCAAAGTTTATGGACAGTGTCTTGACCAGATCGCAGGCAGCCCGGCGTCGTGTGTCAATGTCAGAGCCCTCGATATCCCGGCGTATGTACTCCTCGGGACTGTCCTCGAATATCTCCTCATCCGAGGGCCTGATGTCCAGGTTGGGAATGACCACTTTATCGCAAATGCGAGCCAGGATTTCGGGGTTTTCGAAAATGCTCTGATAATGCTTGCGCTCGGCCACCACGGAGAGGAATTGCAGGGCGTGGGACACTAGCTATAGGGGGTTTATAGGATTAATCAGATATCTTATAAAGAAAGGGAAAACACGCACCGCATCGTACTTGGTTTGCAGACTGGTCTTGACCAGCAACTCCCAGACTGCGGTCACAAACTGCTCCATGAAGGGCTTGAACTCCTCGTCGTACTTCTTGGCATACAGACAGATATTCTCGCAGACCTGCGTCCGCAAATGCTCCAAAACTCCAGCATCCTCGTCATCAGCCGTGCGCAGTGATGGCACATCGGCAGCCAGTTGCTGGATAAACGCCCCCATCCACGTGTTCATGTTGTCCTCAAAGAACTCGGGCAAATCTTGCGAATTTAAAGAGAAGAAAACCTTGTTCACCAGCACCAGGGAGCCGTAGATCACCTTCAGGGCCTCCGGATTGTTCTCGTGCACCTTGGTCAGCTGCATGGTGGCCTGCAGCAGATCCGTCAGTGGCTTGGCCATGCGATCCAGCACGAATTTGATCTCCTCCCACAGTGACTGCGACTTGAACTCGTAGCGATAGCGCTTGAACAGCGAGTGTGCCGTTTGCAAAACCCCATTGATCACATTGAAATCGCCAGAGGCGAATCTCTCCACCATCTCGTCGATGAGTTGCGGCCATTTTTTTGGGAAATCATGCTTGCCAATGATGCTGACGGCATCGCTGAGTTGTTTTTGCAGCGCCACTGGGGAATGGAGCATCAGGGTGACGATAAGCGTCTTGATTGTATTCCGATCGCTCTCGTGGATGCGGTCCGGCCCATCGCTGTCCTCGTGGGCCGCCCAATTCCGCTTCACATAGTTCTTGAAGGCAATGGCACCGGCCACCCGCGTGGTCATGTCCATTTGGGCTTTGTCGATCAGGTTGAGCAGCAGCACCGGGTAGTTTTGCTGCAGTTCCGTGGACTCCAGGAGTTTCTCGGCTGTATAGGGATATATTAATAATAAAAACAAGGTATAGATCATATAATCTTAGTCAAAACCCCTTGGAAAACTTCTAATAACCTTCAAAACCATTTCAAAAACATCAGTTTGCATTTCTTTGAGGCGTCGCCAAAACTCATTTCCCGCGCACGCACACACAAGCGCGGCTGCACGCCTGGCTATTTGTGTGCGTGCACACGCATTCCCCCACACTCTTACCCGGCCGGCGGACATTTGGATCGGCACTCAGCGTCTGCTGCAAATAACCGGCCAGCAGCTGCAGATTTGCGTCAGTTACTTCCATTTTCCTTTTGTTTTTCTTTCGAGTTGTCGTTCTAATTTAAATAATATCACTGGTCTGTGTTTTCTTAATACTTTAATCTTGCAAACTAAAATGAAATCGCAATGGCTTTTTGCACACTTGGTGTGACCGGAGCTAATGAAGAGAAAAACACCGCAGAGCTCCTGAAATATATCGAAATGAAACATCGATATGAATTTAACATCGATATGAATCAAACCACTTAAAATTTTTAATTTTAAAAAATATTTATATTAATTTCAGGAAATTATTGCGGAAGGTCTGGGTCTCTTCATCCAGATAGTAAACATTGTGGTGCTGGTTTGCCTGCCCGTGGTCATAATTCACCTCAAAGGACATGCCTTCAGCTTGAGTAAGTTAGAAAATGATTTTTTAAAAGCAATTTGTTTAACGGTTTGTTTTAGTGGGCGCCTCAACCGTTTGCTTCTTTTACTCGGTGCTTTTCCTGAAGCTCTGGAGCTACGTGCAAACGAATATGTGGTGCCGTCAAACGTACTACCAGAAGAGTCCCCGGGAGCGTCGCCCCAGCATTACGTTAGCGGAATTGAGTGAGTTTGGATCACTTCAAATCATATTATAGAAATTAAGTATATATATATATTTCTAATAGAAAATGGAGCCTTGGATAACGGGGAGGGTGAGGAAGATGAGGCCATTTCCAAGTTGGTCCAGTATCCTGATAATCTCAAATACAGCGATCTTCTGTACTTCCTCTGCGCTCCCACTCTGTGCTACGAGCTGAATTTCCCGCGCACTTCGCGCGTGCGCAAGCGTTTCCTGCTCAAGCGTTTGCTGGAGGTGGTGATTGGTGTCAATGTGGTGATGGCCTTGTTCCAGCAATGGATCATTCCCTCGGTGCGCAACTCCCTGATTCCATTCTCCAACATGGATGTGGCACTGGCCACTGAGCGACTCTTAAAGCTGGCGGTTAGTATAAGGGTTTTACCCCCTTCAACTGAATTTAACATACTTTTCCTTAGCTCCCCAATCACTTGGTCTGGCTGTGCTTCTTCTACTTAATGTTCCACTCCTTCCTGAATGCGGTGGGCGAACTTTTAAACTTTGCCGATCGCAACTTTTACTGTGATTGGTGGAACGCCAATAATATTGACACCTTCTGGAGGACCTGGAACATGCCGGTGCATAGATGGTGTGTGCGCCACCTCTATATCCCTGTGGTCCAGATGGGCTACTCCTCGCGCCAAGCCTCGACCATAGTGTTCCTCTTCAGTGCCTTCTTCCATGAATATTTGGTAGGCAGTTAATATATTTAAAATAATGGATAAGTTACTGATATAATCTATTTTCAGGTCTCTGTTCCCCTGCAAACCTACAAGATCTGGGCCTTTATGGGCATGATGGGCCAGATTCCCCTTTCGGCTATCTCCAAAAACATCGAGAAGCGGCTGGGTCCCCGAATGGGCAATATAATTGTCTGGGCATCCATTATTCTCGGCCAGCCTCTGTGCATAATGGCCTACTATCACGACTATGTGGTCTTGCATTTTAAGAACTCACTTAACGCCACCGACTACGCCAGTTAGATTTTATGAATCACTATTATTGGGTTAGAGATTGCCACTGGAATATATATCTGCACCGATCTGGTCATGGTCCGTGTACTTTTTGTAATTTATAAGCCAGAATGCAAGTTAAGAAGGAAACTTGTGATTGCCACTATACAAAACTGATTTTGTATGACTTTTGCACATGCATGTAGTACTGATGAACACAAATACATAGATTGTTATTGAATAATGCATTTGTTAATGAATTTAAGTGTCATGTAAATAAATAAAACAAATTGTAAACTCAAAAAAAGGGAGCTTTTAATCATAAAACCTTAAAAAAAAAAATGTGTTAAGAGAGTGTTTTGCTCGAGGTCAAGAAAAGAAAACACAAAACAATGTTTTCTATTGAATTCCAATATATTTTAGTTGCAACTGCAAATAGTACAAAAGTAGAAGGGTCGCTAAAATAAATCTTTAAAAATGTGTTAAATAAATTTAACATTTTAAATAATTTAAAATAACGGTATGCGATAGTCCCTCACGACTATCGCGAAATGGCTAATTGCCTAGCAATCGCTACGGTCACACTAATTCCCAGCCAAGCCAAAACAGTGACATTTTTTTTCGTAATTTCCGTATTCAAATTGTCCACTGTTTGCAGGAAAATTGCGATCGCTTTCCGGTGGTATTCGACTGTCCAACTACGGCGTAATTGTGGCCCCACAATCGATCCAATTGCTGCGGTACGTGCTCGAGTAATTGGCAATCTTTTTCGTCGGCGTTTTCGCGACGCCCGGCACATACACTCACACACACTTGAAATTGTGTATGTGTGCAGTGTCTGATTGTGAGTGCGCCAGTGTGTGTGTGTGTGTGTGTAGCTCGTGCTGGGGTCCGAATTTTATTTTTTTCATCATATATCGGAGTGCCGCATGAGGCTAGGAAATTGCCCTAAAAAATAATGCTATTAATTTCCAGGACCCTTTGGCGAAGTCACCAGCGTCTGCAACTGCAACGGCAGCTCGTGAACAGTGCAGCCAGCGGAGTAACAGCGGCGGAAAAGGGCATTCGGAGTCGGAGCACCCCGGGTTCGTTGGTTTTAGCGGAACAGCCGGCTGATTGTGGTCACGTAAGTGCTCGTGATTCAGATTCAGATCCAGACGATGGAGCGGCGCTCCATGAATAATCCCACTTGGCTGTTGCAGATCATGAGTGGCAGGTATCGTGGCGGCGGCGGCGGCGGCGGGCGCTATGGCGGCGGCGGAGGAGGACGAGGCGGCGGCGGGGATGGCTACGGCGGTGGGGGTGGCTACAACGATTTCGACAATTTCCGCGGCGGCGGTGGCGGTGGTCCCGTATTTAATGACAACTTTGGACCCGGCCCCGGCCCAAATCCTTTTAATAGTAAGTACCAAAGCTAATTGCCACCATTTATATTATTATTTCCTTATTTTCCTAGTGGGCGGCCCTCCCAACATTTCCGGCAACGAGCTGATGCAGCTAATGAGCGCCATGGCCAGCAACTTCAACATGAACTCCCAGCCCCCGCAGCCCATGCGTCAGAGTTGTGGCGAATTGCGCAATCACCACTGCGGACTCTTTGTGGAGCTCAGTGGCAGGCTGATCAAGAAGCGGGTGAATCGCTTTGCAGAGCTCCGGGATCGGAATGGAGGAGCCTGCCAGCTGGTGGTGCTGGAGGACAAGCATCCGCGGGTGGCGCGGCGCATGAACAACATGCCCGAGAACACCACGCTCACAATTGTGGGTCAGGTGATGCGGCGGCCACACAATTCGTGCAATCAAACAATGCCCACGGGTGAGATTGAGGTGGAAGTGCAGGATATCCTCAACATACACTTTCCGGCCAGCGGCACCAAGCGGGCGGGCGACAAGCGCACGTACAGCACCATGGTGCAGCAGCAGAGCAACCTGGGCATCACCAGCACCGAGTACAAGATAGCCAGTGAGTGGATACATCCTTGAGAGCTTTATATATATATTATATATTTAATATATTACAGAGAACGAGAACATCTTGAAATACTTTGAGAATCGCGACCTCACCTGCAACGATCTGAGGCGCGATGACATAGGCAAGGAGGTCACCCTCGTAGGTTGGATCCCCTCAACCAAGAACAACAAATTTCTACAGCTCAAGGATGGCTATGGCCAGACGCAGCTCATGATCGACGACCAGGCGGTGGGTTTACTCATATTTCCTGTTTAATTTGTACTCATTACACCTTCCTTTTTAGCTCAGCGACACATTCTTGTCCACCCCAGAGCAGACAGTGGTGCAGATTGTGGGTAAAGTCCTAGGCAGACCCAAGGCCAATATTAATTTGGTGAGTTTTAAATAAAGAAACCTAATGTAAATAGTTTAAATATGATATAAAGTAGATTAGTGTTACCTTACTAAGAACTATTATATGTAAATATCGATAAGAACATGAGCACTCGATATGTAAATATCGATAAGAACATGAGCACTCGATATCGGTTATCGACCATGTACGATCAACAGGAGTACATCACTAATAAAACGAGCGCAAGTCAGAGAAGAACGTGAAATTAAGAAATTAAGCTAAATTTAATAATTAAAATCCTTGCAGAAATACGACACCGGTGAGGTGGAGGTGAGTGTTTCTACCGTGAAAATCCTCAATCCCGATGATCCCTACGAGGGCCCCATCAAGGCCAAGGAGAAGCAGCAAAAGCTCTCCATTGATGATCTCGAATCCGAGGAGGCCGCAGCTGAGGCCTCGTCCAGTGTCAGCACTAATAATGGAGAGTCTAAGGAGGATGGAGCGGACTCAGCACACACTGCCAACACCTCCGCGAGTGCCGAGCAAAGGGTGAAGATTGCGGATACCAATAAGTTTGCCGATCGCACACACAATTGCGGCGAGCTCTCCTCCAGTGACATCAACGAAAAGGTCGTCATTTGCGGCTGGCTGGAGTTTCAGCGGATGAACAAGTTCTTCATTCTAAGAGATGCCTATGGACAGACTCAGGTTCTGCTGCTGCCCAAGACACAGGGTCTGGAGGAGTACGTGGAGACGGGTGTGCCCATCGAGTCGATTGTGCGCGTGGAGGGTACAGTGATACCCCGCCCAGCGGCCACTATAAATCCCAAGATGCAAACCGGCCACGTGGAGGTGGAGGCCGACAAGGTGGTGGTGCTCAATGCGGCCAAGAAGAACTTGCCATTCGAGATTAGGAAGTTTAATCGCGCCGGCGAGCGCCTGAGGCTCACCCATCGCTACCTGGACCTGCGATTCAACGATATGCAGCACAATCTCCGCCTCCGATCGGCTGTCATAATGAAGATGCGAGAGTATCTCATCAACTATTTGGGTTTCGTGGAGGTGGAGACCCCAACGTTGTTCAGACGCACACCTGGCGGTGCCCAGGAGTTTGTGGTGCCCACCCGGAAGGCGGGACACTTTTACTCGCTCGTCCAGAGTCCGCAGCAATTCAAGCAGATGCTGATGTCGGGCGGGATAGACAGATACTTCCAGGTGGCTCGCTGCTACAGGGATGAGGCCACGCGACCCGATCGACAGCCGGAGTTTACCCAGCTGGATATAGAGCTCTCCTTCACCAGCCGCGACGACATCATGCAGCTGATCGAGGAGACGCTGCGATACTCGTGGCCCAAGGATTTTCCCAGACTGCAAACGCCCTTTCGACGGATTACCTATGAGGAGGCCCTGGAGAAGTATGGGGTGGATAAGCCTGATACTAGGTTTGGCTTCCTCCTGAACAACGTTTCGGAAATCATTGAAAAGAGCGGAAACTTCAAGGAGAAGCACGAGGATCTCGGCGCCTATGCCATTGTGGTAAGGGCCAGTGAAGCCTTCTGGAATAGCACGGCCCGCAAGCATTACGACAGCCTGGGCAAGCTGTTCAAGGGCACGCTGTTTGTGCGCAAATTCGGAGCTGGAAAGGATGTGCAGGAGAAGCTGGGCAAGTTGCTGGGCGAGGAGGTGGCCAACGAGGTCAGCGAGAAGTTCGATCTGGAGGAGAATGATTTGCTTTTCCTGGGCATTGGACCCAAAGTGGAAACGGTGAGTTATTAATTGAAATAAAATATATAATAAATTAGAGCTGTAAAACTATCGACGATACTATCGATATTATCGATGGTGTTGTGCTCCGCGTCACTATCGATTGTTCTTTTTCACCATCGATACATCGCTTTAGCAGTTAATCAGTAAATTCGTATAAAATTGACAAGTTCTTGCCAATAAATATAATCTTAAATTTGTATGTTCTTAAAAACGGACCAAAACATTTTTCTTTAATTTCCAATCATTAATATCAAAAACTATCCTTATTTAAAATCTATATAGACAGTACTTGCGATCAAATTTCTTTCATTTTTTGTATTACATAAAATCTTATATAAACTATACCATTTAATTTGGTTTGTTTAAGCAAAGTAAATTTTTTAAACCCATTTTATTTTGTCGATAGTATCGATATTATCGATGGTTTGGACTATCACTATCGAAAATATCGAGTAAGGGCACTATCGATGGTTTTACAGCTCTATAATAAATATAATATCTTTAATTATCCTTAAAGCGAACTCTGTTGGGTCGCATCCGCCTGGACTACCACGAGTTTCTGGTGGAGAACGCCAAGGTGAAGAAGCCGAATGACTTCCGCTTCCTCTGGGTCATTGACTTTCCGCTGTTTGAGCGGAATCGTGAGACGAACCAGCTGGAGAGCGTGCACCATCCGTTCACGTTGCCGCACGCCGACGATCTGGACAACTTTGCCACCAGCTGTGAGAACCTGGAGAACATACGCTCGCAGGCCTACGATCTGGTGCTCAATGGCCAGGAGGTTGGAGGTGGATCCATACGGATTCACGATCGCGACATGCAGCACTTTATACTGGAACAGATTCTAAAGATCCCGCACGACCACTTGTCGCACTTACTGAGCGCTTTGGAGTCGGGCTGCCCACCGCATGGCGGCATTGCCCTGGGCCTGGATCGCCTCATAGCAATCCTGTGTCGGGCGCGGTCCATACGCGATGTTATAGCATTCCCCAAGTCTCTGAATGGAAGGGATCCGCTGTCGAATGCCCCCGTTCCCATTTCCGAGGAGGAAATGAAGCTGTATCACCTTTCGGTGGCGGAGCACGAGGAGGTAAGCACAAATAACTCGGCGCACGAGCAGGAGGACGACGATCCCGACCAGGAGCGGGCCCCACCGTCGCCGATGTCGGGAACCAGCGAAACTGAGCAGCCCGAAATGGAGGTGGACATTAAGTCGGAGCCGGTGGAGTCGGAGACCATCAAGGAGGAGCCGGAAACCGAACCCGTGACGGCGTCGCCAGTGAAGGAGCCGAGCAAAGCAGCTGCTCCCGCCGCTGAAGAGCCACCGCCGGCCGAGCCTAACCCACCAGTGGTGGCGGCGCCCACGCCCACAAGGGCCAAGCGGGTGATTAAAAAGAAGGTCTAGAGCTCTCCAGCTCAGGGTCTTTACTAATATTACGGATAAAGGATTAGCATTTTACACGTAAGCTCAGTCAGTAGTCGGGATGGAGAGACACACAAACCAACCAGTCATCAAATCACAGCAGTCGGGTCGCGCTTACCCCTTGATACATCCAGAATATGTATGCGTAAAGGCAATATATGTACCCACCACACCGGATCTTCTCGCCAGAACCTAGATCCTATCCGACCCGACTGGCCTGGCCACATTCTACAAGTCCATTTCTAATTATGATGGCAAAACAAAACAAGTTAATTACAATTTACAATCTAAACAAACCATCGCCATTATATTCAGATTGTTTTTAATTATATTGTTTTCATTTTGATCTGATTTTACGGTCATCGGTTGTTTGAATTCTCTGATTATGTAGCTACTATTTTAATTAATTTATGTACTATTGATTAAAAAATGCAATTGTATTAAACTGAATAACCTTGATTTGTATTCGAGACCCTCTGAGGAGTGAGTTTTTTGGTCCTAGAATTGTCCGCTTTGTAACCCATAAACATTACTTTTGTTTTGCAAATGTTGGAGATATTCTCCGCTTTATATTTCGTTTACAAACTAAGAAACTGCAAGAAATAAATAAAGCAATAATATTGGAAAATGAGTTGTAGTGCTTAGCAGGTTGCCAGCTTACCCAAGTTTCCTTTTTCCTTTCATTTCTAATGTCCCTGTTCCACTGCAACAAATTTTCATAAATTGAATGAATGTGATTCCACTGCTCCATCTACATTTTTGGGCAACATGTAAATGGGACGAACATCCGGCTTAATTTGCATTTGAATTGGGACGGCCTGGACGACGTGGACACCGACCCATTCAAGGACTTATTAATATCCATACTTTGGGGCTTTGAAATCTTGTATATCAAAGAAAAATCGGGTGTTTTTTTTGAGCGACAGCAAATTAGAAATATTTTTCTATCACGAAATGTTTGGTCAAAAATATTCATAATTTCAAAAACAATAAATTAGAAAAGGGTTAGAAGGTTTAGGGAAGGAACTTACGAAAGATCGCTTAAGAATCGATATTTTTTTTGTATATACAGAACCTTCGGGGCGAATGGTAAATGGACGGACCGTCCATTTTGGAAGAACCATCCTCCCTTATGAGAGACTCCGTGTAAAAGAATGAACCATCTTCGAGAATGTACCAGAATGTTGCAGTGGAACAGAAATGGGAACTGTGGAATTAAAACGCGTTGGATTTGTAATTATATATATCAGCTTAGGTGATGCTTATTTATTAGTAAGGAATGGGGGCAAGGAAGGTGTTTTAATAGCTTAAAATCCATCGATTCTGGCTAATCCAATGTGGGCACAGCAAATATGTTATTCTCTATAAACCCATAAGTAAGGTTCCTCCTGTAGTCCCACCAGCTGAGTGGAGGCGCCTGCGTGCTCAGCTGGCGGTCATCGGGATCAACAAACTCCACCACATCCTGCTCCTCCACAGAGTCATCGTCGACGTTCTCCTTTTGTTCCGGACTGAAGCTCGTCCAGTGCTCATAGGGATCCAGACCACCATTGGGCGACATCTGCAGGTTGTTGAAATTGGCCGTCAGCTTGCCAAACTGGTCGATGTGATGCAGTAGGGGGTCCACGCCCGGATTCGGTGGTGCCGTCAATTTCAGGGGAGGACCCCGCCAATGGGGATTCTTAGCTCCCAGGGTGGGTAAATCGGTCCACTTGCCCAGGGCATAGGGTGAACTGTCATTGGTGTCTATCATGAACATTCCTCGTGTCGTATGGCGTATGTTGTCCCCGGCCTCGAGAAGGAAATTGGTAGGAGGACACATGCCCAGGAGGTAGGAGATGTAGCCGCTGCAAGCCCATCCCCAGAAACCTTTGGGAGAGCGGATGGACTCCAGGAAATACGCAGGAGCGCGCTGGTGGCTGCAGGCAAAGGAATCTGGGAAGCGAAACCAAAAATGCATTATTTTCTGATCATTTAATGTTAATTAAAATACAACTCACTTATCTTTTGGCCATTACATCCTGGCTGCATGATTCCTCCGTTCATATAAAAGTCGGCATGGCCACATCTTTCCATCTTTCCCTGGACCAAAGCGTTTGTGTGAATCACATCCACGTAGCTGGCGTCGCTCGGGTCCAGTTTATCCGCATTGCCGGAGGTTATAAATAGAGGCATAGCTGGATCCAAGCCCGTAATCCTGGGCAGCATGAAGGAGGTCAGATTCCGGGCAATATAGTTGGGGACTTGAGCACCCAATGAAAAGCCAATTACGTGGATATCCGTGTTTCCAGTCTCCACCAAACGCTCAACCAGCTGGGCAGTGCAGGTGCCAGCATGCCGGGTG
Organism: Drosophila tani; assembly: GCA_008042535.1. Classification (NCBI taxonomy): domain Eukaryota; kingdom Metazoa; phylum Arthropoda; class Insecta; order Diptera; family Drosophilidae; genus Drosophila; species Drosophila tani. Next base: position 206,635 of record VNJO01001632.1, on the reverse strand, counting down.
TTGTGAACGGCACTAATATAGCATGGTCCTGGCGACAGGGCACTCCAGTCCACATAGATGATGTTATAGTCGTCCTTGGCCAGGTATTCTGCGAAAGATTATTAAGCTTGGAGCTTATAATTATTAAGAGCCTCCTACCCTCTCTCATCTGCTGCAGGGGATGCAGAAACATGTCCGAGTTGTAGCCATGGATAATGATCTTTGTGGGATATCTGGGATTGAAGTAGGAGGCAGTGAGATTGGACTTCTCCAGGGACTCGTCTATGTGCAGACACTGCCTGTCCATCGGATTGTGACGCGTATAGATATAGTACTTGACATCCGGATCGGGGCAGCTGCGACCTATGGCCCACTTGCAGGGACCGATGGTGATGTCCCTGTTGGAGGGCGTCGTTGGGGTCGCAGAGGGAGTTTGAGTAGTTGGACTCTCTGTGGCGTCCACTTCCTCCTGAATGTGAATGGGTTTCAAGTTTACAAATCCGCGGCATAAAGCTTTTGGGACGGAACACACTGGAAATAGTGGGGAAACGAATTAATTTGAGTTTAATGTGATTTTCTGGATGCACTCACCTAAAAGCAGGCAACCAATTACACACCGCCAGTGCATCTTGTCTGGTTTGTGATGACTCGATCCACTTTATAAAGCCACCTGCAGTTCCAACTGATTTAAAACAATATTTTGAAGTGAATTTCTTTAGCAAGTCTCATGAAGCGTTCGGGCTGAAAACGTTGGAGAAACTGAAGGCCGGCTGGCCAAGTCAAGACGATTTTGGCCAAATCGAAATGCAAATGCAAATGAGTGAGTACTTTTCTGGTGGTGTGCGTTTGAGCCATAAAGCTCGGCCATAAAGTGAGAGTTGCGGGTGGAAAAGTGAAACCGAAACGAGGGCTTTATGAAAATGTCATAAGTAAACTATGCCAAGATCTTGAAACAATTTTATTTCTTTTCTCCGGATTCCTCTGCTTTATGAGAGCTACTTTTGATGCATTTCGAGAACATCAAAAATCTGTTTAAGGCTTCAGACATTTATATGATTTGTTTACACACGCGTCGGGGCAAAAACTCATAAATGCATTTACACAACACTCACTCACTCAACCATAATCACTCATAGGAATACATACACTCGCCTACGTGTCTGTGGTTTTAAGTGTCAGCCGAATGCGTTTACTGAATGAAATCTTTTTGTTGTCATTTGCCAGCGATCTTCGCGCACGTACAAAGGCGAATGCTCGCTGGTCTTTTGCATTTATAGGAACCAGAATCTCTTACCTTTATTGACTCGGACTCGTCCCACAGACCCACATAGATAACCCGGTACTAATTCCCGACCCGGGTCAATGAAAACAAACATAATGGGAGGAACATACAGACCATATATCTTCGCAAGTGGAGCATTATGGCCATAATGCGGCTAAACGTTCTAAAGCCAAATACTTAAGTGTGGGCCATAATTTCCACATCCCAAAAGAGCCCCGTGTTTTGTTTGAATATTTCCCTGGAAATGTTTTTGATGATTTTTCAATTTATTACCGGTACGTGTGTCGAGAACGCCCACGATTTTTCCCCTCGAAATCCACTCGCCACGAAGCGATATATACACAATATTCTGAATCTATTCTGTTCTATGGAATGTCAAGCAAAATGCGAATTAATGATCAGATGGACGGACATTTCCCCCTGCGACTGTTTTCGACATGTGTGCCTCAGATTGGTTATATTGTCAAAACTATTAAATTATTTATAGCGAATCTTTCTATGTAAACCTCATAAAAATGTGTGCAAATTGAGAGAGAAAGACTGACAATTTAATTACAAATTTGTAAAGAGTCATGTTTCTATAAGTAGAATGACGACAGTACTATTCTTAACTTTAGGCGCCTTAAGATATTAAGATATTTAGTAAAAAAAATAGCGGAATATCTTAATTAATGTTAACATCTGAAAGCAGCATAGGGTCAAACTTTTGAAACCTTATCCAAATTATTTTTGAAGTCAAGTTTATGCTAGTATTAAAAGAGAACATTGCCTAGATATTAATTTATTAATTTTAATATTATAACAAAAGAATGTCTACTACAATAATCTGAAACACAGCTTTGCTTAAAGCTTTTCAAGCCTTATCCAATTTATTTTCGTAGTCAAGTTTATTCCGGTATTAAAAGGAAACAAAACCTACATATTAATTAGAATTATTTATTTAAAATATTATTACATAATTTTCTCTACTCCAAAAACCTATTCACACATATTAATCATACATCTGGCTGGAGGATTCATGGGCTTGTCCGTTCCGCACTTGAAGGCCTCCTGGAACTCCGGCATATTCATGTATCCCCTATTCAGTTGGGCCGCAAAGATGTCATTCTGCCGATTGCACAGCTGCTGGGCCACCGCATAGAAGAGCACCCTCTTCGGATCCAAGCGGAAGTACTGCAGCACCAGGGTCTCGGCAAAGGCGAATCTTTCGCCCTGCAGCCAAAAGCGATAGTCCCGCAGAGACGTCTGAAACGAGCGATGGAAGTGGAAGATCTCCGAGATCTCCTCAAAACTCAGACGTCTATAAATGGGAGCCGATTCAGCATCAAAGTGCTGCAGAGATTGCCTCTCGAGGCAGTCCAAGGCGGTGTAGCGACCATCGGTATCCAGGAGGAGTCCAGACTGTCTCCAGAGCTCCAGTCCCTGAGTGGCATAGTAGTGGTAGGTGGGTCGATACAGTGAGAGCAGGACGAAGTGAAGGAAGTGCCTGAGGAAGTAGGCAGGTTGATTCACATCCTCCTCGTCTATATAGAGGGATTCGAAGCTGTGACGCAGTTGGGCGCGTCGGAGGAGCAGGATATTTCCATGGAAGGAGTTATCATTGAACCCCAATCCTCCATAGCGTTCGTTCAGTTCCGTTATATTTAAATAGAGTTGAGCATGAGCCTGGAGGATGCGAGCCACTTGTAGCTCCTTTTTTTCTACAGAAGCTGGCAGCAAGTGACCATACCAATCCCTTTTGGATAAAGTGGATCTCCGCCGCTGCTGAAAGCGAGTTGTATGGAGTTGGTAGGAGGCCAAGGCCACCTCCCTGGTCAGGCGGGAGCTCAGGACGTGCCATTGCCAGTACTCCGCGTGCAGTAACCGCTCGAACTCCTCGGACACTCTGTAGCAGTCTGGGTACCGAAGGTGCTCCTTTGCCTGCCACATCACATAGTTGTAAACGACGCGAGGCTCGGTTTGCCTCAGGACTTCCCAGGCCATCGTGATCTTGTCCACATCCAGGGGAAACTTTCTGGCCTTTTCCAACTGCTCCTTGGAAAAGTTTAGGTAGCCGAAGAAGTGCTGGAAATACTCCATAGTGTTCTCATCCAGCAGAAGCTGCTCTTGACCAGGGTTTGGCGTGGTGGTCCTGCCCTTTCTGGTCAGACTCCTGGCCAGCGGTAGCTCTCCTCTCATACCGCGACATAGGACCCTCATCTCGTGGGATATTATGTAGGAAACGTGGCGATGTCGACCCTCCATAACATCTGCGAGACTCGCATGGAAGTCCTCCATGCTGGGACACGGCAGGTCCTCCATTGGAGCCACATAAATTGTTTCCTGTGCGAAATAGATGTGTAGCAAAGTGGGCACACCATGAGCTGCCAGCTGAGCCGAAAGAACGATCCAATTCAGCTGACCATTCAAGCGTCTTCGCTCCCACATATGCTGGAGAAACGGCCAGCTGCTGAGCACCGGCTCATGCCTGGCTAGAAAGGGAATCTCCACAAGCAGACGTCCCCAGTGAGTGACTTGGCTCTCCCCTCTCTGCCGGCACTCTGAATATAGCTGCGAAATCAATCGTCCCGGCAGAGTCTGGAAGTTGGCCACCTGGGCGGTAAAGAAGCTCATCCTATCCTGCTTATTGTAGAGATAAGGCGGCAAGGAATCATCCGGATCTTCCTCCAAAGCTTGCTCGAAATTTCCGCAAGCATGAGCGTAGAAATCATCGCACGCATCCAAAGAGTCATTCTTGATTTTCACCATTCGACGCAGACTGCTTTTGTAGAGGTGGCTGAAGAACTCTCCCGATTCCTCCTCCGACTCGGATTCCGCTTCCGCTTCTGTAACCGGAACCGACTCCTGATCATTTTGAGACCTCACCAAATTAATTACTATAGCTAGGAACGTCAACTGGAGCTTCCAGTGCATTTTATTCGTATTTTATTGTGGTCGTCCGCTCGTTTGTTTTGTTTCGCGAAAACTGCGCAAAAATTTCGTCTTACTCGGACTCACTCTCTAATGGGATGATAAGCCCCGGATCGAGCTGGAGTATATGTACACTCTAGATTCTATCACAGTTCTCTTGGTGCTCTCTTTGGACTCTCCTGGTTGCTTTATAGAACTCGCCTTGACCTTAAAGAATCTTGCAATTCCGTTTTGCCTGCCTTTGCTTAGTGACGAAACGAACTTTGTTTATAGATACGGCTTTATAGATGTTTTTGTTTATGACTTTGATGTGTGTTTGAAATGGGAATTCATAATTTAATTACAAACAAACTGAAAGTTTACCCTTTGAATATAACGAATGGCATATATAAGGAATATCTAAGAGTTTACTTAAGTTTAATTATATATTAGTTGTTGCAATTAAGCATATTAGGTTTAAAAGTGCTTATTGTATATCAATGAAAACCAATACCTGCAAAATATAAAAAGAAACTCGCTCAAACCTCATAATTCTAAACAAGCTTAGCATGTCCCACAAATATTACGCATACGCAATGTGGTCACAGCTGCATTAGCTCAAACAGCAAAATCCTCTTAGCTTTGAAAAAAAATTCTTGTTCCGTTCGAATTTCTCATATTTTTGAAGGAAATACAACAAAGTTTAAATATCTTGAGGCACAAACATTCTCTGTATTTCCTCCAACCATGTCAAGGCTCTTATTTTGATTTCATCAATGGATGAGTTCAAGTGGAAGACATTTCATCAACCTGTACTTAATTGTTTTGGTCATTAGAACCATTACTTATATATGTATTTGTGTCACATTTTTGCCATCTGCGCATTGCATTTTCAAATTGACTTAATGACAAGTGTCAGCTTAGGGAAAGTGTATGTTTTTTTAGAAAAGTCATGGACCCGCAGTGTGCGACAGTTGTTTATGAACATTTTTAGGTGGTCTTTATATGTCAGAGTGTAGGATGTGTGTTTGATTGGGCTATGCTTTACTCTCTTATATATTCATTAATTTATATAGTTCTAAATAGTTTCTGGGACTCTGTATTTACTTTGATTTATTTTCACAATGTTAACATAAATTTCTGCCTGCCCAGCTCGGTTCTCTAGCACTTGCGGGAATTCCAAAATACTGCCAATAATCTCAAGGCAAATGTTTAAGGTTTTATTTTCGTTAAAAAACGGAACAAACTGGGATACAGAAAAAACTATATAGTAGATGCGTGAATTATTTTTAATGAACGCATTGTTATTGTTGGGGGTTTGGCTTCAGATCCGGCCAGCGGCTGCTCGAAAACTGTCAAAATGTGCGCCGCAGATTTATTTTATTTATTTTCGATGTTATTTCGTCGCGACTTTCCAAAAAGTCTGCACTTTCTGCCTCACTAGTGGCGTCTCATTTTGGCCAATGGGACAAAATATTTCGCTATATATCCATAAACACCCATACACTCACACCCGAATCTATATCCACTGGTGTATGGATGTTCGCAAGACCGCTAAGTATTTCATCTATATCCCAATTCGTGGACGGGCGAACGATTTTAGTTGAGCCAAAGGCTTTCAGCAGTTAGTAGCCCAAAAATTGTGTCTTCCCCAGCGGACAAAAAAAGCAAAGGTAAAGCAGGCGAGGAGGAGTGAGCAAGTGACCCGAAAGATCCCATCGAAATGCTACGAGTTTCGGAATCGGAATTTAAATATCGAATTCAAGTGTGACGTGCTCATAAATATTTCTTCAGCCATGTTCGTTTCAATTTTTTAAAGTTGGAACGGGTCCAATCTATAAAACTGGAATTATTTCAATCTATATAGACATGCTGTTCTTTGATTGCTCTATCAGCAATACAAAGAGCCAAGCATCATCAAATAGATATAACCAGACGTAGAAAAGCCAGAAAGAATTTAATATTTTCCATATGGCTTTGATACCGCTCTCTCTCTGGTTTATATAAACGTCTCCTATACCTATACGTTCGGATTTTATTTGATTAGCTTATTTTAAAACAAAATCATATGTGTTTCCCCAGAATTTATTGCCGCCTTTTTATGTTTCTATCAAATTAAACTTCTCACGCGCCAAGTTCAGTTTTTTAATATATTTCATCTATATGTAACGCCAAGGAATTTTTAAATAATTCAACCTTACTCTGGCTAAGTTCCAAAATTAATACTAATGACCGGTTCTCTCCGATTTTCTCTGCAGCAAATTCAATCAATATGAGCGAAGCCCAGAACCTGTTTACCACCTTCGGCATCCTGGCCATCCTGCTTTTCTTCCTTTACATCATCTATGCCGTATTGTAGAGTGTTAGGTCCTGCAGAAGATCCGTAGAGCAGGAACACAAGGTAAGACAATTAATGGTTAAATAGTATTATAATGAAGAATCGAACCTTGGAAGCTATTGACGGCGACAATAACTGAGAAGAAGCAATCCCTTTTGAGTTATAATCGAAATAATCGATAACTTATGTAGTTCAAATGAAATTAAGTATCTCAAACCTTTCTACACCATTTAAATATTAATTTAGTGTCTTCTTAGTTGGACAATTTTCTCTCTATCTTAAAAGTGGGACATTGGGGTATACTATTTTCTAATTAGCCCTCTTCCACAGAATATCAATTTAAATGCTTAACTGTTCTACAAAATTCCCTTGGCATTGTCCAACATTTCTTTGTTTATTCCCAATTCCAAATACCCCATTTTCCTATTGATTTTACTTGAAAAGAAATCGACATCAATCTCGATCCCTGAAATGCTCATTAAGACCAAAATGTGCCAGAAACTCAAGGGGGGCTACGTGACCGATGTTTGATTGTTTCAGATTCTTTCAATATTTGAAAAGATTTCAAACAACAAACTAAGCAAATCCATTTCGGCGGTGGCAAGTAAATAAATATGTTAATCAAACAAACAGCCAGCTGGAGCCAAAACACCTCCCCGCCAGCCGATGAAACCAAAAATAAAATAAATAAATAAAAGCGGCAGAATTAATTTTTCAAATGACAAGGTCCAGTCAGAGAATGGCAATTTGTCTAGGTGCAGTCCAGGCCATGAATAATGGCCAGAGAACACAGAGAAATGAACTAGAATCCCATGGAATCTGCATATATGTATCCAACCTATAACCCGTATATACACACGCATACATAACTCTAGAAAATATTTGTGCCGCGGCAAAAAATATGAGCAACAACTGGACACAAACACAGCCGAATAGCCCGGCGGTTGTATAGATATATAAATGAATTTTTTATATATCGCCTATATAATCGGATGTATGTGGATGCGTGCATGTGGCTGGGCATAGCCATAATTCCAAGCGCTGGCCAACATTTCGTGGAGAAGTGGAATCAGATCGAAAAATTCGGCTTCTCAGTTATTGCGCGCCTTTAGCTACGAACGGTTGGAAATCTCTCCAAAGAAAAGCCCCTACCCTTCCTTTGCCAAGTGTGTGTGTGATCCGTGATCGATCGATCTTTCGCTTACCTAATCCGCATTATCCCTTGTCATCGATAGCAACCAGCAGCCAACAGCAACGCATCCAAGATGAATGAGGCCAGAAGTCTGATCACCACCTTCGCCATCCTGGCCTTCCTGCTGTTCCTGCTCTACGCCTTCTACGAGGCCGCCTTCTAGTCCACCACCCATCAATCCCCCCCATCAATCAGTCAATCAAGGATAGCTTACATGTTGAATTTCAATTCCAAGTCCCCGCCACATCGATTCCACCCCTAACACCCGGTGGCCTGTGGCGGGGCTTTTAGGACCCTACGCGTTTAAGATGTTTAGCATTTAATGGATTTCTACTAGTAACCTAAGCCAGGTGAGTAACGCACCGAAACCAGCCCCCAATTAATTCAATTAGCTGGCAGACACATCAAAAAATACACACACAGAGATATTTTTCGAGAAATCTTAAAGAACCAGCATTGCGAAACCTTGACAAAATCTCAACGCGTTCGTCGAGAATTTTTTGGCAGCCATTTGGCAGCTCGATAATAATTTCCAAAGCGAAGAAATAGATTCTCTGGTTCTATTTTTTAACGACAACATTTCGACATGGCCCACTAAACACCTTCCTGTCGTCGGTGGCCCCCCTTCGGTACCCTTCCTAGAGAACATTAAAAATCGCTTTCACAGAACATTTTCCGAATGTCGCAACTCTGTGATTTAAATTTGCGCCCGAAAATTTTCTCGATCTATCAGTGCACACAAGCATAAAAAAATGTTCAAAGCGACAGTGTTTTTTATGGCCACAATTTATGATTGGCTAAGGTGGAAATTATAATTAATTTCTATTAAATATTTTCGATAGATAGATAAGCCAAAAGGCATACGCTATTTTTGTGGTTGAGAAAGCCAAGTCAACATGCGCACTTTTCCGCCCAAAATCCCCCTGTGAGTTATATGTTGTCGAACCAAAAATAAATTTCAAACAAGCTTATGGTCTTTGGAACAAACAACGCAATGGTAGCCATTGTTTATGCCATTCTGTGGCCACTTGAGCAAACACAGCGCAAATAGAATATATGTATTTTCCGGGGAGAAAAGTAATTTCTATTTTACAATCAATAAATCGATCTGTTCAAAGGCCGATTATTTTATAAATTGAGATCAGCAAATAAATACTTGACTAATGCACAATTGCAGATGACGTCAAAGCCACCAGCTGCCAGCCGAAAATCGGAGGCTCGCCGGCCCGTGGATCATGATCACGACCACTTACCACTTGGGTGATCGGTGATCGATGGACGACCCCTGTCGAGCGGTGAGTACTATTAATCACGCTCCCCGGGATGCGCTTCAATTAAATATTTTCCCTCATTTTTTCCGTTTTGTTTTTTCTAGAGCTGCGCTAGATTGCCTCCATCTTCGAGGCGCTGCAAGATCGATCCATTCGATTCGGAGAGGCTCTGCTGCCGCGGCCTTGGCGTCATCTGTTCTAATCATAAATTTAGTTTTGTGATTTCTTCATTTTTGTTTCGCAATGGAATTCACTCAGTTTGCCATTTATAGACCATGATGTACAGTATAAGCAAATTGAGAGAAAAACTAATAACAGCAGCAATCAATTTAATTTTATTTAATTGGTTATTTCATTGTTGGACAACATGTTTATATCGCATTCATACTTAGTAAGACATATATAATGTATAACTGCATTTTACCCCACTTTTCTTTCATTTTTTGTGAATAACAACACATGCAGAACAACAGCAAAACAAACAACAACAGTTCAACTGCAGGAATAAAAGAAAAAAACCTAACAAAGTCTTTTTAATTGAGTATTTAAAATGCATTTTTAGCAAACGATGTGGGGATTATTTGGATGTAATTATGTACCAGCTCGTAATATACTCGTATATGTATATACCCAGCAAAATTAATAAAAACTGTGTTAATTGCTGTGTAATATAGGTGAAAGCATGTTAGCTTTGTTGCTTTTGGCAGACCAGTTTTTTACATACTGAACAATTTTCATAGCATTCTTTTAGGCTTTTAATCGGCAAAGACGGGTCTGTAAAATATTTAAAAATTTATTTTACTTGCTTCTGTCAAGTTCGCAGCTATAACATTTTTGATTTACAGTGTTTTCATATTATTAAAATTTTTTTTGGCTTGCTATTATTAATTATTAAAACTTTGATCATGCTTTAAATTTAATTCCAATGCAAATAATAAATATTTGTACATTTATTTCTGTTATTTTAGTTATTTTAGATGCTAAACCCACCTTTAGTTAAATGCCAGCCACATTGCATTGTACTGTCACTCCCCGTAATTGTGGTCAGCCCATCGAGAGATCACAAGTACTTCAGCTTCATTTGCATGCAGGCCTATAACCTTTAACTACTATGCGAACAACATAGTAAATCGGCAAAGCGAACATCGTAAATGTATACAATGCACAAAATAACGAAAAGTGCAGGCAATGAAGCGAAGACATCGGCTTCCGACTGCCGTTGGCCGATTTGCCTTTTGGCCGTTTTGTCGGTCAACAGTTTCGCGCGGCGGCCAACCGGTTTCATGGCTAAAACCGTCAACACCCCCTTGGCCAATCCTCCGCATACTCCAACCCTCTCATCAGGAAGCCAAATTGCATCGGTTATGCAATCCGGCAGAGTTTTATGCATTTTGGCAATTGATTTCGCCAGCCGGTTTTCACGAATCTTTTGTTTAATTTTTATATTTTATTTTATTTTGATTTTTTCTTGGCTTTGTACAAAATATATTTAATAGTTTAGACCTTAAGACTAAGAACCAGATATTTACATGACTCGTGAACCTAATAGAGTAAGGAACTACAGAAGCCCCAGTTTCTGCTGCTTCTGCTGGAGGGCCTCGATCCTCAGGCGCTTAAAGAGCTGGTGACCCACGTAGGTGCGGATGCGCAGGGGAGCCATCTTCATGAGGAAGTACTGAGGGGGAGAAGAGGATTTATTATTAAAAATATTTATATTTGATATAAAAACTGTATATGCACACCTGCAGGCCATGGGTCCAGAAGCCGTTCGTCTCGCTCGTTTTTCCCAGTGTAAAAACGGCGGAACGCGCAAAAGTATAGGCATTCGGGAACAGAAGACCGCCCTGCATCACCCGATCGGCGTAGGCATTCATCTTGGTAACCACGAAGTTGGGCATCACCAGCTGCACATGGATGTTGTGCTCCTCCAGCTCCAGCTCCAGGGCCTTGGTGAAGTAGGTCACAAACTTTTTGCTGGCCGCGTAAACGGTCATGTTGGGCAGGGGCTGGAGCTCCGAGGAGGATCCCATGTTGACAATGGCTCCCTTCCGGCGCCCAATCATCTGGGGCAGGATCTTGCGGGTGAGCATGGTCACGGATCCCATGTTGACGGTCAGCAGGTCCCATAGCAGCTTCTCCGGCACCAGGTCCAGGCTGTCTGGGTGCTCGTACATCATGCCCACATTGTTCACTGCAAAGTTTAAAGGGCAAAAGATATTAATTTCGATTCGGAGACTCATGGAACTCAAAGTTCGATTGTTATCAATGAAGCAAATCCCCACCAGACACAGGCAAATTATGAGCCCGTTATATTTATAGCAAGCCATATATAAGCTATCGTGACGAGTAATTCCCATGACCAAGATCAATGTCAACTGTTATCAGGCAAATTTTTCGGTGGAAATGCCTTGAGGCGAGCGCAAGGTCTCTATCTCGAAATGTAAATTGCTGAAGCGCGTCAGAGTCTGAAGCGTTTATGAGTCTGGCCGAGCGAATAAAATATATATATGTGGGTATGAACGAAACCCAACAACAGCGATTCAACGCTGTACTTGAACATCGCCTAAGCCACTCTTCGCCTCGCCAATAGACCAAAAACCAGAGTCATTATAATTGCACGCAATTATTACTGTTTGACATTGGCAGCCGCACAAAAAAGAGTCACAGAAAATAACACAAATAAAGAGCTGTTACTGCTGATTGTCGTTTGCCACTGTTGACAATGATGGATGTACAAAATACATACTTTTTATGAAGTAACTATTGGTTAAATAACTTCTATGATGTGTGGTTAACCCAGAATTAGGCAATAATTCATAGTTACATTAAGAATTTTGAAGTGGGAATTATTTAACTAGAAGTTCTTCTTTGGTAATAGGTACATAGTTTAATTAAGTGTGTAAATAAATATTTTACATTTTAAAATAATTGTCTGGGATATCTATTATTTTTTTGTACAATTATTTATCAATTCTAGCAACACTCACCCAATATGCCAACTTCAATCCCAGCCAATTCCTTCTCAATCTGATCGTATATTTCGACTCCCTTGGTAAAGTCCACAGCAATCCACTTCGTCTTCACTTTGTACTGGCTCTCTGTAAGTTTAAATTCGATATTAAATAATTACTATGCACTTGTTGCGGATTTAAGCAGTGCTTACCAATCTCGTTGGTGGTGGCGATGAGCTTCTCCTTCGTCCGCGAGATGAGCACCAAGTTGAGGCCATGCCGAGCCAGCTCCCTGGCATATTCCTTTCCAATGCCATCGGTGGCACCCGTCACCACTAAAGTGAAGGGAATCCAAGGAGAACTTGATGAGTACAATCGAAGGTTGCCAAAAGGAGCGGAAACCGCATTTTTACAAGAATAACATGAAATCGATGAAATACATGAAAATACATGTGGTAAGCCTTAATTAAAAATGGTTTTTCGGACTTTTTTTTTACAAATTAGGTTTTTAAATTGAATTATATTTCCAAAAAAGTAAACTACCTTTTAGATTAGGTATTGCAACGAAGTAGTAATAAAATACTCACAAAATTGCTTAATATATGTAGAAAAATGTCAGCTTGCTTTAAAATGCTTCTAAATTTCAACATTATAATATTTATTTTACGACTTAATGTATGTTTGGCTAATAAAATAATGATTACTAGAAAATTAAGCTGTCAAAGAAAATATCCAAACAATATAATAGCAATATCATCAAATTCTGAGAACTGAGTAGAAGGGGTGTTAAAAACTAAATAAGTATTCATTTGTAAAATTTACAAACGCTTAGCACTGTAATTATCTTAATAGAAATGTTACAACTGAAGAAAATTAGTTTTTCTAAGGGGGCTTTGTTATTGCGAAAAAAATGCTTGAACTTATGATGACTTGGTAGAATCTAAAGTTAAATTTAATATCAGTTTTACAATACTTTTTTGCATTATGTATTCATTAAACAAATAATGAAGGAAGTCTACAAATATAATTTCGGTATTTTTAGTACAATATAACCTCTAACATTTCACATATTTAACTAACTAAAGGTCGCATCAGTGGTTGACCAATTTCGACACTTTCGTTTGTTTGCCTTTATTTTTAGCAACTGAAGAAGACCTCTTTGAGAAGACCTTTTCAAACCTAGCATTTACATGCTAATTAACCCACTGCATTCGGGTGTCTCTCTTTTAATCACATCGCTAGTTGCTGGTTAGCCATTGCCGGTTGCTGAAACCAAAGCAAATAGCTAAATACTCGCAGATCATGAATGGAATTGGCCGCCGAGAAGCACTCCCAATCACGATCAGAAGGAAACCGGCTTGCGTGGCAATTGCTGCAATGTTGCCACTGGCAGCTGGTTAGTGGTTGCCAAATATTTGTGTAACGAAAACTTGGCAACATGGAATGAGCAGCAATAGCAACACCAACGGCAGTAACATTTAAAAGCACAAAGCCAACACTATCCATCGATTGTTGCGCTTGCGTGTTGCCAGATAATTGCGAATACCGTAGTCTTGGCGCAGATTTTGCAGTTCGATTGGTTATTGAACGAAAAAAAAAAAACCCATAATTCAATTAGAAAAACTATGAAGAAGTTATTGCCGTGGAAGGTCACGCGTTAATTAAACAATAATAGACAATAAACGCGAGAAGCGACAGTAAAATGTATAACCGTTAGGCAGCACGAGACTAGACTCGAGCCAATGAAAGCGAAATAATTAAATAATAAAGAAAAAACAAAGCTAACGTAAAATGCGAAAAACAAAACGAAAAAATCGCAAGCCGGTTTGTTTACGAGTTGAATGACTTTGCGTGTTCCATAAACTGAGATATAAACAAAGCCAATTGACTGAGTAATTTGTTGGTTTTTTAACATCCTTTATATATTACACGAAAACTTGAAATTTTAATATATGAATTTATATATATGTTTGTGGAAATATTTCAGAAAAATATACATTCAGTTTTAAGCAAATTTATCGTATAAAGAGTCGAAAAAAAAAAATTTTATCAATTCTTATCTTATCTAACGTGAATTTGAATTAAATATAATTTAATTTTAATTATCTTTTCTAGCACACCTTTCTTTATTTTTAAAATATAAACAGATAAGATATAAGTTTTCTGTCAAAATTCATTTTCTTGATTTTTAATCAGTTAAATTTGAAGCTTTCATGTTGTCATTTAAGATTAAAACAAAAAATGCACAATTATTGATTGATTCGTTATCATCTAGTATCTTATTCAAAGTTTATTTCTAAGAACTTAAGGCAGATATGTTGGATATCCCCGAAATTTATATAATGAACATTTTCATCATCAATCATGAATCATTCGAATAAAACACTGAACTTTATCTAAATTCCGATTTTTCGAAGTCTTATCAAACATGGACTTTGTAAAAGTTGGGAATTTCCTCGAACTATCCGATAAGAAATTTTAAGCAAGCTTTTCATGCTGACAACATCAATTAAGGAAGAAAATTATAATTATTACCGGTTTGTTATCTATCAAAATGGGTTTTGTAACCTTCTTTCTCAAAGTTACTGATATGTGCCCAAGGATATCTGACTGAGCTGGCCTAAGATTTATTTAACAATAAAAATTATAATCTCCCGAACGTGGTAACGTTAAGCTGAATAAATTGTTCTTAATTTATGAGTAGCATAAAACCAAAATCTTGCAAATTATTAAACTACTCGAATCGATTAGGCTAATGATTGGAAAAAAACTCACGAAATACAAATTATAACCGAGAGTTTACAGCATGCAATTCCAAATTATTTATTAAGTTAATACGAAGCCGGCAGTGATTGATTTCGAGATAAATTGCATTTCCTATGTGAAAGAATGTACATAGACACATATTCCTAAAAGAAAAACACTCTTTCCAAAACCAAAGTAAACAATTTGCATTTGTGACAGTGGGGACACCAGAAACGCTAATATTGACAGACCCTTGGGGTTGAAGTATGCAAATATCGGATTGAATAACATGAATGGTGTACAAAGTAGGGTGTGAGATTATAGGGGTATAGTGAGTTATGTGATCAAAGTGGATACACCCCAGAGATAGCACTCTTTATTTAAAATAAAAATATGATTACTTACCTGCCCATTGCCCAAACTTCTCGACGAGGGTCTTCGGCAACTGGGGCTGGAAATACGGCTCCAGCAACGCCTTAACAATGCTGATCAGGGACTTGAAGTTGTCATACAGAAAGGCGGCGATCGTCAAGGATCCCACTATGTAGATGAACGCGGAAACCAGCTGCCAAATAAACGCCATCCTGAGCAGGGTGTATATGCTCACTTCCAGAACTGGCTGCATGTTGGGAGTTAAGAGCTCTCTTTATAAGGTCAAATAAACAAACTTTTTCGGTTGGTGATAAGAGCGAATCGAATGGCTTGTGGAACCCGGGCTTATCACTACACGCACGCGTGTTGATTAGTTATTGTTGCGCCGAGAATTACTATTAATTTACAATCGCCACTTTTTTTTCGGCAGTGTCTGTCTGTGTTTGCTTCGGGAGCTACAAGTTGCAGGTTGGAGCGCCGATCACGCACTGAATTGAATCTGTTGAAGCCACACCACGACTTCGGGCTTTCGGTTTCGGGTTTTCGTTTTCGGATCTGGTCTTCAACGAGCCACAATTACAGCGGAAAGGCCACTGCAGTTGGGGCTCTTTTCCGCAGTTTTACTCGGTTTTTGTTGGTTCATTATTTCATAAAATTTTATTTACTTTTGTTGCCTTTACTCCGGACATCGGACAGCGGACATTCGGACAGTCTCAGTGTTTAGAGTCGCTGTAAAGATGGTGAAAAACTACGTGTCTCTGGCGGGTAAATTATTAGACATTTAATTGCCACGAAAAGAGTTGACCCACAGACGATAAGTTTCCCTCTCGAAATCTGGGAATATTTTCATTCACCCGCCCTGAAATGTCGCAATTTCGACTTATGTACTTGCTAAGAGGCTAATCAGCTTACTTGAGGTGTAGAACTAATTGCAAACAATTAAGCGAAAGATGCGTCAAATTGGCTTTTGTCATGCAATGATCCCCGGCACCTGAGACAGTTTTATTAACACTTTTCCCAAGCTGTTTTTTTGCATGTTGAAAAATGTGTCAATCTTCGCTAAAAGCCCTGGGATTGATACAGTTTTCAGCTAATTTGGGTATTCGTGACTTATTATTTATTTACATTGTAATATTTTGTTTTAAGTGCACAGCTATCAGTATTTCCTTCCCTATTACACTTAATTATATTTGAACAAACCTCTCCCATTATCTTGTATATTCTCAATACCATGCGTTGTCACATATATTTAATAGCTCTTATCAACTGCGGAACCAAGCTGGAATGCATTTCCGAACAACAAGTCTAGCAAAGCGCTCCAGTGAACCATGAAAGCTCCAAGAAGTTTATTTATAATTATTTTTGCCGGCTACCAAAATCTTTGGGCATATAAACTCTACATTTAGCTAATGTATTTTTCAATTAAGTAGATATTACTGAATGAAAATGGTATTAAGGTTTAATGATAATGGAGTCTGTCCCACAAATTACTGATGTGTAAATGTCTCCCACAATTATAATGGACTGATCATTATTTTGATATTTCGTCACTTAAAAATTCAAAATTCGTCTGTAACTTGCACTTACATTTTTAGAATATTTAAAGGGCATTCAGGTCGTCCTATTCAATTTACATTTTTCAACTTGTTGCTCTAGTGTTTGTTCTGTTAATGGCGAAAGGCTTTCAAAGTGCTTGCAAATTGTCATTTAGCTAACTTAAGTCTATGTTCCACAAGTCATAAAAATGAATTAAAACTCACACGTTGGTTCGGCGAGCACAAAATCAATACTTTATAAATAAGGGACTTTCGACTGCGGCCTGTCTAGCCGAATATAGATTCCAGACTGAAAGTGGTGATAGGAAAAGTTCTTTAACGAGGAAGTGCCGAAAGCTTTCTTCGATAGTTCTGAATGTGGACAGTGATGGCTTTCCAGTAATTTTATGAAAAAATTCTTAAAAACTATAGAAAATTTAATTTTTAGATTTTATTAAATCTGGAATTATTTATATAATTAAATATAAAAACAAACCGAAGATTTTCTCTAAAAATATCTGCCAAAAGCTCGAAATATTCGTTAGCGAGCGAAATTTCGAACTCACCTTAGCCAAGTCACAAAGCTCTTGTAAAGTTATAAACCCGCCTGAAACTCTGCTATTTTTCATTTACAAAATGTACCTATAAAAATTGGTACCTAATATCCGGTGTATACGTTCCTTTAAGGATTAAATTCCATCTTAGTCGAATTCAATAAAACCACAAATTAGGCGTTTTATTTAATTGGTATATTTGTTTAACTTTGCACAAATATTTAATACAAGGTAACTTGAATTTAAACCTAGCTAAGGAATTAGTTGCTCTTAGCCTGAAGCTTCTTCAGCTTGTACTCGATGCCCTCTAGTCTCAAGCGTTCGAAGAGTAAGTGAACCAGGCGGGTACGCAATCGCTCTGGAACCATCTTCATAAAGAAGAACTGGAAAAGATTAAATTTATTTTTTAATTAGTCAAAATTTAAAGGGTGTTAATTTCTGTCAAGCTCTTTAAAGTGAATACTAAAATTAAAAATATATTCTAACCGCAACGGTGCGTATTAGCGATATTAGTTGGCACTTTTTTGGTTTCTGGCCTAATTTTATTGCAGTTTTCTATTAATCTGGTTATATTATTACTTATTTACCAAATATATAACTTCAATATTATTTTAATAATTACCTGTAGACTATGGATCCAGAAGCCGTTCGTCTCGTTCGTTTTTCCGAGTGTAAAAACGGCAGACCGGGAGTAGGTGTAGGCGTTGGGGAATAGCAGACCCCCCTTCATCACCTGCTCCGAATAGGCGTTCATGTTGGTGCCCACGAAGCCGGGCATAACCAGTTGGACGTCGATGTTGTGCTGGGCCACCTCCCTCTCCAAACCCTTGCTAAAGAAAGACACAAACTTCTTGCTGGCTGCGTAGACAGTGAGATTGGGATGTGGCTGCAGCTCCGAGGAGGATCCCACGTTGACAATGACTCCGTTCCGACGGGCGATCATCTGGGGCAGGATCTTGCGGGTGAGCATGGTAATTGAGCCCATGTTGACGGTCAAGAGATTCCACAGTACGTCCTCCGACACTTGGTCTATGGTGTCCGGATGGTCGTATATCATGGCCACATTATTGACTGTAAGATTGAAATTTAGGTTAAATATTAAATTAATTAAATATATTTTTAAACCATCTCTTCCTGTATCAGGACACCCGTTTTTCCTGAATTACTATTTCTTACCTAAAATTCCAACTTCAATGCCCTCCAACTCCTTTTCAATATGTTCATATACTTCACGACCTTTAACGAAGTCCGCCACAATCCACTTGATCTGCACTTTATATTGGCTCTCTGCAATTAATAATAAATTAATAAATATTCCCCAGTGGTGGGGACTAAAATAGACCTTACCAATCTCTTTGGTGACAGCGATGAGCTTCTCCTTTGTCCGCGAGATGAGCACCAGGTTGAGTCCTTGACGAGCCAGTTCCCTGGCATACTCCTTTCCAATGCCATCGGTGGATCCAGTAACCACTAAAAAAAAATAAAACAAAGAAATAATTAAAAACTAAAGCATTGAGAATTATTAAATCCTAATAAGTTTATCAAGTTTGTTTATCTATGTAGGTGGTTTATGGCCAATTCTTCACATATACTTGCAAGTCATGATTAACAATGAAATAAAGTTGAACGAAAGTCAATACAGTAAGAGCGAAACATAGGGTTGTTTACAAGTTAAATGACCTAGTTATTTTCCTAATATCAATTGTCATGGGTAAATTATTTGAAATTATATTTTATTTATGTCTACACCCCCGTAAAATTGTTTTAATTGTTTTACCTTAGACAAATTATTCTAATGATTTTAGGAATATTTGCAAGGTTACTGATCGATCATTTTAAGGCAACTCATGCTGAAAATACAAATAATTAATGCAAATCATAATGATAGTTCTTTTTAAATCTTATCTTACGAAGTATAGTAAAAACTTGAATAAGAATATTTAAGTGGCTGACTTCATTGATAATTCCGATTAGAAATATAAAGAAACTTTATTAATGGTTTGTTTAGGCTATGAGGGGAATTAGGTGTCAACATAATAAAGGTGTAATCATAGTGACTGTTAATTTTTTTTTTTATTTTCGATAAGAACTTGTAAGCTGTCTAGTAAGCAGCCTTCGTCATTCTATTTACTTAGTATGTGAAAAAATCTATCCCGCTAATATTGTCTATTAAAATAGGTCAATAATGAATTGTGCAAAGTTTTAACACCTCAGGAATAGATCTAGTGATTATTTTTGTGTCTCCCTGATGATTAGCTTCTCAGTCCTGACCTAAGAATGTATTTCAAAGGTCGAACAATATGTACGTCATATATCTTATCTGAAATTGATGTCGTACTAATGGGAATTTCCCAAAAATTAAGTTTGTTAGCCATGCAGGCAGTATTAATAAAAGCGTGTCAGTAAAACAAGTGATAACCAATAAATATTACCTTACCATTACATTTAATTATAGTTGTATAGTGATAAATAATACAGGTCGAAGGACTCACCTGCCCATTTTCCATATTTTTCGATTAAAGTCTTTGGCAATTCTGGCCGGAAATGTGACTGCAGGACTGCCTTAATTATACTGAACAAGGACTTGAAGTTGTCGTACAGAAACGCGAGGATAGTGAGGGATCCCACCAAAGAGATCAGTTGCCAAATAAACGCCATGCTAAGTGAAAGAGCTTGCTTCCAGAACTGGTTGCTTCGTTAAGAGAACTCTCTTTATATAGCCATTAAGGTCACGATAAGAGTATATTGAAAGATAAGAGAATATTGAATGGATTACGTTACCTGTACTTATCACTACACTGAGCCAATTTATTAGAAATTTTATATAAATATTTGTAGGAAATTTCTATCCTACAAAAATGTATATAATTTTTCAAAAGCGTTATTAATAATTATACGCGTATATATCCATAATATTTGGAAAGAAATCAAATTCAGCATAAAATTTGTACACTTTTTAAAGTTTCTCTAAAAAATAAAACCAGTTTATTATCCTGTTTTACATAATTGTATCAAAATGGATAATGTGAAGGTTGTTGTTTATTTGTACTGTCAAAAACTAATATATTAAACTCGCACTCGGTTGGTATGATAATACTTTGGCCTAGCCTTCCTAGCCGAATATCGATTCCAGATTGATGGCCAAGGCGGGAAAAGTTTTTTGGAAATCCAAAAGCTTTCTTTGAAAGTTCAGAGTGCAGTGCTGTCACCTTGGCTAGAAAGTCAATTCATCTTGTAGAAAGAAAATAACATATATAATATTTTAAAATTATGTATTTATTTAGAACATATTTTTCATTTACAAAACAATCACTCTAGGGCAAGAAAACAACAATCTTAAATTAATAGTGCCCGTAAGCTGATTCACAAACCCAATTTAATGTTAGTAAACCGCCTAAAAGTGTGCTAAATTTTATTTACAAAACATTCATTAATCGTACAACCAAATAAAATCAAATATTGAAATTCAATTGTACAAGCTTTGGTTTTTTTAATATCCAAAATATTTGGGAAGTTCTACTTCACAATCTTTTTGTCCGTCGTGAGGGAGAAAATCTTTACGGCCGCATAGAGACGAACCCGCCAGGGGAAAGCGTTCGAGACAGCATTCTGGATATGATGCCACAGGTGACCCGGGGTCTCATCCACTCCATCTCTCAGCTGGTTCACCGCACTTCGGGCATATTCCTCCGCCGAGGGAATAAATAGACCGCCCCGCATGATCCGCCTGGAGTACGAGTTAATCTTGGTCACCACAAAGTTTGGAGACAGAAGCTGGACATGGATGCCAAAGGGCTTGGCCTCACAGTGCAGAGCCAGGGTGAAGCTGCGATTGTACGCCTTCGAGGCGGCATAGTAGGCTGCGTAGGGCAGGGGCTGCATCTCCGTTCCGGAACTCACGTTGACGATCGCTCCCCGGATCTTGGCAGCCTTCATGCGTTGGAAGAAGATGCGGGACAGCTGTGAAACGGCCACCACATTGGTATCTATGATGTTCTGGGTGGATTCGTGGCTCCATTTCAGGAGGGGACTCGGTGCGCCAATGCCCACATTGTTAACTGTAAGGAATGGGGTTTTGCGGTATTAAATTAATTTTTTAATATTAATACTAATCAATTGTTTTACTTACCTAGTATGGAAATGGGCACATTGGCCAGTTCTTTTTCTAAATGCTCATAGACCTGCGAGCCCTTGGTAAAGTCAGCTATCACGATTTTGGTCTGCACTTTAGTCTCGCTTTCTGTGGAAATAATAATTAAAAATTAATATTTTTTTAGTACACATTTTTTTTGATTATATGATTATCTTGTACACCAATTCGAAACCCATCAATAAATCAAATCGAATGACATTGACAAGCGTGGTGATTGAATGCCAAAATGTCCATTGCATGTCTTTATATCTCCACATCGACAGGTGCTTTGCGTGTTCTTTAATATTTTTTTTTTAATAACAAATATGGAATTATTATCCGGCTAACGGGAGCAATCACAGTCACTGTTGAAAACGAGTGCAAATAAATATGTTAAATCCGATATTCTAAATTTGTAACAACTTCATGGTTTGAATTAACTACGCAGAATATAATGATTAAATACTTTTTAATTTGTAATTAAAGGAGTTTTGCAATATTTTTCTTTAAACCTCTGTTACTTTGTATAATTTCAAAGTCAATAAATATAAATGTTTTGAAATAAATACATATATAAATTAGAGAGCAATTGTAAATGCAAGATATACTCTTCTTTTATATGTACATATATTTCTATAGAACCTTATTAACAACAGATAAAGAGGAAATACTCACAGCATAAATTAAAAAAAATTACGAATCCTAAGATATTTGCCACATTCCCCAAAACCGCTTTGGGAAAACCTAACTACTCAAAAAATTAAAATATAAAAGTCATGCAAGTCCATTGATACGAAGAGTTAATTGTTAATCCCAGAAGTATTCGTTATCTGTCCACCTTTAGACTCACCGATTTCCTTCACAACTGCCTGAAGCTTCTCCTCATTCCTGGCGATCAGGACGACATTGATGCCCTGGCGGGCCAGCTCCTTGGCGTACTCCTTGCCGATGCCATCGCTGCTGCCCGTAACGGCTGCCCAGTCTCCGTAGCGCTCCTTGAGAGTGGGTCTGTCCTTTGGATCGCCAAAGTACCTAAGTTTGAGCAATCTGATCGGCGTTCTCAGCTGCTCGTAGAGATAAGAGGCCAGGGCATAGAGCCCGACGTAGGCCAAAAACGTTGATAAGCAGCAGCAAACCATTTCGTTTCTGAGTATAGTTATATTTATTTGAGTTTGATTGCTCGGGCAAAGAGTATAGGTCCGTCTCGATCGACTCCCTCCAACGGACTGTGGTCACGGAGCAATTTGTTTACTGTTGGCCGGACAGGGCGCTGAATTTAAATGGCGTGCATTAATGGAAGTGAGAGCGATAAAAAGGTGTTCGACTTGCCGTTAATTGTGCGCCGAAAGAATCCATTTTTATCACTCGGTTGAATCGCGAATATTGCGATTACGTCTTGTTCGGTTATCGCACTCACAATTTGATATGGGTTTTATAATAGTTGCAGTTCGGCTCTTGACTGCAAATGGACAAATTAAAATAGATCTGGGAGGGGCTGGGTGAGTGCGTTGCCCCAGAAAATGTTTGTGGGCAAGGTCGCGTTTTTGAGGCACTCGCTCGATTGGCCCAAAGGGTCAGAAATCATCATGCCTAATGGAAAAAGGTGAAAGTCAGAATCTAATGCAAATTATATTTATTTCAGCTAAGATAAAAGGGATCATAATCTTTCCTAATTTATTATTGCTTTTGTAATAAGAGCTCTTTAACTTTGAGGTATTAATCTGATTTCGGTTCTTGGTTCCTATAATAAAATAGTATGTATATCTTGGAACTTTTAAAGCATTTTTATTAACCAGGAAATAGGAAACTTTTGGTTCATTTTTCCTCACCCACCTGCTTGCAGTTTTTTTTGTTACTTAAAAACAATTTTCCAAATCCCAAATTATTCAGAACATATAATTAAAGTTTACATTCTATCCTTATTTATTACTTACCAATAAGTACAATTTTTTTTAGCCATAAACCCTCGCCAGTATAGATTTATTCCCGCTGAACTCTAACACAAATTTAAAAAGAATGAAGAAGTATATTTCACCATCAGGCATCCTTCAGAGTCAGTCACCTTCTAATCCCGCAAAGCCCCGGCCCAAGGATGACATCATTGCCCGCTGGTCCTTTGTTCGCCAAAAGTGCACTCAATACTCTACACATACGCAGGACACTCGCACATCACAATTACCGCCTCGCCGCAGCAGCATTCATAAATTAGGGAGGACCCAGAAATGGCATTTTACAAAACGCTAAGTACACACACGCCCCCCAGCCAGCAAGGGGGACTTCCCCCGTTTGCGAGTAAGGAAATCGGGAAACGGATATGGCGATGAGAGGCTGGGAATCGAACTGCGGAACAAGAGCACGACATGGGTTATATATCAACCATGTGTGTGCCGACAGACATTTTTGGCTGCTAGCAAATCCATTTTGAAAAATATATATTCCCTGCCATTTTTCCTCGTTTTTCGGGCGCCGCAAAAACCGCATTTATTCAAGTGTCAAATAAATTCATAGTTTTTGGGCCCGAAAAAAAGAGAAGAGAAAGGCGAGGGCGTCGACTGTTGGCGTTGGCCAACTAATTAAGTCGAATGGTTTTAAGGCCAGGCCACAGAAAACCGCCAAAAACTCATTCAAACCTAATGGCAGCCGGAAAGCATGCAGCGATTGTGCCACCTCCTTCAAAATTCACAGACGCCAAAAAGTATGCGGCCATTTTTAGGAAATATATGTGAGTGAGTGAGCGGGGCAACTTATGCTAATCACATTTAATTGCTTTTTAAGCGCACTTTCTGGCAGTTTAGCTAATTAATGTGACTCACACGCACTCTCGAATTTAATTCCCGACGAGTGCAGTCAAGAGCTTAAATAAATAGCCCAGAATAGCAGAAATATTGCAGGCGAATGGCGCCAGTTCCGAGTTCAAGGCACATATGCCAAGATAAGGACCTCATCTCGTCCAAATCCCGCCAAGTGGGAGGCATTGTCAAAAAGTCAAACAATTTGAATTATGCCTTGCAATTTGTACATCCGTTTTGACTTGGCCCAAAACACTGCGAGTCCTTTGCCCACACCCAAAGTCTAGTTCTGTCCTCGCTTTATCTTCTTATATATGAGGGAAATTATGGTTTGCTTTGTTTCGCGATTGCCGCTGGCTGTTATTTTATTTTGATTCATATTCGTAAAAGCAAGCTCAAGTAATGCTCATTTTTACAGATTTTTATTGTGGTTATTATTGCATTTATGTATGTTAGGGGTAATGGTTAGCCAACGAAATTACTTGGGTAAATTTTCTGGAAAAAGAATAATGTCTAAGAGCTAAAAATAAAGTTTTAATCTGACAATGCAATTTAGCATTATGAATTTATTACTTCAAAAATTCCTAGCTTAAAAATAAATAAATAAAAATAAATTTGATGATGAAATTTACATAATATGGAAATCATTTTGGTTTATATATAGCCTAATTTATATATTTTAAAAGCAAGGCACTAAAAGAATATACTCTTATAGTAAGATAAAGGTCATATACGAAGGACTTGGCACTAACCCATGAGCTTATGATAAGGATAACGACTAACCTGCCTAAAATATGGCATCACAATTGAACTTATTTTTTATTTTAGTAAAAAACAAAACAAAAACACCAAAACATTCCACTTTTCCCCATCTACATTCCCCACTAATTCCCCCAATTAATTGTCTTGGCATCTATTTGCCACGCTCTCTAATCTCTGACATATCGTTAAAGCGCATTGCTGGCACTGCCGACTGCCGACTACCGACTGTTGACTAGCAGGATGCTTAAGGATGTTTATGTCAGGCACTGAATTTTAAGTAGATCCAAAGGAGGCTTGGCTCGTCGCATCGGGAAAAAAGCGAGGCAGTCACCAGCAAAAAAGAGTTGTCAAGTGAATTCGTGACAGGCAGAAAAAGGTGGAGAATATGCCGTATCCTTAAAATAAGGATTCGCCCCTTAAATGGCGCATGAAAATTAGCAAGTTGTCTGTCGTCTGCCATTATGCGGCACACTTTGAATGGCATCTCCCGGAATTTGCACTCAATTTTTTCTGTTTATGGTTGGACATTTAAGGCCAAAGGATTAAACGGTTCTGTAGTCAACAGTTAATTAGCAGTTTGTGGTTATCGCAAAAAATGCTTGTTCATTTTTTGTTGGCCTCTTTAGAGGAGCAACTTTTGGCCATAAAAGTGCAATCAGCGGCTAAGTTATGTCCAGGATGCGGACTCACATATCCCAACGCCACCTGTTTGAGACCCTCGAGGCAAAGGACTGGCCATAAAAAATGACTAACGATTAAGCCAAAAGCCAAAGAGGAGCAGAGAGCGACCGAAAACGACAGCAAGTGTCGTTTTGAAAAATTCAAATCTCGTTGCCAATAAAAGCCAATAAAACTCGTAAAATAACTCAAACAAAAAAGAGCGGGTGGCCGAACCCCTTGCGGATGCTGCTCGTTCAAGTGTTTTGTGTCGCAATGTTGCGGTTGGCCATAACCATCGAGTGAGCACTACGACTTTTGGGGTTTTTTCAAGTTGATCTGTGAAGTTGCAGATGCATTTAGTTGCCTTTCCCCATGCACATTTGTGCATATTTATAGCGGGCTCTGATGAGGAGGATGTCATCGTTCCCATGACCGAAAATAGCCGTGCAATTGGATGTGGCGTCTACACCTGTTGGGAATATGTCGCGTCGAGAAATGTTGACTGCCGCAGTCTTTTCTTATTATTAAGATGTACGAGAAAGTGCTGTTGATGTGCATGTACTTGATGTTATTTTTTCCATTAAAGAGGTAATAATTAAATTATATTTTTGGTATGAAACCAAAACTAAAGAGGTTCAGAAAATTATATGCTATAAATATACAGTAGAAATCACTTTAGGATTCTTATTAGTCTATAGATTTGGTTCTAGATAAGCTCAAAAAATATTTAAAAATATTTATATTGATATAAAAAAAACTTCTTAAATATGCAACCAGGATTTACACCAATCAAGTGGTTTTATTACCCCTTTACAGGTGGGGCATAAATCACTCCTCTGACAACAACGGTGAAACTTTCGCAGCGACAACGACACCGACAACTCCGCATTTTGCCCTGATTCCGCAGAAGAAGCCAAAAGTGTACGAAACTCAGATCAGGCCCCGATGAGGAAAATCAAAGAAGAGCCCATGCAGGCCCAGTTGAATGCAAATGACAAATGCTTTCGCGTATTTCTCTGTGATTTTCCACTGCCGCCCTGCACTGCAGCGCGCATAGAAAACGCATTTTGAATGCAGACGCGACGAGTGACCGACAGAGTAAACAAGGCGAATTAAATTAAAATGCGGATGGTGTGCGCCTAGGTTGGGGCTCCTCAAGCCGTGCTTCTTTGCTCTGTACTTAGTATATATATCTTTGTATATGGTAAAAATTCCCCCTGACGCATTGGCCGATATTTGAACTGCATTTGGTGGCGCTGGGCAGACGATTCCTGGCGCTATCGCGATGCCAAATACGCGGCCAGGCAAAAAATCGCCGACAGCGACAAAACAAAATAAATGTGGAGACAGAAAAAGGACACAGTGTCCTGGCGGCAGAGGCGAATATTCAAACGTTTTCGCATCCTGTCAGAGGATGCCAGCGAGCGGCAAAAACAATTTCGTGCATTTAAATGCCAGCACATGGAATGGCTTGGTATTAGATGGAATGAGATGATTCCTTCTTTATGGCATTTCCCCCAGCCCGCGAAGACAGAGAGCGGATAGGATGTGCTCTTGCCTAGGAAAGAAAAATATTGTCTAAAGCGAAATGTCGCTTTGTTTTGCCCTTCTGGCCAAGCGTGGCGCGTACAAAACACATAAATCTCGGCATATGTGCATTAAATTGCCATCCCGAATCTGCTAAAGTTTTCCCCAAAAAAACATACTTTAATTGCCACTTCAATATTCAATTGTTTTTCTATCCGGTTAGTTTGAACCCACCACTGATGCTGACTCTGTTCTGGCTGTTCCTCCTATTTTTAGCCAGCTTAATGACCCGAAAACTTTTCGATAATGTGGGTGACTCTTCATTGTCCTCGGCACTTTGTGCGGGCTTAGGAAATTATCAACTCAACGCCTTCAGCAAAAAAGCAGCAAGCCAAAAAACGAAAAACGGATGGAAGGTAATTTCCAGGAAACCGATTAGAAATTCCTCTTGGTGGGCAAAAAGGAAGAGAGCCAAAAGGTTTAAGTAGCTAGGAAAAAAGGATTTACAGATAAGGCCGACAGACTAACATATTAGGCAAGCAACCAAAAAATATTTAGGAGTGCCTGAAGGATTAAGCGGTGTTCTAGTAAATTCTGGCTTAGTTATGGAGAGCATGAATAGTCTGTAAGGAAATAAGAAACGAGAGCATGTAACAAATCTAATAAATATTACTAAAATATAATTTTTAACTGGAATACAATGAAATAACTCTTAAAAATTAAATCCCAAATCAGAAAATCATCATCAATATCTTTAAAGGGCCTAACAAAGTTTGCCAACAAAAAGATGTAAGTGTTTCTATTGAATCGGTGATTTTGGCCACCCTTTCTTAACTTTCCCTTGGTCCTTTGGTTACCACAAAAAAATAAAAAATACTGCGGTTTTTCCTGCCAGCAAAAGTACAACCCTTTCTCCGCTGGAAAGTCCCCCTTTCTCTCTGGTGTCCAGCAATTTGGCCAAAACTGAGTGGAGGCCACGTGACTAACATAACCAAATACAGTTATAGCCATTGCAGTCCCGTTGAGCAAGTGCTCGAAAAATGTTTTGTTTGGCAAAAATCAAGATGTGTGGCGTCCTCTCGCTTTTTGCTCTCAGCCTCAGCCAGAACCTTAACCCCTGCCCTCTTAGCCACGGTGCTTTTACTGCCCAGTTAGAAGAAATGTTGGCAACAGTGGCGATGCTACATAAAGGGGAGAGTGTTATTCATTGGGGTGGACTATCTGTGCTTGAAATATATATAGTAGTTTGATATATTAAGCTACATTTTTTCTAAATTTACTTTCTTGCTTAAAAGTAAATACTTACAATAATATTTTCAAGTACCCGAATGCCTTTCTTATAATCTTACATCTTTAAAATGTTTAATTTTCAGCTATACATTTTAATAAACGTTTGTAAAAAGAAAGTTTAAACAAAAAATTAAGGTAATGTATTTTATTGTCAGTTAAATTAATTTCTTTTCAATACTGAGTAAAGATCATCATAAAACTCAGGTCCAACCTATTTCACCCTCATGTGTTTATCTTTGCACTGGCCCTTGTCTAGCTGAAGTGGTGCAGGCGCTTCCAGCGAAAGGAGTATGGGGATCGAGGCTGGCGCTGTTGTCCTTTGGCGCTGTTTGGGCAATAAATAAACGTTTAGTTGGTAGCGGAAACAGGGCGACAGCAACAGCAGTTCCCCGATTCGCGATTTGGAGAGGGATGGGCTTCGGACTGGGTATTCGGTATTAGACGGTGGGGAATGATATGGGGATGCTGAGCCGGAGGAGGGACTTGTTTTGTCCTCTGGCAGCACGTGCTGCTGTGGTCAACGTGTGGCTCGCATTGTTGTCACACTTTTTGCTGTCTTGCCGGTGGTTAACTGACTCCCGTCCGACCTTCGACCCCTTGGATGCCAGAGGAGTTCCCATTAATGGCCGCGTAATCGGTGCTCAATTAACACGCCCGATTGTCAGCCCCTAAAAATACACAGGAAATAAGTTACGAATTCGTTTGAAATTTAATTGAATAATAGTAAATATTGAAGACTTGGTTTAGTTTATTTTGAGGAAGCTCTATCATCTCTAGAATTTTTAAACATTAATTTTGGCGGTTAAAAGAATGCATTGAAATATGTCAGGTCAGTGAAACCATAAATAAGTCAAACGTTTGACATACGTTTTGTAAATTTATTTATTAATAAAAATTATATGTCCCGTAATTAAAATAATGATAATTTAATTTTCTCGGTGCACCTACAACATTGTAGTCTTTATTTAACATGCATTTATTAGAAATTTATTAGCACTGGTTACAATTTTACAACAAGATTTTTGCTTTTCGCTTGCATAAAATTTTTACACTGGCGCCGCTCGTTTCATAACTCAGACAAAGTATCCACTCAGGATGAGAGCGTATGGCTGCCGCTGGCTGATCCTGTGGGACGGGCTCTCGCCTAAGTCCACTTATTCTGATTGGCATCGATGTCCTGTGAAGATGCGATGTCCTTGCATGTGCTCAAACCTGTTGACCATTTGCATTCATTTAGCTCGAACAGCTCTCGAAGGGCTATTCCTTCAGCCCTCAGAGCTTCTGCTCAAGATTTCCTATTTATCCCTTGTAGTTTTTGCACTTTTTAGTGCCTCATTTAAATTCTAATTTTATGACCGCGTTTATGCTTTTGTCGAAAGGCAGCCACGTATTTATATATATGTATATCTCTGGCAGATCTGATTGTTCCGCTCCCTACTGCATATGCATTCATAATTGGGATTGGAAAATTGATTGTTGCTCCGCAGATTACCTTGCTGAATTTCGTTTCGTCTTAGATAAAAACAATTTGAAAAAATAATAGCTTTATTTTTTTTTAGAGAAGTGATTCTAAATCTAAGATAAGAGGAACCGAAAGGAATTGTTTTTGAGATTCAATAGCAATAAAAGATTTTTATTTGGAATTCTAACAAAGAACATATTGTGTGATTGCTAAAATCAAAGTGATTTAAGATCTGAGGATAAAATAATAGCTTGTCAAAGAAATTGCTTTTTAAATAATTCGGAAAAAATGAAGGAAAAATGTATTGTACTTTGTTGACTGGTTCTATAAGGCCTTAAAATTTCATATTAAATTCTTACAAATTTCACAACGTATCAATTAAAAATCAACATAATTTTGGGATTGATAATTGTTGCGGTATCTTAGAGAGACTTACAGAGAATTACAGGTGTTTCGTGATTAAAGCAAGAGGATGTTTGATAGGATAGGATAGGAGGATAATGAATCTTAAATTAAATGATTTCTTAATACCTAATACCTTACAAATTGTTTTAGTTTTTTACTGAACAATTTATCTTGTTCAAGGAAGCTCTTCGGGAGATGCTATTAGATAATTATATATATAGATCATAGACAATTATAAATTCAGAAATGGGAAGTATAACTCTTTCAAAAACCAAGTCTTTGTAGTCAGAGTTTTCTGTTTATCAATTCCCACATTTTGGCTTTTAAAACCACGTGCTAATCATAAATAATCGAGCTGTGTTGTTTCGCGGCCAATACCGGAACGACGAAAAAAAATCCTAAAACTCAAATATGAGAAAATTAAAAACTCAAAAATACTCAAAATCTTGGAAAAAGTCGGGGGTAAGAGCAGGCCATGTACATAACTGCATTATTGGAACCCGCGGAAAGCGAAGGCAGTGGAAGCTCTGCTGCTGCGACGACGAGCATTTGCCGAAGGCAACCCGAAGTCACCCGAGTCCGCACGATATGGGGGATAGGGGATCACTTGCTTGGAGCAACGCCAGTTGGGAGAGAGCGAGAGCGGGCAAGGGAGCTGCAGGCGGAGAGCAAATACTGCAAGGGGGTGTGAGAGGCGGCCTGCTAACTGTGTGTGTGTGTGTGTGCCAATGTGCAAAAAGAGCTGCGAGAGGGAAAGAGGAGCAGAGGAGAAGAGGCCCTGGGATGTGCGATTGCAAGGAGGTGGCGGGACGCAGCGAAAGAGTCAACCGATGACGACACAAAAAGCAGCAAGCGACAAAGAGAAGAGAGCAGAAGAGTAGAGAAACGCTACGGTGGGAACGCTGCATTCGTTCGAGGGCCTCTGGCTCGCTTTTTGGCAGGCCGCACGGCCAGTCGTCAGTCAGTTGGCCAAGAAACTGGTAGCGTCTGGTGTGGCGAGCCAACAAAGGCTGGCAGGGCGGCCAACACCGGACCCGGACACGGACAATCGCTATCCGGGTCCACGGCTAGCTGCCAATTGAGCGGCAACGGCAGCGGAGTTGGGCTTTCAATTTGACGCGTAGCCAGCCAAGAAAAGTGGCCGGCCAACAACAAAAACAGGTGACGCAGGATGTGGCCAACGGCAAGAGCAGGAGGTGGAGGAGGAGGAGGAGCAAGAGAGGAGGAGGGTGCAACGCAGCGCACTTTTTTGGCCACGGACCGCGTTTGATTAGCCAACTCAAACATCAGGGCCAAGATCAGCTGATGGCCCATTGACAGCTCTCTTCGGTGGCCCCCTCTCACTCCCACAAACACTCACACACACACACGCAGTGGAACACCCATGAAGGCGACACAGTGAAGCCTGGGCATCACGAACCAGCCCGGCAGGATACTCGCACGTCCGTCTCGATTATACAGCAAATAAGAAGAAGTAAATAAACAATTAAAAACACGCGAGTATCGGCTTCGCAGCTGCAAATGTCAGCATCAACAACCAGTTGCTCTGTGGTGTAAAAGTGAGTGTGCCAGCGAGTGTGTGTGTGTGCTTGTGCGTGCGTGTGTGCGAGGCAACTGACCAACGTGGTGCCAAAACTGGAGAGGCAGAGAGAGAGGGGGAGGAGGACTCAAAGGACTCGCCCTGGCTCGAACCCAACACAAGAACAACTGTGATTTGGCAGGAGCCCGCTGATTGTTTCATCTGGCCAGGCTTAATGAAAGGACTCAAGGATTCGCAATGGACCAGTCGTCCTGGCCCGTCAGCACATCAGGCGGAGAGAGAGCAGAGCAAATGCCAGTGGAGCTCCGAAGGATAAGCATCTCCTCGACAGGAGCCACAACATCGGGATCTCCATGCGAGGAAGCTTCCAAAAACACCGAAACACATGTAAAATAACCAACTAGAAACTTCAAAATATATTAAAAATCTCTTAAATAAATAATCAAATATTCTAGAACAAACTACAAATATTTCAAACAACTTCAATTTGAAATAATATATATAGGACAATACTAAATACTCAAAAATAAAACTAATGGAATAATATGAACAACATGACAAGATCAAACCCAACTTCAAATAAGATAAAACGTCAAAAAATATAATACATAAAAAAAACTTAAAAAAATGAACAAAAAAATATTAAATATAACCAACAACTATTTTTCAAATAGTAATAGTAGTGCCTATAAACCATAATCACATATAATAACCACAAAATAGTCAACAAACAATAAATTGAGCAATTATTATATAATCCCCACGTATATAACGTTATGAACCTAACCAGCACTTATAAATATGCAATAGTTTCAAGCATAAACAATAGTGCAATACAATGCGTTCATAGCCCAACGTCAAAAGGGCTATATCGGAAGAATATAACTTATTAATAAGCACTGTCAAACAATAATACGACCTACTTTAATCGGTACGGGGAAATCCTCCGGCGAGGTCAAAGCACAAGATGTAAATCACAGCCGGTGAAAAATGGCAAGGAATGGGAGAAGAATGGAGAACATCTGAGCTCGGATAAGTGCTGGAAAATGGTGAGTAGAAATTAAATTCTGAAATAAAATAATATATTACCTTTAAAATTATGAATAAGAAATCGAAATATCTCTAGACTTACATCAACTGGGAATACTGATCCAGCAATGTGCCACGTAGGGGCTAATTTATATTGAGATTTGATCAGGTTTTCCTAGAAAATTTTCAAATCTCAAATGAACAATCTACAAGGAAAATATTTGTATTAGTTTATTTTGTAATATTGCAATTTATTGTTAACAATATGATAATTCAAAGGAATATACGGGCAAATAATCCCAACAATTGATTAAACACATTGCAAGGCATATAAATAAATAAATCAAAAGTTCAAACAAATGCTTGCTAAACAAAAAATATTTATCATACCTAAAACAATTCTAAAGAAAATTCAAGGAAGTTTTTAGACATTGTATCAAATTATTTTTTTTTATTATAATTTCAAAAATGAAAAACTAAATCATTTTTTACACCAGCCTTTGAAAATCTTTAATTTCTTGCCTCAAGGCTATAATCGCCCACTAAAAAATGAGTAAAATGAGTCCTAACCCCTTGTTAGGAAAAACCCGCAGTAATGGAACCAACTGGCGCCACATAAATAAACCCAAATGCAACAGAGAAATGTCAACGGGAAAGCTAAATGCGCCGCAGGAGGGCGTGCCCAGTGAAGGGCCATCCAACATCTCTAGTCAGGATCCCCGGCGAATTTATAGGCCTGGCCAAAAATGTTAAAGAGCTTATCCGCAACCAGTGACTCTCGGGTAGCAGCGTCCTCCTTCGATTCCTGTCACTGTGTCTGCTTATGGTTCAATGAACACTAACCGGGGATGAGTTTGCTGTGTTAAGTAGTAAGGGTCCCTCAGATACCCAGACTTTCAGCCAGACCCAAACCCATCCACTGCCAACCCGGGACCTTATCCAGCGCTTCCCGCAAGATGAAACGAAATTCATATATCAGAAATTAATCTCATAGACAGATTTATTCTTTTATGACTGAACACACACGCGTTTGAATCGCAAAAAGGAAAAAAACATGCCAGGGTACATTGTACTTTAGACAATTAAATTTCGGCCAATGAGTAATAATATGGGACTGCTTTTGTAGTTTTCAATTGGAGCCATAAAATTCCATAGTTTTATGTGGGACTTTCGAAATTTTAAATGGTAAAATTTATGAGTGTCGGCACTGAAGGAGAAAAACAACAGGCTGCAACAATCAGAAACTTGTTCAAAGAGATTTACGATCCATTAAAACAATTAAAAATCTTCCAAGTGCTCTCTGCGAATAGTTAATTGGCCAGAAAAGCAGGAGAGAGGGAGCGCCAAAAAATTAACACGAAATTTAATTGCCAAGGACTTAGAGCAGGGCATTCCCAGGACATTCCCTAATGTCTCCACATTAATTTTGTCTTCGCTCCGCTTGTAGGTTTTTTCTCCTTGCTTATTTTTTTCGTTCGTTTTTGCTGCTGGCAATGGTCGAACATTTTTTTGCAGCCGTTGAAAAGGAATTTGTTGACACCAACAATGTTTCGGACATCCTGGCAAATAATTCTCGCTTTCCTGGCTATTTTTTTGCCAGGAAATTGGCAACTAAGCCAAGCCAAGTCCAAGGCATTATGTCCTTTCCTCTCGACTGGCTGCATATGTCCAACAAAAGGTTCTTTATCTGTGTTTCCGCCAGAGAATCGAATCGGGCATCGAATTCCGACTTTGCATTTGGCTGTGCACTGAAAGGCTTGAAGATTTATGGCCTGCATTGATTTTATTGATGGCCACGTCCGGGTAAATATTTAAACGTCCGCCAAGTCGAGCAATTAAAACTAATTGAATTGCCAGTGAAAAATTGTCAAAGAACTTTAAACTGCATATCGATGGGGACTTAAGTTGGACATTTATTCCGGCCCCCTCTGCTTTGTGTCAGCTCCAGTTGCCGACAGACGGCAGACCATAATTTTCAATGGCCTAGACGGGGCGAATAAAACAAACAAACAAATAAATCGCCAAATTATGATTCTGGCTCGCGCTTCCTCCTGACCCCATCCTTCCTTCACCTCCTTCTGCAGTCATCAGCAGCAGCGGCAGAATAACAAACAAAAAAAAATATGGGAAAAAAATCACTGAAGAAGAACTTTGTCTGCCTTTGGTCCAGTCCAGTAATGATTTACTCTATTTGCATATTTTTGCACTTATAAAAATGCACAAACGATTTTTCATTTTCATTTTTCTTAAAACTTATTAGTGCGGCGCTTCCATTTTTTCCTTCGACTTTCCTTTGCCTTCTTTTCCATAATGATGGTCAGGCCTTTGTTATTTATTTGTTATGCATTTGGTCCGCAACTTTGTCCAGCACTGCGTATACGTTATGTGTGCGGAGGGAGGTAACTCCTCCTTCATTACGTATACGCCGCATTGTCGCAGTCTGCAATTGGCAGCGCCTACAAGTCTGCGGTGGTGATTGTGCTGCTGCAGTGGCCGACACTTCACAAATTTTCCATCATGCAAGGCGTATTTTTATGGGGTACTCGGATTTGAGATTGTCTTTTCCAGTTTCCCAGATACTAGGAATCCTTTTAAAGGATATAATAGACGTATTGAAAGTGTTAACTTCCATTTTATATTAAATAAATATTTGTATAGCGCTAAATAAAACAAAAAAGTCAATTTACATTTAGTTTTTTCTGTGAAAAATATATAATTTTCTTTTCCTTGGGGCGTATTATAAGGTGAAGAAGTTCAATATATTTGTGGTAACAAAACTCTGTACTCGATAATTATTCTTATTTGTTCCTTAATAAATTCAATTGTTTATTATTTATTTTAATTAAAAATCGTTCAAATGCTTATGTATTTCAATATTTAATAAAATATATTTCTTTTACAATAAGCTCCCAATTAAGTAGAGTATTC
This sequence comes from Drosophila tani, assembly GCA_008042535.1. Classification (NCBI taxonomy): domain Eukaryota; kingdom Metazoa; phylum Arthropoda; class Insecta; order Diptera; family Drosophilidae; genus Drosophila; species Drosophila tani. The sequence continues at coordinate 171,003 of VNJO01001632.1, read as the reverse complement.
CAGCTTTGCTATTCTAAAGTTCCCTTAACTCTTTTATAATTCTTTTTCTCGATTTTTCCTTCCGTTTTCGCCTTTTCCTGTATGCCGGTTTGCTCTTACCCTGGAAGCCCAATCCAATCCCAAACCGGACGAACATAAACATAAACAAACGCAGCCAGCAGTCGGCGGCTTCTTCGTGTTCCTCGGGTGCTGCCAAGATTTTTGGCATCATCGTTGGCAACGCATCCTGTGGAATGCGGGGCGTGGCCAGGGGTCGCGTGTCTGGCGCGTGGATTGGTGGACTTGGGGCTTTGGCAGCCGGTTTTCAGCGGGGGCTGACTTGGCACTCTCATTATGATTTTAATTGCTGACGCACATTTTTGACGAGTTGCCCAGTTCGGCGCTACGTCACCGATTGTTGTTGAATTGGCCAAAGAATTCTTGGCCAGACACTCGCTAGCAGTTGCCAACAGGTGTCCAATTATCATTATGATTGTGTTTATCACACAGCGACTCACACATATACGAATGATTGGCCTTTGGCAAGGCCGTTTGCCGTTTGCCGTTGGCCAAATGTCAACGTCTTGTAAAATTTATTGGCCAATATTCAAGCAATTTTTTTTTTCTGAGTTCCCCCCTCGCTCTTTTCGATTTGGTCCTCAGCGCTTTTTGGCAGCCAGTTAATATTCGCAGCCTGCCAATTTTCCGATTACTACTTTCCCCTTTTTCTATTATTTTCGCAATTTTTTCGGGTGTTTATTTTGATTGACTTTCAGTTTTCATTTGATTTCTCAGCGATGACAACGCTGACAGTTCGGGCCGTTCGAAGCAGTCGGAAAAGCAGATAAAATCAAACATTGCCCCATTTGGCTGCAGTTAATAAAAGCAAACAAAGGAGGATTTAAGGCGCTTAATTCCCACACATAAATGTACAGTAAAATGTTGTTGCCGCGCTTTCAAAATATACACAAAAAATGCATAACAATTTTGCGTGCTTACAATTGGAAAATGTTTCAAGTGGGAAAATTATTTTCGAGAAAATAATACGAGTTTATTTATACTTAAACAAGAAAGCAAACGTGTTGTGCAGATAATAAAGGCATTAAATATTTTAAAGAAACTAGTGCAGAATAAATTTGTTTTCTCATCAACTTAAGTACATAAAAGGGAATTTATTTAATTTTTTTCTTATAATCTTTGACTTAAAACCTTTAATAATTAAAAAGGCACAGAATATACTTCATTTTTAATATAAAACAATATCAACTACTTTTGTAGAAAATCTCTAAAAATAAATAAATAGTAAATGGCTTATATATTATCAAGTTATTACATCATTTATTTCTTTATATCATCATTTAATCTCAAACAATCTAATTTAGTAAAGAACATTGCAAAATAAGCCGAAATTAACCCAATTTAAGGAACGCATATACGATAAATAAACTGCGGGCTAACTGCATCTCAAGGTTCGTTTGTTTACCATAAAACACAGACGCACACACCCAAGGGAAACGTGCAAATTAAGAAAATTCTAATTAAAACCAACAAAAACTAACACTAATTACAATTTGTGCCGTCGCCGTCGCCCTATAGACAGACACACAAAAACACAGACAGATGGAACAAAAAAAAGAAAATATATAGAAACGAGCGAGCGGTACCACACATTAAATACATTTTCGATGAAGCAACTGAAATAGATTAAAACGAAATATACAACCAGATGCATCGGTATCTGTACATACATATAGCCGAATCTGAATCTGAATCCTAGCCGGCACGAGTACGTATATTAGTTGTGTCCACGAAAATAGAAGCTGCGGCGGCGACGCTTTCAACGCGTCTTTGCCCGCGTCAATTGCGCGTCATCGCAACTCAAAGATCCAAGAACACATAGAGAGCCAGTCTGCGTACTATTTATATATAGAAACCTGGTATATAACACAGTACAGCGAAATATACATATGTGTTTTTTTTTTCCTCGGGCGGTACATAAGGGCAGGCGACAGTTCTGCGCAATTTTCTCGGGCTTTTTTTCGGCTCGGTTCGGCGCGGTTCGGTCTTGACGTTTTTATCGCTTTCTGCGCCTTTCGCCTTCGTCTTCGATCTTCGGCAGCCCGCCCGTCAAGTGTGTCCGAAAATAGCAAGGTAAATGAAAGATTCAACACGGCAAAACGAGGCAAAATCCGCCACCAAACGAGAGAAAATTCAAACAGAAAACACCGAAAAGAAATAAGAAAAACTTTTAGGCAAATGCCGACTTTCAGCTTCTAGAACAAATAAATAAAACCAATCTTTTTTCCCGAATTTTATTTAGATCAGAAGAACAACAAAAATCGAGGGAAAAAGAAAGGCCAGAGAAAATTTGTTTAAAACGTCAAAGTCTTTTGCACTTTTTGCCATCTATAGGATATATGGGTCTATAATTTATTCTGCTATATTAATTCGTTCCGTCTGCCTTGTATAATAGACATTTTCTCATAAAAATATTGTATATTAAGTATTCGCAAAATGTTATGATCATCATTCCTGTGGTCAGCATTTTGGTCGCCAGCGGAACTTAAATTAAGCAAATTTCTAGAGAATTAAATGGGATCGACTAACTTGATGAGATCATCAGGGGTGATTATATGAGAAAAAGAAAAGGTTTAAAGCCTTAAAACTAAGAAATTCTGTAACAGACTTATAAATAAAATAAAGAAAGGGTTTTAAAACTTATTACTTAGGAAATGTTTAACCGCCTTAATTCGAGAAATTAATTTGTTGTACCTATTATATTTATTAGTATTGATTTATTGAACTATTCAACTGAATAACTGGAATAAATCGAATCAATTCTTGTTTTATGCAACTAAAAATCTAAAACAATTTATTTAATAAACAGAAAATAGTTTACCGAACAGAATATTTAGTTTAAAGGTTTTATTTAAACGAGTAAATCTGCTAATTGATTTTACAAGTTCGTTTAGTCTTATGTACAATAGTTTTCCCCAGAACACATTGCCATTTCCTACATTTAAATAACACCACATCAAAGCCATCACTCATTTGACGCATTCCGTATTTTCGCCCATGTCCAAGAATGAATAATGGTCGAGGGACACATATACTATAAGGGCGAAAAAGATAACGGCAAAGATTATTTATCATAATTTGCCAATTTAAGATTTTAAGACAAGCTCATAAATTGACCAGAAACAGCTGTGTCGCAGGCAATTAAGAGCAAATGGTGTCCACTCTGCATCCTTAGGATTTCCTTGGCTTTCTGGAAAATTTCTGGACCAGTTCCGTTGGCCATAATTCACTTGGATTTAACACGTGCGTGTGAAATTAGTGGCAGCATCGGGGCAGGGATGCGAAGGCGGCCTGGAATGAATATTATTTGGACTCGCCGCAATTGGCAGCTGTTCAATAACACAGTTCCCGACCTAAGTCAACGGGGAAACTCTCCCGAAGTCATTCAGGCGGGGAAAAATAATGAGGGTGCTGACATAGAGAGTGCCGAGATATAGATATAGGGGCTCATTCCGCCGAACGATCGGATCAGACGGCGTGGCGTGGCCTGGCGTGTCTGGGAGGGAGGAAAACTTATTGGCAAAACTCCATGATCATAAATTATGTCGGCTTCATTTGTTTACGCATCGGGCGGCAGGTGGCGCTTTAATTACATGACAGCATCATTCTCGGAACTATCGGAATGGGGGAATCCCCGTCAGAATCGCATCGAGCCGCTTGCCAAGATTCCGCATTACGCAATAAAGTTCATTGCCATCCCGCCTTTCTTTCTTTCACATCATTTTTTCTACAATTTGTTATTTTGTTTTTGTTTTTTTCTTTTTCTTTTTGGAAGAGAGCGTGAGAAAAATTCTAGGCAAGATTTTGGCAAGCTACCATCTTGGCAGAGGCCCATTACCCATTCCACCGCTTAGCAGCAGCACCACCACCACCATGGTGGCACAGTGGCCCAGGCCTATAAAAATCGAGTTAAGAATAGATGTTGGAGGGGCGAACAAAGTTTGGGAAAGTCGAAAAAAAACAAGAAAACAAAACAAAAGGCTCTTAAAAAAGATATATTACTTAATTTGCGAATTTTGAACTATGTTCATAGATTTTTAATTGGACACCTTTGAAAATATTATTTAAGCAAAAGAAAAGTTTTCTTAAATAGAAGAAAGGGACCAAAATGGCCTAAAAGTATGAGATATGTAACTTTTTTTAAAACTTGAACTGGATTCCAAATAAAAAAGAGTTACAAATCGGAATGTTTTCCAGAAAAATAGCTTAAAGTAAAACCTAATCTAGGATTAAACATATTTATATTATTATATTTATTAAAATACTTTATACATACCTAAAGTAACATTAATTCCACAGTGGTGCAACTTCAAACACAAATTAGTAAAAGCTACAATATTACATAATATTACATAAGGGGATATTTGCTACAATAGTTTTGGGTCAACGCCAGAGTTCAACACCAAAAATATTTTCAAATTAAGTTTAAGCCCCGCCCTATTCTTGTAAGTCTGAAAATAATATATAACTATCTTTTGGCAGCCAAAACTAACACCAACTCTCTTTTTCCCATCTCATTGCAGCAACTGAAAGTCCAAAGGAAGCCTCGTTGGCCAATTGAGGAGGAGGCCCAGGAGGTCGAGCCGACTCTCCGCTGCAACTGCCGATGGCCTGACCAACCAATGGCGACGCACAGCGGCGACGAAGCCCGGCCGAAGAGAGGGGGCACCGGGGGGAGGACAACAGCCCTGCAATGCATTTTTTTGGCAACCTGTCAAGCGGCCCCTCACACACACACACATTAAGACCAAAGTGTCCTGCCTTGCTCACATGCGTATACGTAATATATCAAGTATACGCCTGTTGGCCGGGCAGCAAGTTCCAGTGTGCCTGTGTGTGCGAGTGGGCCACAAGGATGCCAAACAGCGTTGCCAACTGCATTGCCGGGCTGCCACCGACCCGAAGATGCCACCCTCCTCACGCCCAGGAGGCCAACGACGAGTCCTTTGCAAGCAGCGCATTGGCTGCAGGACGACCGGCGACAGGACGACCAATCACCAATCACATCGGGGCTTGTGCGCACTATCCCGGCCGTGTTTGCAGGCCGAGAGGCATGGAATCCAGGACCTCAGCCAGAGGCCCCTAGCCGATTGTCACTTTTAAAATATATATTACACTTAGAAGTCTCCTATTTGTTAGTTTCTTATTTGTAAGTGGCATGCCAAGCCAATGTCCCTCCAAACAACATCTCTGCGGGGGCATGACACATAGTCTAGCGATAGACTTTTTAGTTTCAAACAGAAGATATACGAAGATGATTTCAAGAATGCATAAGAGAAAAAGGAATAAAATTTGTAAAGCTTCAGAGCGGAACAACAAAAACGATAGCTCTTTTTTTCTGAAATGGCGTTTCCTTGCTGGGGATCTATTGCTTATTAAAATAAATCGGAAATTTCTGAGACCCCTCAATATTAACATTCTGTCAACGGAATGAAATTAATTTTTACTTCAATCACAACGAGTAAGAAACATCCCAGGCCTTTGATTGGGGAAAGACCTCATTCTTGGGCTCCCTAACTCATGTTCTACAAACAAACATTTACCGTAGAAGGCTGTTTATGAAGAATCTTTCTTCCACCAGATCCGGAGGCCCGCTTGTAACCCACGGAGCAATCCGCTATGAGCAGTTGGGAATAGTGAGCTTCGGCACACTGCACATAAATATGATCTTGATAAAAATAAACGAATTCGAGGGCTTCAGTCAAGGGAGCTTAGCTTGTAAAAAAATTCGAACATTGCTTTTAAAGATAAATTACATTAGTTATCCGTTTCCGAAGTGCATTCCACCGGTTTAGATCCTTCAAAACCCTCGTCACTATCCTCCACCGAGTGGAACGGGATCTGAGAATGTTTGTACTCCGCATTCCGGGTATTTTGGCTCTGGCGCCACATTAGGTGCTTGGTGACCAGGAAGCTCTGGATGAAGAAGACGGCTATGTTAACGGACAGCAAGCTGTAGTTCTTGGGGGTTATGACCACGGAGTAGCGGGACCAAATTAGTCCCGTGGCTGCCAGGGAGGCGCACTGGTTCAGCGATATGTTCTGGGCGGGCCGAGTCAAAGTGTCGCCGAGCCCTGCTAATACCAGGCTCTGAGAATAATATGATTAGGTTACCATTTCATAAATATTATTTAAAAAACATAAACTATATATTTATAAGGATCATTTACCCATTTAAAAAATGGCGCCCAGAAGAATACCGTTTTGGGACCTGTAAAACAAGTTAAAGCATTTATTTAGTTAACAAAACTTGCCTACCGACCGGCTGGCGAAGCCCAAAGCGGTTGCATTGCTTGCGGCACGAACTGATCCACGGAGTTAATAATGACATTGTACACTTTCGACAATGGTCCCGTGCCCTTTGACATTTTTAATTTTAGAAACAATCAAATTTAAACAGTTTTCAAATTTTAATTTTAAATTTAGAGTAAACGAAAGTTAGACATGTAAACAGTTCTCAAAAGGCGAGGGAATTAAATTTTGAAATAAAACTGAATGCTAGGGTGGACATGTGTGTACATAAACATTTCACTTTCTTTTAGTTATTTTATTTTATTTTTTATTTTCAAATTTTGTCAGCGATAAATATTTATCAAAGTTCCTTACCACGCAATTCCGTCAGTCTGGCAATGTTAATGGCTTGAGCGGTTTAAGTGTGGCCGTTTGCAAGAAAAGAAAAAATCCACTTGTTTTGGGTCACTTTGCGCCGCTATACACTTAAAAGCCAGCGGCCACACTGAATTTCCTAAGCAGCCGGAACTAAAAACCAAAACATTATAAAACAAGGAGTAATAATTAAAAACTAAACAAATACGATGGATCGTCGCAAAAGAGAACGGTCGCCACACAGGGAAAGACGGTCGCTGACCTACAAGCAACTGCAGAAAATGCCTGTGAATCTGCGAAAGAAAGCCGTGCGGGAGGCAAGAAAACGAAACGAAAAGATCCTGGGCAGGCGAAAGGAGCGGAAAAGGACTTCCCGAGAGCTGTCCAGTACTCCACGCCGACTGCGCAACGATTTCGACCGATCCGAGCACAATGCCATGCTGGCCAGCACCTCCCAGGAGTTGCGACGCATCCTGGACAGCTGTGATACGCTCTCGGATATTCCGCACGATATTACGCCCACGGAACTGATGGGGGAGGTAAGGCGGTATTCCAGACGGAGCACGGGGTATCTTTGGAGTCCAGTTTACCGACTAGATAAAAAGTACAGGTCTACGGTCTAGTTTTGACGGCGTAGATTACAAAGAACTTGTATAATAATAAAATCTTAGCTTTATAAGCTTGGCGTTTTCTTTGTGATTCATTGTAACAATATTTGGTAAAATACTCCGAAACCCTATAAATCTGCATTACAAAAGGCCTGCAAAATATTCTTTACATTTGGCTCCAAGAATTTCCACAACTAAAGTGCTAATGCTGATTGACAAAAGTAGATCGGACCGAGATGATGCAAATGCCAAACAAGATATCCAAGATCCGTCCAAGATATGCAAAATTCGTTAGAATACACCTACAATCCACACTCTAATAAACCTGAGCAATTAGCACATTGAGGAGTTGGTTCTGGCAATGCTTTCGTCACCGATATTGACTACCACTGACCTACTGCCGAGCACTCGACGTGCTAATTGGTGGAAATTGATTTTATAGGAAGATCTCCGTTCCCGTTACGCGTTCTCATTGTACACTGGTTTAATTATAAGCATTTATTTATATCATAATTCCAGATAGCCATCGCTGAGGGTCAGGCCACAACGATCCACGTGCAGCGGGATGGACTCAGCACACTCAACGTGGTGGTCAGTATATTCCCTTGAATCGATTGAGCAGCTGCTTGCACTCGGCTTCAATTACTTGTCTTTTCTGTAAAAGCATAATGGGTTTCAATGATCGAAAGGTATGAGGTGAAATAGCCTCGAAAAGTGGGTCAACCTTCTTGAGATTTCAGCCAGGTTTTCCACTCTTTGTCGAAGCTTGCGCCGCCCATGCTCCTCCAAAGGAGCACGCACTGAGACAGGGACAGCACTGCGTTGCAGGCCATATAGTTGTAGTTTATTGGCTTGACGATCATGGCCCATCGGGACCACAAAGCCCCACTCGTGGCCAAGAATAGAGTTTGCCTCTTGGATATCAGATGCGAGGGGCGATTGAAGACGTCGCCCAAGCCGGCCAGAACAACACACTGGGAAGGGGTTAATATAAGACATTAAATGCAGACATTGATGCAGCCTAGCGGACGACCTACCCACTTGACACAAGGGCCCCAGAAAAAGACCGTCTTGGGACCTGGAGAAATAGGATAGGGAGGCGGATAGGTGGGAAAAATCGAGAAAATCCTTACCCACGGGCGAGAGCCACAGTGGCCGGAAAATGTTTGGAACCAGCTTGTCTACGTTCCTAATTAGGCTGCCATAGATGCGAGTGAAAGGTCTCATAGTTAAAATTTCGTCCTATAACGATATCTATACATTATTTACTTTGAATTTTGAATGCTCACGCCTGGAACTTTGAGTTGTAATACAGAACATATACCTCCCATTGAGCACATTTGGAATATGTTAAATAAAGGGATCAGAATGCACCAAATATTAAAGGTGTTCTTTATAAATAAAACTGTCTTCTGGTCTCCATTTCAGAAAAGGATATGAAAGGGTAGGTACTTAGCACCAAAGACTATAAAATTCTTTTAGAAGTTATTGTGGCAAAAGTAGGTCCAAACAAGTAAGGAAATAAGAGTTAGTTTTCTCTTAAGGATACTTTAACGTTTATAGCCTGGTACTAGCATCGACGAATAAAGTACGTGAGCGGAAAACCACATATAAAAAAAAGAACGAATAGAGCAAGAAGAACATTCTATATATTCTTTGATATTAATTCCTATTATTAAAGCTCAATATTACTTAAATAAAGCACCTAAATACTCAAAAATTACATTCCAAGCTTAAATCTTAAGGGAATTATAAAACATTTAAGATTCACACTCAAAAATTGTCCCTTTCATGCATATCTCCAGAGATTTGATTGCGATACTATATTTCTCTTGGCACTTCCCTTTTCTGATTAAATTTCAAGGTTAAACTTCGCTCTAATGAACTCTCTCTCTGAACCATAAACCCTTCTCAAACGATTTTTCTTGGATTCTCTGTGTCTTTCGGAATTCTTGCAGCTCCACCAAAGTGAGCCGACGATTGCCCAGCTGAAGAGGGCAATCGGTTTGATCTCCCGTGCCCAGCACAGGCGCAAGCAACGCGAACGCCACGAAGAGCGTCTCAGGCGTCGGGGAATTGCCGAAGACTCGTCGACGTCGTTGAGGCACGAAGATCGGCGGCATAGGGAGAGGCAACCAGTTGTGGCGATGGCCAGCTCCACCGGCGAGTTAGTTCACTCCGCTCAGCGCAACGGGCACGATCATCGCGCATTCGTCTCGTGGCGATTTCTATGGCGCTGCTTTGGCCTGCTCAACGTGGACACCAATCAGCCGATCGACGACAGAAGCTCCTCCGGTGGCAGGGCCACATTAAAGGAGCTGGGCATTGAGAACGCGGCCACCCTGAAGTTTGTGCATCGCGTCAAGTATTTCGGGCGCCAGAGGCAAAGCTAAATTCCAAGCCAATGATAAAGATAGTGACTTCCTTGATCGTTGAACATCCGATTGGAAAGTCGGGCAGTAGCAAATCGCGGACACTCGAGATCGGGGCCAGTGCATTATGGATCGACTGGTTTGGCTTTCGCTTTGCATTTCACTGGGGTTCCTGCTCTCCGTCGACGGCCTGCCGTTCGAGGATGGCAACAACAACAATGTCAAGATCACACGCCGCAGCCTGGAGCTGACCCAAACCATCAACATCCAGCGTCAGGAGTACATGCAGAGGCAATGCGAGCTGCTGGGCGAGAACACCCAGACGCTGGAGGATCTCAGCGAGCTGCAGATGGACCACATGATCGTGGACAGGGAGCACAAGCTCCTCTACTGCTATGTGCCCAAGGTACGGATGAATCAGCTTTCAAGTCAGGGAAACAGTGAAATACTAAACTTAAATGCTGCCTCGGCAATTTAAAAGGGCAAATACAGCAAAAAGAGCCAAAACCTGTGATTTATATTGATCTTGGCAAGCTATAATAATTTATTATACATATATTTTATTTATATATATTTCCTTTTTAATTATTAAATAGAATATACAGTTTTTTGGTGCATTAAACCTCATCTTAAATCATTTCTTTTAATTGTTCATAATTCTTAGCTGAAAGCATGGCGTATAAGTTTATTTTCTTAGCGGTTGCCATGTGTTGTCCCCAAAAAAAAAATCGGAACATCAGTCAAAAATCCGGCATCTGTCGTTTCTGTCTCATTTTTCACATTCTGCCTTTGCTTTTTGTTTATAGAAACTTGTTTTCCCACTATTACCACGTGTTTTTGTTGATCTCGATCTGTTTGTTGATCTTGCGGCTTGTGGCAACGGCACGATCGATCGCCTTTTAATAATTTTCATTCAAAGACAGTCAGCAAAAGCCTCAGATTTCAATCGACACAAAAAGCGCAATAGTGCGATTAAATTTACTAGATTTATAACGATTTTATTGCGAGCGCATTTGATAGCTAAGCTCTAGCCACTTCTGGCTTATCGGAAAGTGGAGTCCGTGCTCAGGTCAGCTATATATGTAACTGCATACGATATAGTGCTGATTTCACGCATTTTAAACGATCAATTACGGCAGAGTGAATTCTACTCCGACCTCTGTTAAATGGGCACCAATTATAGGCTATTACTTGGGCAAGAATGCTAATATGCTTGCAATTACTTTCAGTTAATAGGCATCTTAAAGCGCAAATCTGGTATGTCAAAGTCAAAGGCCAAAGTCTTAAAGCGTCTGGGTTTTTGCTTTTAATGGTTCAGTAGTTTTGCTCTCGTTGACTCCTATTGATAAGCTTCATTTAAATATATATTTTTGCAACACGAGATTATTTTTTAGGCCACCGGCCTCCTATGACGCGCATAGCTATAGATAATCTCATTTAATTTAATTAATATTGGAAGCACCTGAGGAGCGTAGCCCCTAATTGGATTAGGAAATTAAGTTAAAGGGAAATCAGCTTGAGGAAGTGGCCTCTACGGTTTTCCCTTATCAAGCAAATGAGTTATTGGAAAACATCAAACCAAAACTATGAGATTAGATTGCCATGTGGGCCGGCTGACGAGGTGTTTGAAGTGGGGTGAGGTGTGAGACATGTGTATGCGAAGTGTGGACAGAAATAGCTGGTGTTTCATGTTGCCGTTGCCCTTTGAACCCTTACTTTTACCCACTTCAGTTTGGTAATTCGAGGAGACTGCATGATGTAGCATATCTCAGGGGAATTCGATTCGATTTATCGGTAATTGAAGACTGCTTAGTTACCTACTTAGCTAGTGAATGGGGAAATAATTTATTGGGATCATTTCGATATCGGTGTACATGTGGATTTTTAAAGGATTAGCTTAGGTGACATTGTAGTGTTTAGCTTCAATTAAAACTCTTTTTCCTTTAAAGAAAAGTATAATTATATGTCTACAAATAAAAGCTTAAAACTCAAAATAAAAGCCGTAAGCTCTTATATTTAATTAAATATATTTTATTTGGTAAGTATAGCTTATTGTGCTCATGAATAGTCGTTGCAAATAATCAAATTGTACCCAAGATTAACTCATTCTCCAAGTCAAACCCAAACTGCAATACCTTACATGCCTAAAAGTGGCACTTACAGAGTTAGACGCACAATGCCAATGGGTGTATCTCACTTGTCGGGAGGCGTGTCGTTAAAACATGCCACCTGAATGCCTCGACTCACGTTCCCTGCTATCTGTTGGCATTTCTTCAATGACTATCATCGGCCAGGGGCGTATCTGGTTTCGATTTCTTCAAGCAGGAGGAGGGATTAGTGTTACAGCCAGTGATTACAGATTTCAATTGTGGATTTTGCATCCTCCTATGCCACTCAACTTGCTAGTTTAACATTTTCCCAGCCCGTTCTTCCATGAAGTCGTAAATTGTTTATGTTTACCCTTGGCCAATAGCCCCGCCAAGTGCCTGCCCCACATCTTCCCCACTAAGTGGGGGGCTCGCCACTCGCTGCTCGCCGGAATTTTATGCGGCCATCGCGTGTTGCCTTAATGGCCATAAAGAAATTGCGTTAAGTTGAAGTTGCTGCGCTTATTGCTGATTACGTATCAGGAGTATTTCCACCTTTGAACTCGTGTAGTTTGTTAAAAGAGGAAACTTCAACTTTGTATTCAAGAAAGCATATCAGGAAGGCAGAATACCTCTAACTAATTAGTTCATTGAATTTATCAGGAGTGCCACACTTTTAAAATTAATTAATTGTATACAAATCCACAGCGATTTCTGTGGCATCCCTGTATATGCTCACATCCGGGATATGTTTAAGGCCATCAACATTTTCTATCTCCAAATCCACATGTTACTTTCCTCAGACATATTGACACACACTCAAGTATTGAAAGTTGTGTAAACACTCACTCTTAGTTCTCGGTTGATTGAATGAAAGGAAATGTTTTTACTAATGCTACATCGTCATGAATTGAATGTTATTTAAACAGAAAATCCGTAATGAACTGGAAACAGGCACTGGCGACTTGAAACCGATAGAAAATATCCATGGTTGGTTTGGAAATCATTTAACCATTTCACTTTTCAGCCTGGCCTGTGATCTTTTCGTATTCTTCCACGTATAAGGAATTGTTTGTTTTTGTAATGTGAAATGTTTTTTTGCGGTGTTTAATGGCGCTCGACATTGCCCGCCCAACTAAATGTTTATATATATGTACATATGTTTGTACTTGGACTTATTTGTTGTTGTGCCTAGTTAGTTGTTGGTTGACTCGAACGACTTGACTTATTGCCCAATGCCTTCGTAGCAGGGAAACCTTCTCCGGCCAGATCTTTTTCTCTTCTTTTTGGCGAAAATTATAATTTATTGCACTTGGCAATTAAAACCAAAGTAATTAAGCTCGGATGTACATATAGCTTGTAAAAACGAGGTCTTCGAAGAGATTTCATTAAACGATTAACCCCCTCTGTGAGTCGCAAAAAATAAAAAACAATAAAAAAGTCGTTCGCTTTGTCGGGTCACTTGTTGTTCGTTACTTGACCAAGATATCAGCTCATGTTACAGAGCAACTTGAATTTCTTTTCCAAAGAGTCTTTTTTAACCGGTCTTTCTTGATTTTATTTTTAAATGGATCGAATTTAAATAGCATGAGACCTAATTTGTCACGAAATTTAATATATACTCGCTGAAAAATGGTATTGAAATCGTTTTATATCGATCTATTACAGTTAAAGTACTATCTGTCATATCATAGGTACACCAAAATAAAAAAAACAGGAGTTTTTCCTCCTTTTTATGCGTTGTCTTAAATATATACTCAAGCAGTATAAGGAGTTTAGTTTAGATTTAATACTTCATAATATCTAATATATACTAAATAGTATAGTTTTTATACTCTACAGTTTCAATTGTGTATTTTCGAGTATTATTTTTATACGCACATATATCGGAAATTCGATAAATATTGCGTTAGCAGGAATTTAATGGATTTTTGTTGTCGCGTTAGTGATTTTTCTAAAGTCTTGACGCAGATTAGTATAATTTGTATTTTTTCGTAGTATTAATAAGCATCATATTAAAAAATTGTTAATACTCCATAGTATAGAATTCATGTAACATAAGTATCTATGACTACATAGTAAATATATTTGCTACATAGTAAATATATTTATGTAGAAATTCCAGTATTATCTTTCCGATTCCTTTATTTCCAATTACGTTTTTTGTTAATAAACTATTAATTTTAAAAACTTCCCCATTCAGAAACTGATCAGATATGGTATGAATACTTTTAAAATGAGTGTACAGGATGACACCTGCGCCTAGATTTATCGGACCATTATCTCTAACCGAACCACTCATGTACACTTCAAAGAAAAAAGGCCTGATAGTTTCCTGCTTACCGGTGGTTCCCTAAAATTATGCTTGCTTGTGAAATACGCAACAATTATGTGATTCACTCGAAAACCGCACAAAATACATCAGTCTCGTGAAGAAAACTCGACCGTCTGGCCGAGATATTTCAAAATGTAAACCAAAGATATTTTTTGGAATTATTTCTCTTGTTTATTTGGTTTAATTGGCAGATGAATAGTGCTTCAACTAAACAAATTTTGATTCTGTTTCTTTGTGTTTCAGGTGGCCTGCACGAACTGGAAGCGGGTGCTGATGATGCTCACGGGCAAGTGGCACAACGGAACCGATCCTCTGCTTATTCCCGGATCCCTGGCCCACTCGGTGGGAATGTTTAGCAAACTCTACGACTTGAGCGAAGCAGAGCAGCAGCAGGTGCTCAGCGAGGAGTACACGCGTTTTATCCTGGTGCGACATCCCTTCGAGCGGCTGCTCTCCGCTTATAGGAATAAGTTGGAGGGGGATTCCCCCAGCGCCAGGTACTTCCAGTCGCGAGTGGGTCGCCAGATTGTCAAGGAACTGCGGCCGGGAGCCAGTAACGATTCGCTGGAACACGGCGACGATGTCAGTTTCGGGGAGTTTGTCCAATATCTGCTAACACCGGAACTGAGTCGAGCCAATCAGTCCGATTACAACGAGCACTGGGAGGTGATAGCCAAGCTCTGCAATCCCTGTGTGATGAAGTACAATGTTGTGGGTGAGTTGGATAGCCTTCGAAGTTACCTTTGGAATCACATCATTAACTAATCATTCTCCCACAGGAAAATACGACACCTTGCTTGACGATTCCGCTCTGGCATTGTACCTAGCTGGAGCTAACAATTTGACATTCCCCACTGGCCACAAGCCGTCGAGCACGCGGGCGAATCTGCGCACCTACTTCGACCCGCTGCCCATCGGTGCCATACGCAAGCTGTACGAGATCTACGAGGAGGACTTCCGCCTCTTCGACTATGGTTTGGACGATGTCCTCGGCTTCGAGTTTGGCTAATGCTCTCTCTTTATTTCCAAGTCACCAACATAACGCTTTCCACTGGAAAAGATTGTGATTTTAGGCTAGAATTTGTATAGTTAAGTGCAGCTCGTTGCGAATATTAATTTAGTTGTGAATACCTCCCCGCACCTCACCTCAGATGTATCCAAGGGTTTCAATTACAATCGTCTTAAGTTGTTTGTTTATCTATTATTTAGGTGATTTAAGAAACTCAAAGTGTTTATTAATTAGGAAATTGCTTTGACATACCATTTAATTTCATTTAATAGAATTTAACTCGTACTTTATAGATCAAATTTAGCTTTTATATATTAAATGTACGTTCCAAATGATACTTAGTAAATTTGTTTGAAATTTATTGATAAATGCAAGATTAAATAGATATTATATTTATACCTTTCATATATTTAAATGACCTGCTATCAATCTGAACCTTCAGGGCTACACCACTTTTAAATTACAAGTTTTGCTACACATCCGCCAGAGTCCACATTTAAAGGGGCAGTGACAGCCTATAAAGTATGCACATATGTACACTTTTCGTTTTCTTTTGCTGTCTGTCCTTATGTACATATAATCAATTGATTCGTATAAATCAATTGATTTGAAGAAGTTGAACTACATACTTCTCGCGCCTTGAAATAAAAATTTAACTTTTATTGAATAGACAATAAGAGCAAATGAACTAACAAAGTGTACATATTTATTTATTGGGACAAAGTTATAGGAAACTGCCTAAATGCTTGGACACAAATATGTGCATACTTAAAGGGTTTTATAAAGTTAAATATTCTTTGCTGGAGACTTATAGTTAATCCAACTCACCCACAAGTATGTATACATATAGTATGTATTTATATATTCTCGATCAGCAGAACCGGACGAAACGATCTAGCATTTTCCGTCTTTCTGTTGATACGTTAACAAGTTGACCCTTATTTGCTAAGCTACATAGCTGTCTTAAACTTTAAGCAAACACTTCTTTCTGTTGCAGAAACTATATAAGTCGGAAATGCAGGAATCGCTTCACTATTTCTTGTAACTACCAAAGAATTAACCCTATAAATGACCACAACAGTGTTGTTTTTATTTGAAGGTTTTTAAGAAAGGTGTTTTTAAAGATAAAGACATGTAACGTTAGATATCTATAGATAGTTTAGCAATAGTCTTTGTATTTTATCAAAATCGATCGATGATATCCGAAAGTTACTCTGCAAAGGTATTAAAACTTTGGAAAATTCTACAAATTTGATAAGCGAGAGCGAATTTTAAATCTATTTTAGAACAATGGATAGATAATAATATCTTTAAAGTTTAATAAATAAATAAATCTAAGGGTTTACGAAAACCAATTCATGGCAATGCTCAGCTTTCCGCCGAAATTAAATTTATTCAGATTTTGTTAAGTTCTCTAGAAGACACAAAGTGATATTCCCTAGTCCAGAACCTCTAGAACTGTCTCTCAGACTTTGCCTACGTCAATTTAAATTTTCAAAATACCCAAGACCTTATCAGGCGAGAGATTCCAGAAAACTACTTGCAATGAGCGTGCACTTTTTCGCATTGACTCCGCTGCACTCTCTTATCAGCTGAAAGCTCCGCTGATAGCATTGAATTCTGCCAGAATTTCACTCTATTTACGATCGCCCTTTGATTGCATAGAAGCTTTCATGTTTTTCGTCAGCGCGAAAACCGAAAGCTCAATCAACTCGGCGGCGCCTGGGGTTGTTTATCACCAAGACATGGACATGGCAGATTTTAATCGTGAACGTGTATGCATATAATATGTGTTTGGGGGCGACCCGCGATCAGCGGTCAGATGAATTTAAATACGCAATACGAAACGGCGCCGAACGCACTCGGCGGAATGTTGGCAGACGTGGCGGATATCTGATAGATACTTTTATCGCCGCGACATATCCGAAATAAACAGGCGAACAGATAGCACATGATGATAAACCTGCACCTGCGCCAGGCCCCCTTCCGCCGGAATCGCCTCAAGGTCAACACACAGAAATAAAATAAAATGCAATGATCGATCGATCAAGCCCCTAAAACCACAAAGAGAAAGGGATTCAAATCATTTAAAAATGCTCTGAATAATTGCAAATATCACTAAAATAGGTCCCAGAATATATAACATGTTACCAGGAGTGTTTATAATTCACTTGTTTAGCATAACAGAGCGAATATTTTTTCCAGTGCACTAAATTAATGTCCACTTCATTTTTTTTGGTTATTCAATGACTGCTTCGTTTATTTGCTACGTCCGTTTTTCGCTTTTTTTTTTGTTTATATGTTTGCCTCAATAACAACTTTAAGTTAGACATTGACAAGACATTCGAAATTATTATTGTTGTGTTTTTTTTTTTTTTCTGCGCGTGTGCTTGGGGCTCAGTTAGCTTTGGCAAAAGAATATGCATATATAGATGTGTATGTGCTCTGTTTTGTTTGTGACCAGCAAGACATTCGCGTATCATATTCTCACATTCCTCCCTCCGCACATTAGTCCCAGTCCCCCGTCAGTCCTTGAATTCAGATTTCCGCATCGCTGCCACGCCTCGTTCTCTTTGCGCCCACCCAGCTTAGTCATTGTAACTGTAGCGCTGCTTCACGGTGCGATACTTCTTCAGGGAGTACAGCGCCTCCACCTCCTTGGCCAGGTAGCGGCCTTGGGCGAGCAGGGCGACGATCTTCTTGGGGTCCTGCTCATCCTTGTGGTTCATGAAGGCATCGTGAATTTGCTTGCGGAACTTCTGCGGCCCGTTTAGGCCGGGATATTCGCGGCCCAAATACTGCAACTGCAATTGAAAGGCAAAATGTTTACGCAATGTCAGGTGGGAGGGTGGCTCAGTTTTTCGTTTTTTGGGTGGGGGCGCACGTGGAACCGGAATTCTTGCGATCCGCCGACCCGGAAAACTTACGTGCTTATAGAGGGTAATGACTTTCGAGCGCAGCTGTGACATCACCAGTAATCAGCGAGATTTGTTTGTTTGTTAAATGCAAGTTATCAACTAATTTGGGAGAGCTTGCAGCTTTTATTTTAAAATATTCAAGTGAATCACACGCAGTGTGGCCGTCGCGATGCAAGTAAAGAATACCTTCCGGTTCATCAAAGTGCATATTTAAATGGACCAAAAAGACCAAAAATATACCGTTCATTAAATACTTATTTAGTATAATAGGGCGTTTGCACTACTTCACATAATCACACATTCTCGAGGATGGTCCATATTTTTACACGGGGTCTACTTAGATCGGCAAAAAAGGTTTCAGTGAGAGAGAGAGGATCGTCAATAGTCGAGAAATAGTGACATAATATCAGGGACTGCAAGTAATGATTATTTGGAAATATCAAAGTCAAATTTATACGAGAGCAAGAAATAAAAACGAGATTTGCCCCAAAAATTTGTATGAGAAACATATTTACAAATATCCTTATCGGTAATTTTATAGATTCTTTGTGCATTGAACAGGTTTTTAGAAATTAAATTAAAATTAAATTCTAAAATCTAAAATTTCTTCAAGGACAAATTGGCAACGAAAAGGAGTTTAAAGAGGAACCTTGAACGCTCGTTTGTTTGTGTTTGTGAAGTGAAGACAATTGCAACTGTCCACATTATTACATTTTTAATATATATTCGTTTGTAAATCCAATAAATAATTGAATAAATAATTCAAAGACTTATTTCAATTTAGCATAAATATATTTGTAAATAGCAATTAGTACAAAATAAATAAATTAAATAAATCGAATTTATTGAGTTTTAATTTCATTAACAGTTTTTTAAATTTAGGGATTTTTTAGGGATTTTAGATTTTTTAAGGGGAAAGCAAAATGTTCATCTGGTAACACTGCCCCTCGCACATCAGCTGTTGAAAAGAAGAAGCACGCGATGGGAGTGTTTTCGTTCGAGGCGAAATTATTATTATTATTTTCGCGCTAAATAGCAAGCAGATAACGAGCCAATCTAGTTTAGAACGCGACCGAGTAGTTAGCAACTCTCGCTGTGATAGCGGCCAACGCGCCGCCCGGATGAAAGTGCGTGAAAAAGCGAAACGAAAATTGAGACACCTCCGCGACCTCCGATACAAAGTGGGAAAAATCGAACCTGTGTGCGTGTGTGTGTTTAGCCGTGTGTGTGTGTAGAATAATAAATTTAATTAAAAGTCTAATGTGCAGCGCTGCCAGTAATAAGTAGCCGAAAAAGTAATGCCATTGTATATATGTGTAGTGTGTGTGTGTGACCGATCGATGAGAATGAGTGCAGCTATGAGCAATCGATAATCTCAAGTGCGCACCTTACAGCAACAACAAAGCAAGCAGGCAGGCACACCTATACCGCCCACTTCCCCTCGCCACAACACACACACACACCCAGCAGGGAGGAGATGGCGGACATAGCGGACTTGGCGGTGGTGGAGGAGACCAGCGACGAAGGCTTTCCGCTGGGATTCCCAGAAGTCGGCACCTGGAACACCACAAATGTCGCCTTCAACGACATGAATCTGGATGCGCGCATGGTAAGAGGACCGCACAGACACAGACTGTGTAAACCGAATACGCAATACGACCCCAGACCAACACTCGCTCACTCAGTCGCATTATAAAGCTATATAATTTGATTAATATGTTCTGGTATGTGCCAGCGAGTGAATCAACCGACAAGCGGGCTTTATCTCCAAGTTTAATAGTCACAGAGGGCAGTTGGAGGAAGCCAACGAGGGAGGAGAGGCGGGAGGACGCTTATCAATCAGCGGGATTTGGTCATTGACACACGCTGTCCTCCGCCTCGCGCTCCCATTTCCCTTCATTTTTTTAGTGATAACTCTAATCACTGATCCTGATAAGTTAGCGCTTCTGTTGCTTAGACTGATCGGTGGGAGGCTACGGAAATCACTAGGGTTTAAACCCCGATTAAAACGGTGTCTAAGAGTATGAAATAAATTGTTTTAGGTACTCCATTCAGTGCAAATGGGAATTTTTTTATTTCAAATTTGTAGCACAGCTTTGGACACCTTATTAGGGGCTTCAAAGCCCTACTGATTTCTGTAGGACTACCACAAATAGGGCCTTACAAATGCACATCTTCCATAGTTTGATTGTTCTCAAGAGATAAGTTTGATTCAGAAATGGCTCGTATATCATAAAAATATGCACCTAAAAATATACGCTGCCTTGATTTTATTTTGCAAATAATACAAAATCGGTATTTTCAATATTAAAACTTCTGGAATCATAATCAAAACAAATTTATTTCTGTGTAATATTGAACCCATTCTATAATTTAGTTTAGTATTTCGGTTTATTCCGACCCATATCTATAAACACTATTAGTAACAAATGAATATTTTCTCTGCGTTTCTGCTGATAAGCATTTCAAGATCATGTACTTTATCCTCATGTACCCAAGGTTTCTTCTTCTCAAAAACAACGTTGGCATTATCATATTCATTCTGAAAGGCTCTTTTATTATTTTTTTTACTCTGTTACTGATGATTACAATATTAATTAAGGGCTAATGATAGTAAATATCATCTGAAATTAACTCTCCGTTCTCTATGTCACACTTTCAGTCCGAATAAATTTTTTTTTATATATTTTTAAGTTTATTTACACACTGCATGTTTCTTAAATAAATTTCTTAAAAAAGGCGTGTTTACACAGCTTATAAACAGTATAGATTTCGCGTATTTAGCTACACCTGTTGCTTTACAAATAATCGTACGTAGCAGCTGCCCAATAAGACATCTTAATATAATATTTTATCTCTTCATCGTTCTATTATATTATTTTTAAACTAATGAAAATTATGTGTGGTTAAGGGTATAGAATACATTGTATTTGTTTCAAGAATCAATAAAACTATTCGGAATATTTAACATCAGTTTATTTGTTTAAATTATATACATATTTATATAATTTTTTTAAATATGAGTTTTTCTTCCCTTTTTTGGGGAAATTTTTACTTTTACTACTTTCATTTTGGACTTTCTAGAAAGCTTTCATTAGTCAAAAGATTATCAGAGTAAACAGAGCTTAATAATTCAAAATTATATTGTACTAGAATTAGAAACTTTTCAACATTAGAGCCTTTCAGCCTTTTCTTCCACAAAATAATATTTTTTTGAATAGGAATTTTTGGGACTATACATGTCCAACTTAAGTATACTTTCTTATACTCGCCCCGCGTTAGTTACGAATTAATTTGAAGAGTTCATCAGTGAAAAAACATAACTTACATAAAGTACCAAGATCATCGCACCTGCATAGAGGAAAGCTGTCAATCAGTTAGAGCACAAAATTCGCCAGTCTCAGTCTTTACCTGATTTTTGTCACAGAAACTCATTTAAGAAATAGTCAAAATTTTCACAAACAAAGAAGTCTCACAGAAACAGTTGATTCCTGCAAACGAGGAACGAGGACGAGATGCAGGCTATGCGTAAGGTGGTATGCTGTCTGGCGATGCGTCTGTCGCTATTCAAATCTCCCGTGCGGAGTGCGAGCGGAAGCAATAGCTTCCCTGAGCTTTGCATCGTCGACGAGGAAGAGGAGATCGAGCCGGAGGGCGAGATGGGAACCCTAGAGCCGAATTACCCCATCCTGCGCAGCGGGCACACTGATGTCTTCTACATGGCGCAGTGCGTTGGTCCGGCATATCAGGGTCTCATCACCACAGCGGATCTGCCGTACACCACCTCATACTGCCCGGGAAATGCACAATCCACTGACAATCAAAATTCTCTTGTGGCTAGCCCCACCGATATGTGGGTGACACCCTGCCCCAAGCTGCTGATGTCCTATATGCGCAAGTTGTTCCACCATCCATACGGCCACTTCAAGACCTCCATGAATATCAGCATGATCGGGATGCGGTTCCAGGAGGCGGATGTCGAGAAAACCCTGCGCTCCTTCGTCCTGATCGGGAGCCACGAGGTTTGCGAGATCATGAAGAACGGCTACTGGGCGGACTTTGTCAACCCACTGACCGGCCGCGCCCACTTCTGGCCCACCCAAACCAGGCGAAAGCAGGGCCCGGAGGCACAGCTCCTAGGCCAGGGCATGTCCATTACCAATGCCAATGGCTGCACCGTAATCGAGAAGGCGAAGGGCGATCAGTTCACAGGTTGCGTCTTTACGGACATGCCCTGCAAGCTCCTGGAGTCGTGGTTTAATTAAGCGTGGAGGATCTTCCCTGCTCATGTTCATCCCTATGCACGTGTTCACATTAAAGCAAAACATAAAAAAATTTCAACTTCAAGCAGTAAGAGTTAGCGAGAAGGCAAGGTTTCGAGAAAGTATTTTTGGCGAATTCCATTTTAGATGTACGTCGACCAGGGAAGGCAGAAATTGAAGAATCGAGAACTATTGAGGATTTATATCATGTTACGATTTTGAAAAAATAAATTTGGAAACTGTACTGATTTTTTTTTCATTTTAAAATGAATTTAATGGGCAAAATATAAATGTTAAGCACCTACAACATTTTGCCCCCGAATAATATTCATTCTTCTGAACCTTAAACCCCATAAACTTAAGTATTAAATGCTCGAAACACTTAAGAAGGCATTAAGTAAATAAATGTTCTCCCTGAAATGCATATCTGTATATGAATGTTTATTAAAAAGCATTTTGTCGTAAACTATTTGCGTATGAAATATAATAAATTCAATAGGTTTAGATTGTTTTGTTTGAGCAACCTTTATTTTGTTAGAGAAAGGTTCTTGCATACTTATACTGATGACAAACTGATTTATCTATTAATAAATATATACACCCAAAAAAAGGTTTTAACCTGTATACGCGTTGTCTTAAAAATGTACTCACGCAGTATAACGAGTTTAGTATAGATTTTATACTTCATAATATCAAATTTATACTCAATAGTATAGTTTTTATACTTTATAGGTTCAATTAGGTATTAGGTATTTTCCACTATTATTTTCATACGAGTCTACATCGAAAATTCGAAAACATATCGCGTTAGCTGGAGTTTAGTGCTTTTCTGTTTGTCGCGTTAGTGAATTTTCTCAGGTCTTGGTGCAGATAAGAATAATTTAAATACTTTCGTAGTATTAAATGAATTAGCATCTTATTAAGATATTTGTAATACTCAAGAGTATAGAATTGATATAACAGTAGTATAGTTTCTATGACGTTTAATTTTTGGGTGGACATAAAAGCCATGATTTGGATTGATCCAGCATACATCCTCGCTCCTTTCAGATATGGCTGCTTGCGTCGCTGCTCACCACCATCACCTGGGTGACCTACATCACCTTCTACAACTCCCGAGTGATCGGGATGCTGATCACGAAGATCGCCAACAGATGGTTTATCAAGGGAGCCTACTTCAAGATCGGATCCGTGGCTCTAAATCCGCTGGCTGGAAAGATTATGTTCCGGGACTTTGTGTACATCACCTACGACTACACGGTGCGGGCGCAGGACGGCTACTTTATCTTTCGCTGGTGGCGATCCTACGTGCCCAAGGATGTGTCAGAGGATCTCTCCCACTCGGACACGCGCCTCTCGGTCCAGTTGAATGGCTACGAGCTGCACATCTACAACCGATCCGATCTGTACGACAAGCTGGAGAAGACCTTCGGGCTGGAGCCATCGCTGCTCATACCCACGGATGTGGTGAGCACCGAGGAGCGCAACAAGCTGAAGGAGCACCACATGAACCTCGAGAATGCACGGCAGAGCCAGAGGATACAGAACGTGAAGAACTCGGAGGCCATGCAGGCCACGACTTGGCGGGATCTGATTCCCGTGATCAAGATCGACATCTGTTCCGGTCGCTTTGTCTTTGGCAACCGACTCACACCGACCACGCTCTCGATCTCCGTGGAGGAGGCCCACTGCACCTACAGCACGAAGCCGGCTGTGTGCCAGCTGGATCACTTTATGCACTTTGTGAAGGCCAAGGTGGAGAATGCCAAGGTTCTGTTCTGTCCGAGTCCCAAGTACACGGGACTGATCGATGAGCCACCTCGATACATGGGCGAGGGCTTCGTGGTGATGATGTCCAACCAAATGGATCTCTACTTCTACATGGACGAGCCGGGCGTGGTGCCCGAACGACCCGTTCAGATTGTCCTGCCCAACGGGGATGTGGTGGAGCCTTCTCCCCCCGTCTGGGGCATCAGTGCGAGGTGCTTGAAGGGCACCGATTTCAGCTACGGACCCTGGGCCGATCGGCAGAGGGATCACCTGTACAAGTACTTTTACCCCTCGGACTGGAAGGAGGCAGAGGTCACGCCCACGCCGCAGCCCGGAGAGCTGCGCAGCTACCAGACCTTCGATGTGACGCTGTGCGTGCTGAACGAGGCCACCATCGACATACTCTTCTCCAAGGAGAAGGAGACGAACGCCATGCACATAACCGTGGGCCCGGCCTCGTACGTGGAGGTTACCATTCCCTGGGTCACCCAGCCCGATGGCTACACTTCCAAGATCCAGGGGCAGCTCTTCCACGTGGAGGCCACCACATCCCTGCAGTACCGCAGCCTGGCCGAGTTCGAGTCGCTGGAGTACAAGGTTCGCATCCACTATCCGACCAAGTGGAATGCGCCACAGGACTGGAACATCTCGCTCTCGGGCTGCAAGACAAGCGCCTTCATCGTGTACAAGCACAAGTGCTTCTTCCAGGACCTGATCGAGGATTGGGCGAACAAGGCCAGGCCGGATATCCTCAGCTTCGTGCCGTACACCTGCAACTTCAGCATCCGGCTGCACGAGTTCGAGATCCTGATGCTGTGCAACGAGTACAACTGGATAGACTGCAGCAGTGCTAATCAGGAGAACAACCACCTGGCCTTTTGCGGGGACGTCTTCGAGATGAGCTTCGCTCTGCCCTTCGACGACTTCCTGCCCAAGACGGTCACCCTGAAGTTCTGGATCCACGGCGAGGGGTTGGACCTGAGCCTGTATGTGCCGGAGGTGTCCTCGGTGCGTCCGATTGTCCTGGCCATAGACGAGAACGCAAGACTGCTGACCCGCGAGGGCAAGCTCATCCGGCGCCCGGAGTTGTACTCGAAGAAGTGGCGCAAGATCTGCCAGCGCTCCGCCGGTTGGATTGACTGCTGGGCGGTGCCCATTCTGGCGCTGTCCATCCAGTACGTTTATCATCCGGTGCCGCCCTTGGGGCCCGATCCTCAGGCTGATATCACGACGCCGGAGAAGGAGGAGATCCTGCTGAGTCCCATGCGGATACCCAAGGTGAGAAAGTCCCCGGTGAGCAACTGGCAGCAGCCTCCCGAGCAGTACAGTAAGTTCGATCCGGGCACCCTGGCGGCGGATCATGTCACCGTGGAGCTGGAGATTGGCAGCTCGGTGCTCATGGCCTACGGCAACGTGCTGCGCAACTTCATCAGCCTGAAGGAGAACATATTCGGGGAGGATCAGAACTTTACGGACATGGAGCAATCGAATGTGAACATGAAGGAGCCGGGGGGAGCCACGCAGCTGAATCCCAAGGACCAGCTGCTGGCCAAGGAGAAGGAGCTGGCCAACAAATCGATTTCGGAGACCCAGGCACCCGAGGAGAAGCGCAAGCCCTTCGATCCCCGCCTCTATCGCCCGCTGGAGGTGATGGTCTCGGTGATCGTCCACGATATTCAGGCGCATGTGATGAAGAACTGCAATGCGGACGATCCGCCATGTCCGGTGGTGCTCATCGAGCGATTTGGCTTCGAGATGAACAAGAGGTACCATGAGACCACGCTCCAGGTGCTGGTTAGTCCTTCCTACCTGCTGGCCTCCGATTGCCTGCAGCGTTCGCAGCGGGAGCAGCACATCAACCAGGGTCACCTGCTGCTCTCGGCCGTCCAGGTGCGGGGTCATGCCATGTTCAGCAACGAAGGCTGTGCGCTGGATGAGGATACGTTGGAGTACTCGTGGCTGGTGGAGGTGCAGCTGGGCAAGCTCACCGGCAAGCTGACGCTGCCGCAGCTGGTCAATGTGGTCACGGGTCTGGAGACCCTCATCCTTTTAGCCATCGATCCGGAGAACTGCTTAAAGTCCCCGAAGACGGTGAGGAACTGCCACCACGGAGTGCCCAGCAATCTGTGTCCCCAGACCAAGGAGGAGAAGAAGTACAAGTGCCCCTCCTCCGAGGACATCAAGTACAAGATGACCCGCGTTTCGGTGGATGCCGTGGATGTGTATCTCATCGAGAGCGGCACTGCCCTGCACGCCTGGATCTCGCCCATCCGCTTGGCGAACTGCAATCTACATGGCCAGCGGGTCAAGTCCGGGATCTCTGGCCTGCTGCCCTCCATCCTGCTGCGCCTGTTCATGCTGCACACCACGAACTCCTCGTTCAACTCCAACACCACGGGCAGCAATCGATCTGGGAAGTTGAGGCGAGCAGATCAGGACTCCTTGAAGTCCCAGGATGCACACTATGCCCCCCATGGCAAGGCGGGAAAGCGCAGCTCCAACTCTTTCTCGCGACGAGATTCCCGCGATGAAGCCACGCGAAAGCTGAGGGATAGCTTCTCCGAGCCGCATGCCAAGCGCACGCCGGAAACTTCGGAACTCTGCGAGAACTGGGTGGAGGTGGGTTGCACATCCCTGGGTCCCATTCTGCTGGAGGGGGCCTCCGCCTTGCCTATTCCGGATCACGAACTGCATCTGGTGCAGCACAAGTAAGTCTGGAATTCTAGTAATAAGTCTTTGATTGGTTACAAGTCCTTGTCCTCAATGAATAGTTTCCTGCGCGAGCATGATGCCAAGTTCAAGCGGCTGTGGTTCCTCTGGTCGCACAATGGAAGTGCTCTGTCCTCTGGCACCGAAATTTCACGGTGTGGCTGCATTGGGGGCTGCGTCTTCTTTGGCAGCAATCGAAATGGTCAGAAGTTCTTCAAGCCCACGGCACAGGATGTCCTGGATAACTACAATATTGCGCGTTACTTGTAAGTATCTTATAAATAAGTATTTTCTTTTTATCCTTTTGTCAAAAATGTTTATAGTTTTAAAAACAATACGAAATGGGAGAAGGGTTAGAGGGTTTAGGGAAGGAACTTACGAAATGTCGCTTTTCGGTATTTTATTGTAGTTTGTACAGAAACTTCGAGCGAATTGTGAATGGACCATCCATTTTGGATGGAACATCCTTCTTTATGGAAGACACCTTGTAAAAGAAAGGACCATCCTCGAGAGTGTAGCAGAATGTTGCAGTGGAACAGGGAAAAAAAAAGAATGAACCATCCCCGAGAATGTAGCAGAATGTTGCAGTGGAACAAGGCCATTATTTTTTATTTATTGAAAATGTAAACTTAAGAAATGTGAGCTTGGTTAAGAAATTTAGATTCAAATCTACCCAAAAACGCCAAATAAATTCGAGGAACATCAGAAAAGCAAACTTAAAAGTCCAGTGGCGTGTCCAGTTTAATTCTTTCGCAGCGGCAGTTCCCTGACCTCGATGCCATCCTTGCTGATGATATTCATTAGCACAGAGCCACCGGTACAGACGTCAAGTTTGCCGGCAATGTCCAAGCAATTGGTGGCAATGGCCACCGCCTCGGTCAGGCCCAACGCCTCGTTTAAGGTGCTCAGGCTCTGATTCTTGAACCCCAGCTGGCTATCCAGCACTGGCAGCACTATGGCATTGGCCGTGCCGCAGACCTGGTAACTTACCCGTTCGCAGTGGCCAACGGAATCGTAGGAGAAGACAGCGCTCTCGCCCTTCTTATCGATTCCGGCCAGAATAGGGGTTACCTTGTAGGGCAGGTAGCGACGCTTGTACATGCTATTCGAGAGCACCTGGGCCATTGATTCGAGGGTCATGTGGCGTAGCATACTCCTCTCGTAGTCGGCCACGGCCGCCCTCATCAGCCGAACCACAGCTAGAGTGTCCGCCCAAGAGCCAGCGGAGCCCAGAACAGCCACCGGCGACAGGTGGAAGAGCTTGTTCTGCCTGCTCGTGGGAATGTGGTCTTTGCTGGTCAGCAGAGTATCCGCCGCAATCACAACGAACTCGTTGCCGGCAATGGCCATCACGGTGCTGCGGGGTCAGCAGGAAACAGGGAAAGAATGTGGGTCAAAATGGGATAAGCTGAGAGCCTGGGAGGAAAGGAAAACGAAACTCACCCGCCTTTTAACTCGAGCACCGGGAACTTTTTAGGGGCCATAATTGTCTCCAACTGATATTTTTTAATATATTTTTGTGACTTGAAAATCATAAGCTTCTTTTTCACTTGTTTGTGATAAATACGAATAGGAATAGAGACATAAGAATTGAACCCAACAAATATTTGAATTGAATGCGCGCGCGCGCCATTGATCGCGCAAACGGGTCACACTGGCCCGAAGAAGTGTTGGTAACACTAATCAAATCCACTAATGGTAACACTAATAATTGCCAAGGGCAAATCCCTTGGCGGCCGTTAAAAAGTGCTTTTATGACGCTTTTCAAGCGGATATCCCTTCCTTTTTCCCTTATTCTGAGCCCATATTTATTTTATTCCCACCCAGCATCATCAACAATAACAAGGACTTTGGTTTTGGAGAGAGCATCCTCCACCAGGGTCAACTAGTCTTCCACACCCCGCCCTACAGCCTGCACTGCGTTTCGCTGTACGATTCCGCGGATTTCAATGGCAAGGGCCGTCTGTACAGGCCGGCCGGGGATATACGCAACGGAAGCCTGAAGAAATCGGATCTCTGTTCCTTGCCGGATGGCACCAAGTTCAAGATCGGGGCCAGTGGCACCACGGGAGTCGAGAAGCCGGACCTGAGCAGCCGAAACAAGTCACGGGAGAGCATCGGATCGCCGAATACCTTGGAGAGGAGAAACAAGCGGTACCCCTGCACCCGCCAGACCTCCGTGGAAGTGCCCTACGCCCGCCTGCTGGACAGTCCCTCCAAAAAACTGCAGTTGCAACACGAAGGGGCCATAGCTGGCGACATGGGCAGCGGGCACCGACGCGGGTCGGACTCGAACAGGCTAAGGGTGTCGCCGCCCAAGACAAGCATTTCCGACTCCAGACTGACCGGGGATGTCCTGGATGATGAACATGAGATGCCCGACGAGATGTCGCACTCGGCACCGCACTCGCATCCCTTGGAGTTTGAGATTGCAGATATAGCTCTTCATGCGCAGGGTTTGGGGGGTGATCACCTGCCCAGAGAGGTGCAGCGCACCATATCGCTGACATCGGAGAATCCCTCGGAGATGTTCTTCTCCGCCGAGGAGGACATATCCAATGTGATGTCGCAGCGGGGCTCCATGAAGCAGCGGAACAGTGCCAACAGTGGATCAGTGGTGCTTTCGGGAAAGAAAAGATTCTCATCTGATTTGAGGTAAATACAAGAAGGTGATCCTTCTTTCCTATATATTATGGTTTCTTTCCTCTCTCTAACTTAGCATTGGAGCCCAAAACGAGAATGGCAGCCATACCCTGCCCACATATCGCAGCGATCTGGAGATCCATGCACCCGAGGGCAACAAGACACTTCCCAAGCGCCCGCAGAGCACCACAGAACTGGTAAAGCTGAACAATTGCCAATATTTGGCAGCACCTCCATTATGTATCCGTACTCTCATGTGTTAGGTCTACTTACTCAGAGACTTTTATACACACCAAGCGCGTTTAGCTTTGCTGCTTCAAAGCCCACTATCTTTATCATTCAATTCGATTTCACCCAGTAATTAATCAGGGCAGGGCAAAATCCATTCAGTGCATGCTTCGCTCTTTAATCTCTCAGAACTTGTATCTAACTCTTAATATAAATATCTTTTAAGCAACGATTTTTCACTATTTAGTTGTATTTACTGAACAACTGAATGGTGAGAGATTGCTACTAAATCTGTAAAACTGTAATCCACACCTAAAATCTATTCCTTTCCTCAAAACTCGACTCATCTCAAATCGAAATCCAAAACTAACTAAATCGATAAAAAAACAAAACCAAAAAACTCATCCAGAACGAAGACGCGAGACGCATTCACGGTCTTGCTACACCAATAAGAAAATTAACAAATATCTCATCACGACCTGAGTACCGACATTTTGTTCATGATGTGAGTAGTTCTTAGTAGTACCAACCACAAAGAAAACCTCTTCTAACTAACAAAGTAGCGCAACTAAACCCAAAATTTCTAAGCTAGTCTCTTCCATTCGGAAAAATCTCAATGTATCTGTAGATATTTCCTACGTTTGGTGAATCCTCCTGGCTCCACGATCAACATTTGCATGGATGTTGGAAATTAGTGCATGTAAAGTTTATTAAATTCAACTTGATCTAGTTTTAGTCGTAAGAGATAAGTTTCTGGTCTTTCTGGTTTAGTCTGGGAAGAGAGTTTATTTCCTAAATTTCTAGTATTTAAATTAATTTATATTTTTTGTGTTGTGTATTCATGATAATATATTCCTTATTATTTCAACTCTTAAGAATAATAATGAAAACCAGAACTGAGTAAATCTCTGCTGCACATCAACATGAACGTTTCTCACGACTTTCTGCTTGCGCCCTTTCGATCTGGCTATATTAGTTTGTAGCAGCCGTAAAGCCACCATCACCAAAGCCTCAGCCATGGCCCATTGTAATCCCTTGATCTCGTCTCCCTTCTATACAGGCCGATTCCCGTGGTTCTTCCTCCGGCACTCCCTCACTGTCTTCCAACTCCTTTATCTCGGCCATGTCGTCGCAGGAGGATGTGGCTCTGGTCAATCTCCATCAGCAGGTCAACCGGCCGATCATCGACTCGCCCCTGCTGATGGCCAGCTACCTGAATCACCTGTCGCAGGTGAAGTGCTTCAATTGGAATGGTTGCTCCTTTCCCCTGGGGCCAGATGTCTTCTCCACGCCCCTGTTCTCGGAGAACGAGGATGGCGGCCTAACCTATATTGGTAGTAAGATGCTGCCCCACTTCGATCTCTACTCGTGTTGGCGGGAGATTAAGGTGGTTCCCCGATACGAAAATGCGACAGGGAGCAACAGTTCGGCCACCTTCATGGGTGGACCCAAGTCACATCCCTGGGATCCAAGTGTGCTGCTCAAGGAGGAGGAAGCGGACAAGACCACCAACGGGTTTGACGATGGCGAGTTCATGAGCCTGCAGGCCGAGGGAGGAGCGGCCTGCACATCGGTGGTGGCGAGGCTCAAGGGACAACTAAACGTCTTCCTTACGCCGCTTTTGTTGGAGGGATTGCAAAGGTGAGTGTGGCTAATAATGATAATAAAGATAATGATTTGTACTCTGTCCCATTAATCATATAATTTTCGTATCGCAAATTTCAAAACGTGATTCAGTTATCTAAAAAATTCGACGCGTTGTCTAAAAAATATACTCAAGCAGTATAACGATTTTAGTATAGATTAAATACTTCATAATATCAAACGTTTACTTATGAGTATAGTCTTTATACCGTATAGGTTCAATTGTGTTTTTTCAGTATTTTTTTTTATACGAACCTATATCGAAAGTTCGATAACATATCGCTTTAGCTGGAATTTAGTGCTTTTCCGTTTGTCGCGTTAGTGATTTTTCTCAAGTCTTGACGCAGACTGTATACTTTTGTAGTATCAAATTAATAAGCATCTTATTAACAAATGTTAATACTCAAGAGTACAGAATTCATGTAACACCATTTTTTTTTGGGTGTATATAAAAATATAATATTTTTTTTATGACAGAAATTAATCACAGTGACAAGAGCAAATACAAAACTTTAAACGAAACTTCGCTTGATGCGCAGATGGGAGAACCGCCAACCCCTTAGGGCCACGTTGGCATCGATCTGGCCACCCTGATCCCGGGGAAACGAGTCCATCAGTTTTTTGATATAGGTTTCTTTGGAGTTCTAATGGCATACAGATGCGCATTCGTTAAGAATAATGTATTACTATACACTCACCTCTGCAGCATCATCGGATTCTCGATTCTCGCGCTTTCCCCTCTTATTGTCGGAATCCCAATCTGCGGGACAGGGCTCCTTCTCACCGGTCAGCTTATCCAGGTTCAGGCCCTCGCTCAAGCTCCGATCCTCATTCAATTGCCGGGCCACGGGATCGTTTTGACTTTGAAGGAAGTCGTTTTGCATGGGAATTAAGTAGCGAGGCGGATCGCGGGCACTGTTGGCAATGAAACTAAAATGGGAAATGATTTTATATATACGATAAGTCCCTATAGAGCATCACTCTCACCTGTTGCCGTCCAAGTGAGTCTCCTGCTTGGGCGAGTCAGCGTTCACCGGCTGTGGCTCATCCTGCTTGGCCACTATTGGCTTCTTTTCTTCTATGGGAGCATTCTGCTTCTCTATTTCAGCATTTCTCTTTCGGTGGGCGACTCTGGCGAGCTCATGTCGTTCATAGGGCTCAACTGGAGCTGGTTTCTCAGCCACTGGCTCGCGGTCCATCTTCTTAAACTCGTCTGCCTCCGTTAAGGGCTGATGCGGACGCCATTGCTGACCGCCTTCATGATAGGTGACCTCAGCTCGCTGCTCTCTACTTGAGTGACCTTGCGGCATAATTGCCTGATGTTCCTGCTTTAACTTAACTGGACGTTCCATCTCCATTTCTGGGCTCCAGTCTCTCTGACGATGAGCCTGATCCTCCCACCTCAAGTCCGGCTCGTGATGAACCTGCTGCTCCCAGTTCATGTCATCCGGACGATACTCGGGCAAGCGGCTGGCCTGATGACTCGGCTCGTATCTGTCCCGATTTCGTGGCTCTGAGTTAGACCGATATTCTGGCTCATAAGTGTTTCGATTTCTGTAGAGCATCTTAGCCGGGGGATTCTGCCTAGAGCTGCTCTTATAATCCCGCTCGAAGTTATAATCATTTTCCGGGTCAAACTTGGCATGGTGTTCCTGGTATCTAGGCTGTTTTCTCAGCTTTAGATTCTCATACTCTTTCTGGTCGAAGTAGGCCTGGGAGTGGTCCCGTTCCGCATTGGCCCAGTAATCCTTTTTCACATTGGCCCAATGATTCTGTGCCTCATTGGCCCAGTAATCCTGATCAATATTGTCCCATTGTCGATCGTGGTGCAAATTAGCCAACTTTTCCGGCTGCATGTTGGCGTGAGGTTCACGTTTCAAGTTGGCCTGATGTTCCAGTTTTGGGTTTGGCTCATCTTGACGCTTTCCTTTGGCCTGCTCCAAGTGGGACTGATGTTCTCCTTCGAAACCTTCGTGATGATCTTGGTGCAGCTTGTCCAGAGCCTCCCGTTTCCAGCTAGCCTGATTTCCATGCCCTTCAGATGGCTCCAAGTTCGCCTTAAGCCTGGGTTCCTTTAGGAAATCTTGGGGTTCGCTTTGAGCAGTCAGTGCAGGGTTGCTTTCCTCTCTCATCTTTTTAATCCCAGCCAACTCCTTTCGTGGAGCTTCCGCTGCCACTGGATCCTGCTCTTGGAAAATGTTCCTATCTATGTCCAGCTGCTTCTTAGCAAGACACTCAAAGTCATCCGACTCGCACTCAAATTCATCCTTGGGCTTGCACTTCATCTTGGGTTTGGGCTTTGTACACTTACTTTCGTCGAACTCATCGTCGATAGGTCCATAGGTAGACTTGGGCTTGCAACCGGTCGTTGGTCTCATGGTTCGAGTGGTTTTCGGAAAAGTGGTTTTCTTGACGCAACCCCTGGTTGTGGAGAATGTGGGTCGCTTGGTGCAATGAACCGGCTTGGGCTCGTCGTCATCGTCACCTCGGCAGCTTTCGCCGAAGGCTGGGTCCAGAGATCGGGAACTCTTCTCCTTCGCATGTCTACCTTCTGTCCTCAGACTCGCTTTGATTCCTGCGGCCTTAGCGGATGAAACCGAAAAAACGAAATCAATTTTTGGATTACTTACCATCTTCCTTCTGACTGATATGATCGTTGAGCAGATTGTCCAGGGACCTTAGATCCTCCAAGGTAAGATCTTGAAGGGTTGCCTGAACCTCTGCGTCGGTGAGGCCATTTGTTAGATCCGGATAATCGGCTAGATCGGACAGGGAGCCGGACTTGAGACTGGGTACCTTATAAGGCCTCTATAATCGCTGGTTATTGGTATTGATTCGCCTGGTTACCGTTCATTTACTTACCACGGGAGTAGCCAATAAAGGATTGACTAGGCAGAGCAAGCAGTAAGCAAGCATGAACATTTTATATGAGTTGTACTAAATCTCATAGCACTCTAAGGACTAGCCTTATATATAATTTTATCATGGCCTAGTCTATAACAGTTTTTATTTAAATATTTATTCCGCCTCCAGGGTGAGCGGTTATGGTATTTTAAATACTTTTTAGTATTTTCAAAAGCTTAAATCTGACGAAAAGTATTTTTTGTTTTGTGGTATATAGTTGTTTATTTAAAGCTCCGTACTCAGACACGCGAAAAGTGTTCCCAAGCATTGAGCCAAAACGAGAGGTCAATACTCACCCTCTCGCTCTATCGTACTGCTTACAAACACTTTTCGTGTGTCAGAGTACGGAGCTTTAAATCTGACGAAAAGTATTTTTTGTTTTTTGGTATAAAGTTGTATATTTAAGGAATACTGGTATATTTTAAGAATTTCATGGAAAATACCACTATTTTTCGATCTGATTACTTTTTTATGAAGAATAGAACAACAGAATAGCTTTTGAAGGTCTGCACCCATTGCAAACTCAGTGATGACGCCTTTTGCAAGCTGTTCCAGTGTGAATGTAAAAAATTAAATGACTAAATTTAAATTTTTTTATATAGTTAGTTGTAGAAGAAGTAGTCAAATGAATAAATCACATTTTTAAGGTATTTAAAATCAAATATAAGCACATTTAATGCATTTTTCTAATGGTATTTTCATGGTATTTCCTAAAACTCAAATGGTAGTTTTTGGTATTTATTGTTAGCCCGCAAAGTATTTTTTATCGTTATCGGTGCGATCACGCAGACCTCTGTTTCCAGCCGAATTTAGGGTTCTTACTTCAGAAAAACAAATGGTTTCCACTTTAAAAAACTTGATATTTATTTTAATTTCTTTGGGAGTATTCTTTCAACGATTACTCCTCCACGTCGGTGGTCAGCTTAGGAACAACAGAAGGTTAAAAGAAACAATAACCCTCAATCAGATTGCAACTAATTAGAAAACTTAGA
The DNA here is from genome assembly GCA_008042535.1 of Drosophila tani. Classification (NCBI taxonomy): domain Eukaryota; kingdom Metazoa; phylum Arthropoda; class Insecta; order Diptera; family Drosophilidae; genus Drosophila; species Drosophila tani. The sequence continues at coordinate 135,859 of VNJO01001632.1, read as the reverse complement.
CCTAAGCCAGGACTGGATTAACTCTTGGCTTTGGGGGCTATCTTTTTCGCCAGAGCCTGCTGCTGGTCGTTGCTCCTCTTCTTGTTCGGCTTCTTGGCCTTCTTGATGCCATCGACTTTCACGCCCCGGTATTCGGACTTCTTCTTCTGACCACTGCCAGTCGCGGCCTTCGCCGGTGTGCCATTATCCTTGCCCAGTCGCCCTTTCTTGTCCAATCGCTTCTTGGCCCCGGCAGAATTCTGTTTCTTGGCCTTGGCCTTTCCAGATGTGCTCGAGCTAGCCGAGGCGGCGGCAGCGTCGCGCACCTGCTTGGCTCCCAGCTTTTTCACCAAGTACCGCTCCACGTTGATGGGTCTGTCGTCCAGGAGAGTCTGATTTAGTTCCAGAGCCAGGCCCACGGCGTCGGGTTTCTGGAAGCACACGTAGGCCACGCCCTTGCAGCCCTTGACGCCCTCCTGAAGGCAGCGGATGTAGTCGATCTCGCCGCAGCTGGAGAAGATTTCACGCAGCTTCTCCTCATTGGCCGCTTAAAGTGGATATAGGATATTATATATTAGGTTTCTAGGAACACTCCTTGCTTTATTGCTTACAGTATTTCAGGCTGCCCACAAATATTGTGCGCTTGGCATCCTTGTCGTTGGGCTGCTCGCCGCTATTCTGGCCGTTCCATTCGGCCACTGCCTTGGCCGCTGGCGTCACCCGCAGATGGTTATCCTTGAACTCGGAGTTATGCAGTTCCAGCGCCTTCTGGGCAATCTCTGGACTCTCCAGTACCACGTAGGCATTCAGCGTGCCGGCTTCCTTGCGCTGTTTGTGCTTGAAGAGCAACTTGCCGCCGGCTGTGCGCAGCCGGATGGATTGGACGGTGCCGTAGGGCTTGAAGAGCTTGACTATCTGCACCCGCTTGGTGTTGATGGGTAGATTGCCCACAAAAACCGTGGCTGCCTCGTCGGCGGGAGCCCGTTCTCTTCTGACAGCTCCTGTGGGGGGAAGTATAATTAATGGTTTCTGAATATCAAGGAGCTGATCCAAGCCACGTTACCCTCATCCTTGTTGTTGGCCTTGGCTTTGGTGGCCTTTCCCTTGGGCTTCGACTTGGGGGCGGCAGGTTTCGGCTTCTCCCCCTCCTTTTTGATGGGCTTGGCGGGTTCTGGTACAGACTCCTCCTTGATCTCCTTGGGAGCCGCCTTATTTTGCTGCTTCTTTAGCTTCTGAGCCTGCTTCTTGGCCTTCTTCTTCTCGATTTTGGCCAGGTCCTTTGCGGACAGCTTCTTCGTGGGGCTCTCTTGGACGGCAGCCTTTACCTCCGCCTTGGGCAGCTTAACCGCCTTCTTCTTGGGCTTCGCTTTGGCCTTCTTGACCTCCTTGCTCTCCTCCGCCAAGCCAGGCTCCTTCTTTACGGCTTTTAATTCAGCTTTCTTGGCTTCTTTCACTTTTGGTGTTTTCATTTTGCGGTTTTATGTTTTTTATCAACACGCGTTTCTAATAGTGTGGCGAACTTGGCTATTTTATGGCCAGATCTGGCTATTTCGATGAACTGGTCACACCAAATGAACAATTCGTAATAAAACTACGTAAGTGTAAGAAACGTAACGGGAATATACCAAAGTTTGGTATATTTATACGATAAGCCGTTAACGTTAATTTTGAACTCTGAATATCGAAATCTTTTTATATTAAATTAAAGATTATTTAAAATAAGATCGAGTAAAAATAAATACAATATTGATTTATTTCCCTTTTTTTTTGTACAGAATGGTCGAGGCCGCCGTTCCCACCATCCAATCGATGCACCTGCTGTCGGTGGTGAACTTCATCCACACCTCGTGCATCGCCAAGGTGAACAACGACAACATCCTGAAGCGGGACCAGAGCCTGAGCTACTGGTCGCAGGTGCACTCCAACTCCAAGCGATCCACAACGGAAAGGCACCTCCAGGGACCCGGGGACTCGTTCCTCAGCGACGTATACGAGGAGAGTATCTCCACGAAGACCCAAGGACTGATTGTGCTGCCCAAGGTCAGTATCACCATGCTGCAGTCCTCCATTGTGGAGGAGATCATCTCGGTGGCGGCCCTGGATAATGTGCAGGATCTGAGCTGCGTCTCCCTGCTCACCTTTTACATGGAGGGCATCTCCACCAAGTTTCACCTGGGCAAGACCACGCGCGCCTCCATGCACAACGTGTACATCCAGCAGACGGTGCAGTCCGGCAGCAGCCACAAGAAGGGGGGCATCATGAAGGGCACTCGCGCCCTGCTGGCCCATCTCTCGTCGCAGACGCGTCCGGACAACGTCCAGGGCGAGCCCATACTGATCGAGACCTCGGAGAAGCAGCTGGAGGAGCTGGTCATCACGCTGGACATAGGCCGGGCCCATGCCCAGCTGCGGCGCCTGAAGACGGAGGGCCAGTCGTGTGCGCAGGACTCGCCCATCATCGTCACCGCCATTCCGGAACACAAGAGCAAAGTGCTCTTCGAGTGCCTAAAGATGCCGGAGAGCACGGGCATCGAGAGCATTGGCTACATTATGTTCGAGTGTGGCTTGGAGGGCGTGGGCGTGAAGATCGTGAAGCGCTCGCACTTTGAGAAGTCCGAGAACAGCAAGGAGGAGCTGGCCGAGATGGCGGGAGCGGGCGCTGAAGGTGCCACCTCCAGCGGGGGCTTCAATCTCAACGATCTGGTGGGGGGCCAGGGCGAGGGAGGAGCAGCTTCTTCCGGCGACGGAGGAGCCACCTCCAAGGCGGAAGCTGCTTGGAGATTAATCACCAAGAAGCCTCCCACTCCCAAGACCCCCAAGGCCTCAGAAGGCAATGCTGGCGCAGATAACTCTTCCTCGGCTGCTGCCCAAGGGAAATCCACACCCAAACCTCCAGATGAGGATGTGGAGAAGGGAGCAGGCACGGGTAATAACCCCACAGGAGCAGGGGGTAGCAACTCCAAGGACGGCTACGACAAGGTGCTGTCCAATGTCAAGGAGACGGACAAGACCTCCTCCTGCGTGATCGAACTGAAATCGGTGTGGTTCAACTTTGCCGCTCCCCCGTGTGTGCCCATCACCCGGAAGATCGATCTGACGCGCCTGGACTGGAACCTGCTCAGCACTGCCTCGCCGGCCATCACAGCCTGGATGAATCCCAGCAATCGGCTGGCCATCAAAATCGTTTCCCTCATGAAGGCCCTGCACACCAGGCAGACGGCAGTGGCTGCCTGCCTGATGGCGGAGGCCATGGACAACGAGAAGATCCAGCGGAACCCGAAGATTAAGAAGGTAGGAAGGGGGAGCACTTGTAGGTAGGATTTAGAAGGGATTTTGGATCATTTATTTGATTTCCAGAGTCGCTATGCCAACAACTACACGCTGCTGTCCAAGACCCTGCAGGAGGATCCCAGCTGTCAGCTGTGCTACATCATGCAGAAGCTGGTCCTGGACGAGGGTGTGGAGCGCATTGAGCCCATTTTCAAGCAGCACGATGTGCCACACCTCAACACCCTGCGACAGGTGGGCAAGCACACTCCTTAAGCCTTGCATTCGGTGACCAATACCTCCTCCTTCCAGGGCATCATTGTGCTGAGTCGCCAGTGGAAGAACACTCTGTACAATCCCATACTGTTCGAGCATCAGTACAAGAACAAGCTGGCGCGACCCATCAACGTGACCTTCTCGTTCCCCCAGAACGAGGAGGAGGCGGAGAACGATGAGTGTGAAGGTGATGTTGAAATGGGCGCCTATGCGGGCGTCGGCGAGAATCCGGAAGAGAGTGAGAATGCTTTATTACTTGGGCAAACACAGCATCATCGAACTCACATTGGTATTTTTTTGATTAACGCTCTCCTGGTTATATCTCCTTCTAACCTAGTTATATGTATAGTTCTAGGCTCTCTATCTTTTCCCCTTTCCTGTTTTATGCACGTGTTTTTTGGTTTGAGGGTTAACCAAGTTCAGAAGAATGTCTCTGCTGCTGCGTGTGTGTCTGTGCTTTGATCTCTAACTCTATCCCCTATTTTCCCTATTTTCCTTACTTTCCTTCTCTTCTGTCTCTAAACACTTCCACAACCAAAACACAAAACGTTATCCACCGCTTTGAGTGTGTTCACTTCATTGTGTCTGATGCTTTCCGTTTGCATTATACTCTACAACTCAATACAACAATACAACACTCTTCTATCCTTTCTGGCTCTAAACTATATCTATATTTCTTTGGACAAAATTAAGCTTAAGTCTGTTGTACACTAAGCCAAGAATAGTGAGTAAGGGAGTATAAATCCTTAATTTTCCTTTGGGTTTTTAGAGAATAATGAGTAATAGCCCTATTCCACTGCAACATTCTGAAACATTCTCGAGGTTGGTTCATTCTACTACACGGGGTCTCCTATAAGGGAGGATGGTCCACCCAAAAGGGACGGTCCGTCTATTCACCATTTACCTAAAAGTTTCTCTACATACTAAAAAAATACCAAATAATATCGGTTCTTAAGAAATATTTCGTAAGTTCCTTCCCTAAACTTTCTAAATTTTATCTTTTTTTTGTTTTTAAAATTATGAATATTTTTGACAAAAAGATGAATGAAATCTAGATCCAGCGCTGCAATTCGTAGTCGCCACTGCATAATGCAATGCTCCTTTAGCTGTGACAGGAAAATATTTCTGCTTTGCATCCGATTTTTCTTTGATATACAAGATTTCAAAGCTCCAAGCAAGGATATTAATAAGTCCTTGAATGGGCCGGTTAGCTTTGAAGAGGACACGGACACGGTGTCGACGTTGACCAAGCGCCGCAAAAGAAAGCCTGAAATGACCGCTTCCGGCCGTCCCAATTCAAATGTAAACAAAGCCGAATCAGCTGTTCGTTTCATTCACATGTCCCCCTAGAATGTAGATGGAGCAGTGGAATCACCTACATTCAATTTTTGAAAATATGTTGCAGTGGAATGGAGCTATAAATCCACATTTTTCCTTTCGGTTTTCAAAGAACAGTGAGTAACAGGGTCTAAAGCTTTACTTTTCCTTTCAATTTTCAAGGAGTTTCTATTCTTTTCGTGAGTAATCTTGAATGTTTACAGAGTTTAGTGTACAACTTATCAACGAAGAGTGTTTTTCCTGGTCAGTGTTTACCCTTTATTTACCCCGTTATTCTCCTGTTGCCTCTGTAGAAAACAATCAGTACGGCGGAGGACATCCATATGGACATGAGCCTGGAAATCATGGCACTGCCTCGCAACGATCCACTTCAACCTCGCCCAATATACACCTGCCGCGTCGTGGGTAAGTTTCGAGTGTCCGCCCGGCTTATGCACCCATCATCACATCCTCCATTAATGTCATGCCTGTGTCGTTGTGTTCTCTCTTCTCTCCCCCCGAAATCCGAATCCGAATCACATCCACGCGCTTTCATAGCCTGAGCAAAGGGCACAGCAAAGCCTCGAATTATTCACATGGCAATTCATCTCGTTCTAGCATTCAAATGCTGCCCATCATATCCGGGCTGGTGGAGAAGCAAATGCCAGAGTTCGGTAAGTACTTGGAGGTTGCTTATAGGCATAAAAGGGTTACCTAACCCTAAATTTCCTGCTCCCAGAGTACGGTGCCCTGCAGGAGGGTTCGCTGAGCTCCACCAACTCGGTGAATAAATTCTGGTTGGGAGCCGAGAGCCACAAGGAGGACTTGTACTTCTGGATGGCCAAGCAGCAGGACAGCAAGAAGAAGCACTTTGCCGAGAAGGAGCACACTCGCCCCGCTCCGCCCAAGATGCACGGACACTATACGGGACAGTCCCGCAGTGGCATCATGCAGGACTCCATCAAGCTGCTGGATGCCCATCTGATCTTTGAGCCCCTGCTCACCTGCCTGGGCGTGATGCCCCAGCAGATGATCAACAAGTTCTCCAACGCGGATATATCATCCCTGGAGAACTTTGGCACCAATCTCTCCCTGATTGGCACCTTCGACTCCATTCGCGTGGACATCGTGGTCAGCGAGGCGGGCGACAAGAAGAACTCGGCCCAGAAGCCGGCAAAACTGAGCAAGAAATCAAATGGTGGCGGCCGGGCCTCCATCATGATGGACACTCCCCTGTTCCTTTGCGAGCGGGTGGGTGTGGAGCTGGAGGTCCTCAAAATGTCCGATGGCATGGTGGATCAGGCTCGCCAGAGTGTCATCTACATGTCGCGACGCCAGCTGAAGAAGCACACCAGCACGGTGATCAACTTTAGCCTGAATGTGAGGTTCATCTCGCAGCAGGTCAACATGCCGCTGCTGAGGCTGCTCCATCAGATCTGCAACATGTATCAGAATGTGAAGGACGCGCAGAACGAGTTCCACGAGCAGCCCGAGCTGAGCAAGAAGAGCCAGACCAAGGATGAGTGTAGTTTGGGTAAGTCCTTCATATATTCCAAATCTTAGTGAAGTTATGGCCCTGTTCCACTGCAACATTCTGTTACATTCTCGAGGATGGTCCATTCATACTAAACAAAAAAAATACCAAAAATATTAATTATTTATATAAGATTCTTAAACGATATCTCGCAAGTTCCTTCCCTAAACCTTCCGACCCTTCCCTAATTTTTTTTTGTTTTTGAAATTATGATTTTTTTTTGACAAAAAGATGAATGAAAACCATGACCAGCGCAGCATTTCGTGTTCTCCACTGCATAATGCGATGCTCCTTAGGCTCCAAGCATGGATTACACTATTATACATAATCTCCCATTCCCTCCTACAGCTTCCGAGCCCACGGACATCTTGCCCTTTAACTCGGTCCCGCAACGCTTTGGTCACGGGGAGAACTACTCCGATGAGCGCTATGACAAGTTCAACGAAACGATGCCCACGACCATAGCCAGACCGCGTCCTGGAGGTCTGGCGCCCATAATCCAGCTCACGCCCTCGCCCAACGCCAAGAACCGGCCGCAGAGCTTCGCCCAGAAGCTGCGTTCCACCGGGAAATCCGTCAAGGGCAAGCTGGGCTACACGAACCTGAATGAGTCCAGCTCCTCGCCTCTGAGGGACAGTCCCACGATGTCGATCCACGAGCAGAACATCCTTAAGATGTCCACGGAGTCCAAGGCCTCACTGAATGGCGCCTGTGCCACCAGTGTGAGTGGGGACTATCAGAACACGCTCACCAAGGCGGGCATGCCCACGATGGCTCCGCTTTTGGAGACCCCCAATTGCTGGAAGACCATCTACCACCTGCTGGAACTGTATGGAACCATGCCGGAGACCAAGACCGTGGTCCAGAGGAGCTCCTTGAACGAGCACAAGAGTAAGCCTTCGACGGGTTTCGGTAACGATGAAGACGATCTGGCCAGTGCTCCCACACCGGTGCCCCAGCATCGCGAGATGCTGCTGGTGGATGCACCCTCCCAGGAGCGAACGCGTCTCATTGTCTTTGGGGTGGCCAAAATCCACAAGACTCGGCTGCTGGCCACGCTCTCCGGCCTTAAGCTGGAGTCGGAGATCACCACACTAAACAGCACGGCCACGTGGAGGAAGAAGGCTCGCCCCGTCTCGTTGGAGTGCTCTTTGACGGGCCAAGTGGGCAGGGCCATGATTGTGCTGCTGGAGGGAGTGGCGCCCAGTCAACAGTAGGTTTTTTTACGGGGGAAATCTTTTCTTTTAGGTTTTATATCGATTTTTTTTACCTTCAAGGACCGTGGTAAAGGTCACCGTGGGCAAGAGCCAGACGCTCTACTCGAGCCTCTCGAAGCGGGGCAAGGACAAGAACAGCGGCCTGCTCTCTATCGGCGCCATCAACATAGACATTCCGCAGCATCCGGTGGCCCTGCATGGCATGATGACTCGCAGTTCCAAGCAGCTGTCATCCACCTTGCAGGAGCTGCGAGTGAAGCGCAACTCGGGTCGCTCCACCCTCCGCTCGCACACGGCCGAGGAGCCAGAGTCCCCCTTCCATGCCCGCAACTCTGGAGGCACCAGTAGTGGCGGAGCTGGCGGCGGTGGAGGTGCAAATGAGATGCGAGAACGCACTGTTTCCGGTGGCGTGGGAGCCCAGCAGCAGCCGCATCAACAGGCGGCTCGCAGGGCTGCCGCCCACATGACGCACTCCAGGGCAGGGCATGCTGCCCAGCACCAGAATGGATTGCTGCAGCCCCTGGTCATGCAGTTCAATGTGCTCCTACAGAGCCTGTCCATCAATGCGGCTCTACTGCCTTCGCTGCAGGCCCAGTACCGCATGAATCATGTCAGCTCGATGGGAGTGACCGGGCAGAGGGCCAAGTTCGTCATCGATCTGCCCACGCACACGCTGAGCTTCAACACGAAGATTCAGGTGAGTTATGCTTGTTTTTCTTTGTTAAATTAATTTGATTGTGCGGCTATGATACAGGGCACAAGTTTTCATTCATTAGAGGCTTCCTTAGAACCTTGAAAAGGCCATACATTTGATTTGCAATATGCAAACTATTTTTCAGTTTGCATCTAATATTCCGCACTCTCCGCTCACACAAAGTTGAGAGCGTTAAAATCTTAAAATAGAATGTTGTGAGCAGCGTGACCGTTTATTGTATTTTTTACAATGTAAAAAACGCTCTCGCTGTCCATAAACGCATTATTTTGTTAAAAATTTAACTTTATTTAGTTCCCCACCATGCTACTGATAAAATTAAATAAATATCTGAACAAAATTGTTCATTTATGAACAGCGAGATCGTTTTTTACATTGTAAAAAATACCATAAACGGTCACCCTGGTTGTGAGACCGTTTTGTCTAATGAGAAATTAGTATATTTCTTAGATACAATTTAATGCATTACAGACGGTATTTTCTATCGAGCAATTAATGCATTAATCTCTCATTGAAAGTGCCGAATTTAGGTAAAACCCTATGGTTGCTGTCAAGCTTCTAATAAAAACTCTAAGTAATAAAGTTTTTAATGTAGTGTCATAGCCGCATTAAGAATCCTCAGGTATTAATTATTTGTTGTAAATGCATTTAATCGATTAACAATTCAATGGCCTTTTTAAGGATATATAAAAGCATTTTTCAAAGTTGAGTCTTGAGTAATAGATGTTAATAATCATAAGAAAAAAGGAGCGGCATCCTTCCTTAAATAGCTTGAACTTCCTTCTTGAGCCAGGCCAAGGTAAAGTCGTCTCCCTCGCGCGACAAGATCGGGGAAAGGGTGTCCCAAACCTGCTGGTGATAGCCATTAAGCAGCTTAACTTCCGCCTCGGACAGCAGCTCCTTCTTGATCATTTTCGTTTGCTTGGGGCACATGGTGATGGTCCTGAAGGTCAGGGCTCCGCGGTTGGCGAAGTTGTGCGGCGCCTGGGTGGCGGGCACAATCTGGACAATGTCCTCGACGCGGATGCCAAACTCTCCGTCCTGGTAGAAGCCCGGCTCGTTGGAAATGAACATGTTGGCCTGCAGGCCGGGATCGTCGGGCATCAGGCGGATGCCCACGCCCATGGGGCCCTCGTGAACGTTCAAGAAGTGGCCGACACCGTGGCCAGTTCCGTGACCATAGTCCAGGCCCACGTCCCACAGGGCCTTCCTGGCCAGCGTGTCCAGCACCTGGCCCTTGACCTTGGCCGGGAATATGGTGGAACCAAAGGTCAGTTGTCCCTTCAGGACACGGGTGTAGGCTTCCTTTTGGAACTCGGTGGGTTCCCCAAAGTGCAGGGTCCTCGTCACATCCGTAGTTCCGTCCAAGTACTGAGCCCCCGAGTCGCACAGATAGATCTCGTTCTTGGTTATCTTCCGCTTGGTCTCCTCCCGCGGATGATAGTGAATCACGGAGCCATTGGGCCCGGAGGCACTGATGGTCGTGAAGCTCAGGCCCATGTACTTGTCCTTGGAGCAGCGGTAGGATTCCAGCTTATCGGAGCCGGAGATCTCGTCCACTTCCGCCCCAATTTCCAGCTGGTTCTCCAGCCAGGCAAAGTACTGGCACAGGGCGACTCCATCCCGGATGTGACTGTTGACAAATCCCTCGATCTCCACCTCGTTCTTGATGGCCTTCAGCAGGCAGACGGGCGTCACCTCCTGCAGGCGACGCGACTTGGGAATCAGGGCGGTCAGGTAGTAGCTGCTGGTGGGGGCAATCCAGATCTTCGACTGCTTGCTCGACACGATCTTGCTGATCTCCAGGCCGATGGAGTCGTAGGGCAGAACGGTTATCTTCACGTCGTTCTCCTGCTGGTGACTGGCAAAGTCCGAGGGCAGCTTGCCCGAGTCCACGAACAGCAGCAGCTCGTCGTGGGTCACAATCAAGTACGCGAAGAACACGGGGTTGAAGTCAATGTCCGAGCCGCGAAGGTTCAGGAACCAGGCGATCTCATCGAGGGCACTGACCACCAGGGCATCCGCGTTCTTATCCTTCATCTGCTTGCGCACGGTCTCCCACTTCTTGGCCACGGCCACGCCCGCATGCTCCAGCTTCAGGGTGATAATTGAGTTAGAAGTCTGGCCGGGTTGACCCTGCCCCTTCCACACCTCGTCGATGAGGTTGCTCTCGATGGGCACCAGCTGGCACTCGGCGGAGTTCAGCTCCGTCTCGATGGGCTTCCACACGCGGAACGACAGCAGGCGGGGATCCACGCCCACGGAGCTGCCCTTGGCCAGGTTCTTGGCCAGCCAGGCGCCAATGGAGGGCGTGGTGGTCAGTCCGTCCTTCATCAGCACCCAGTTCTCGTCCAGCTGCTTCTCCGCCTGCTGATAGTACCGCCCGTCGGTCCACAGCAGGGCGGTCTCGGTGGTTATCACCGCCGTGCCCGCGGATCCATCGAAGCCGCTGACAAAGGCGCGGCGCTCGTCGTGCTGGCACTGGTACTCCGACTGGTGGGCGTCGTCCGAGGGTACTATGTACGCCGCAATGCAGGCGGAGTCGCCCACCTTGGCGCGCTGCATCAGCTCCCGCAGCTTGGCGAGGATCTGCGTGGTGCTCTTCATGTTGGGTCAATCCTAAATGGCCGAATGGAGCACAGCAACGGAAACTTTAATCAACAATTGGCTCAGCTTAAGGCGATAAGATAATCAACGTAATCGCGCCTCGTATCGTTATAAATTATCGCAAAATGTATAAATGTCAGACTAACGTGCCTGTCAAACTTTATTGTTTATGGGAAACAGGGTGTGTACTAAGTTTTTTGTATGAGCGCCTATTTTTTTTTATACTTTTTGCAATGACAAACAATTTTGCAATTATCTCGCGGCGAGGTTGCGGCGAATTCGGCAAAAAGCACAAAATTAGCTTTGGCGCATTTTGGATTTAGTATTTTTTCATCCAAAAGGGTCGCACTAACAGCTGGGCTTTTGAAATTGAGCGCCAAAATAGGTAGTTTCATCTAATGTTTAATTTTAATAATTATTTGATTTATTCAAGAGGTAGCTGTAATTTTCATACTTAATTTAAAGCCTTGGCAACGATTTTAGTTTATAATTTATACACTTTACTGAATTTGTATACTAGAACAATTGATATTGCAATTATCTCGCGGCGAATTCGGCAAACACTCGGAGAAAAGCCCAAACATTTTCTTGGCGCAATTCGGATTTAGTATTTTTCAGCCAGAAGGGTCACACCAACAGTTAAACTTTCGAAAATTAAGCGCCAAAATCCGTCGTTTCATAAAATTCTTAAATTTAAAATTTATTAGATTTATTTAAGTGGTAACTGTAATTTTCTTATTTAATTTAAAGCCTTGGTAAAAACTTTAGTTTATAATTTTATACACTTCACTTAGTTTTTACAATAATATTTAATATTTTTATTAAATCCCTTTTTGCAGAATGAAATGAATCTTCCGTCGGAAGCCTGCATTGGCCTGCCCCCGGTTCACGTTCTGGCGGAGTACATACCCGACCATCGCCAGGACCACACGGAGAACATCGAGGGCATCGTGCTGCGCCAAGGTGGCTACGTGAATGCCAGTGCCGAGATCGGGGAGTTCGAACGCTGCCTGACCACGGATCTCCTTAACCACCTGGTCTTCGTGCAGAAGGTGTTTATGCGCGAAATCAACGAGGTGCTGCAGAAGGTTTACGGCGGCGAAAAGCCCGTGCCTCTGTGGACCGAGGAGAGCGGCGATAACTCTGGGGCTGTGCAGGAGTCCTCGCTCAAGCGCATTCTCTTCTCCATCAACATCTCGATGAAGCGCATTCAGCTGACGGCCACTACGCCCTGCTCGTCGGCGGTGCGCTTCGAAACGGGAACCCTGGAGCTGCAGCTATCGAATCGGGTGAAGAACCTAGGGGACCTGAGCAACCGGAAACTCTTCTTCAAGGCCCACATCGACTTCAACCTGTCCCTGGGCCAGATCATCCGCAATGTGATCTTTGACGAGGCGGAGCCGGAGTTCCAGCAGTACGCGTTCTTCCACACAACGATTGGGCTGCGGAATGCCTTCCAGGACGAGCTGCTGAACGAGGACAAGGAGCTGATACTGCTCACTCTGAAGAGACCCCTGGTCTATGTCCAACCCATTGCGGTGGACAAGGCCATCCTGGTGTGGCTGAACTACAAGAACGCCTACGAGTACTGGGCGGAGAAGCGGGCGAACCTCTGCCACGAGCACGTCCATCAGTACTCGGCGGCGGCCCAGCATCAGAACCAGAACCCGCAGGTCTTCGATCGGGTGGCCTTTGGCCAGATAGCCAGCTCCAACCTGTCCACGCTCTTCCTGCAGCTCACCGTCGAGGACATGGGCATCTGCCTGCCCCTCAAGCAGGTGAACACCACCTTCGGCTCCCGCTCCTACCAGGACTTTGATGCCAAGGGCGCGGTGGTGATCACGCTGGAGAACACCATCATCTCGGCCTGCAACTCGGGTGCCTTGGTGTCCAAGGGTAAGTTCCAGGGCCTGTGCCTGCGCTTTGCCGACGACTTCGAGACGAACCTGGACGACTGGAAGCCCAACAGCGCGGAGCCCATCATGAACGTGTGCGTGGTGTCCGAGGGCACCTTCGAGGTCTGCTCCCGCACCACGGCCGCCAAGAAGGGCGAGAACGCCAAGTGGCTGCTGAACGTCAAGTGGCAGATGGAGGGCGTGGACATCCACCTGGATGTGAACATTGGCAAGCAGCTGAGCTCGCTGGGCCACACCCTGACCATGCTCACGGGCTTCGAGGAGGAGGAGACCCAGATGGAGTCGCCCGACAGCGACGAGGGAGATCAGAGCTGCCGGGACACCTTTGTGAGGCGGAGAGGGGAGTTTGACAACCTGCCTGCCTTTGTGTTCGATCCCACCATCGACTCCAAGAAGCGTTCGTTCATGATGGAGAAGGAGATGGCCGAGCAGCTGAAGATCATCAACGATCTGCGCACTCTGGGGGCCTCCCACAACACGGTGGCCCATGAGGAGCGGCGCCTGCAGGAGCTCCAGGCCATTTGCTACAAGTATTTCCGCAGGGATATGATCCAGAAGTGGAAGAGGCCCTCGCTAAGGAGATCCCTCAAGAACTACGGTCGCTCGCAGTCGTATATAGGAGCAGGATCTTCGGTAAGTGGCGTGGGGGGAGTTCCCCAAACCCTGGACAATGGCAGCTATGCGGGACGGAGACTGGACACCATTGCCTCCAACGATGAGATATCCAGCCTGCAGAGCACTCCCGCCTCCTGTCACTCGCGCAGTGCTTCCCTGAAGCAGACCGGAGGCGGAGGAGGACCCATCAATCCCCTCGGGCGAGTGACCTTCACGGAGGCCATGCGCCAGACCTCGCTCCCGAATGCGGACACGGACACGGAGACGGCGGACAACGAGCTGGATTGGCGTGGGGACATCACGCCCAGCGAGATGGATGTGGACGGGACCTCCGTGGAGATGCGACGGAAGCATGGCCATGGCCAGAAGCAGGCCGAGCCCAATATCGACTTCGAGCTGGACATCAAGGTGCTGGTGAACTCGGGGAAGTGTGTGCTCCACACCAAGGAAACGGGTGAGGAGCGGGCCCAGGGCTACGCAGCGGGAGCAGGAGCAGCGGGCGGCAGCGTGCCCGCCTCGAGTGTCAAGTCCCATAAGCGGGAGAGGAGCATAGGCAACGACTGGGGCAGTCCCACGCCTTCCAGAAGGCAGAGGGACAAGAGCAAGCTGCGCTACAATGCCAACGCCCTGCTGGCGGATCTCACCATCTTCCACATCCCAGGACTGGATGTGAAGCTTCACTACCAATCCAAGACTCTGGCGGAGCAGCTAAGCTCTGGCGGAGATCAGCTGCCGCCGCCGCATGGCCGCCGGATGGGCAGCAAGCGGGCCACGCTGTGCGCCTGGATGACCCTGCAGAGCATCCCCGAGGAAACCATCATATCACCGCACATCCTGGAGTTCCTGGAGCAGACCCTGGAGCCCATACCCGCGCGACAGTCCAGCAGTGTTCCCCCAACGCCCTCCCACAACGCTGCCGTGAATCTGGACATTCTGCCCGCCAACTATGTGACTTACGCCTCGTTCCCCGTGGATGTCATCGTGTACTTCCACATGCAGCCCTCCACGTTCCGCTTCAGCTGCCTGCCGGTGTCCCGGGTGGAGTGCATGCTGCAGCTGCCCAGCCTGGACATTGTGTTCAGCTCCAAGCGGAGCAGCGAGGAGGAGGGTCAGCAGACAGCAGGAGCTCACGCCAGTCCGGAGCAGCCTCTGCCCACCGGAGGACTGAGTGTCACCGGCTGTCTGGCCGACTTCAATGTGTTCATCTTCCATCCCTACGGCGGGAAGAAGACCTCCAAGGAGACCCAGTTCTCGCCGCTGAGCGACAGCGAGAGGAAGGACTCGCTGAGCATCAACGTGGAGTTTGTCAAGTTCCACATCACGCGCTGCCGCAAGGTGTACATCGAACCGCTGCCCAGCTCCAAGAGATCCCTGGATCAGTCCCGGGCGGTGATACGCTTCTCCACGATTGTGGACATTGGCAGTGCCAGTTTCAAGTACGACATGCGGAGGTTGACGGAGATCCTGGCCTTCCCCAAGGCCTGGTATCGAAGGAGGATAGTGAGGCGCCTCTTCCTGGGCGACCTCAGTGTCCACCAACAGCAGCAGCAGCAGCAACAGCAGCAGCAGGGAACTGGTGCCGAGACCCCGACTGGCTGCGCTCCTGCCACGCCCACGCCCAGCGAGGATGCCAGTAGGGCCAAGGACAAGATGCGCCTGGACTTTGATGCTCAGCCGACGCAGCAGCAGCAACTGGGACACTTTGGAGCCGTGAGGAAGCTCAAGAACCTGGGCAAGTCCTCCAGCGCCGAGTCCTCGGGAACTCCTCCCTCGGAGAAGAACCAGATCACCGCCTGGGAGACGCTCGTCCTGTTCGCCGTGAACTTCACCAAGCTGAATGTCCAGATGAACATTGGCAACGTGTGCGGCAATGTAGTGTGGCTCACCAAGGACTTCCAGTCCGATGGAAGACTCTCCATTGGCAGCACGGGCTACAAGAACATGTACGCAGGGATCTACCTGGGAGGATCAGCACTGGATGCCAAGGGGGGAATAGTCGGCGGCAGCTTCGAGGTGAACAAGATCAACAAGCGATTCCACATCAAGGAGGAGGCGGGCATGGAGCCCTACCACACCATGGGCCTGAGCTTCATGGCCCTCGAGCTAAGGCTGGACTACATGGGCACCTCTGTGCTGATGACACGGATCAGCAGCTTCTCGGCCGCCATGAAGGACGAGTGGCGCACGGCCTCCCAGGCGGCAGCAGCTGCTCCTCCCTCGCATGGCAAGGATCAGGCCAGAGCTCTGATCTTTATCCATGGCGATCTGAGCTGGGACCAACTGCAGATCATGATCAGCAAGTCCACGACCGCCGATCTGCTGAAGATGTACTTCAAGCTGGAGGAGTTCTTTACGCAGCAGTTCAAGTCCTCGAAGAGGGTCTTTTCCAGCCTGGAGCCGCGACTCCAGGACCGCTCCGCCAGCATCAAGCGCCGGCAGCAGCTCAAGAAGAAGCCGGCCAACGGAGAGCTCGTGGCTCCCGTGCCCATTCAGGGTTTGATTGGTGAGAACACTGACGCCCGTCATCATCGTCACTGGCAGAAGCCGCTGGCCCAGGCCGTGGGCCTGGTGGTGCCCTCCCTGGTCACCCGCCTGCCCAAGCATGGCAATGTCCTGGGCGGCACCGTTGAGCTGCGCGGGCAGAACATCTCGCTGGCCTGCTTCCACGGCATCAATTTCAAGTCCAAGTCGTGGGCCTTGTTCAGCCTGAGATCCCCCTCGATCAACTTTGCCACTGAGGCGCGACAGAACGAGGACGAGGTGCTGGTCACCCAGACCCTAACGTCTTCTCTGGGTCAGACGACGGAGGTGCAGCAGCAGCAGAACCACTCGATGGCCATTGTGAGTCGCATCACGCGGAACATTATCTTCCCGCCGCAGTTCAAGACGCTGAACGAGTGGTTCCACTATGCCTTTGCCAACAGCGAGATCGATGGTGAGTTTGGGGATTTCTATGCCAGGATCCTCTTTAATATTAATCTCTACCTCAGCTGTGGATCGCTTCCCCATCCTGGAGTGCGAGCGTGAGATCGCCTCCAATTCGATTGAGCGGACGCGAGCCTCGGGCAGCAGCAGTGCCGCCAAGGCCCAGGAGCACAACCACAACCGGGAGGTCATCTTTGCCCTGCCTAGCCTGCAGCTCCATTTCAAGACTGAGCACAAACAAGGACCAACCACACCAGAGCCAACTGGTAAGTACTTAAAGAAAGGGTAATCCAATGGGTAAGGATACCCTCAATGATTAATGTTTAAATGTTGCAGAATCCAAGCCCGAAGTCTTGTGCAGCTTCATTACCGAGTTCGATGACCACATCTTTGTGACCGTCGATGCGGACGCCTTCTTTTTCCTCCACGATCTCATCACCTCCTACGTGACTGAAAAGGAGAAGGTGGTAAGTAGGGACTTATAGCGCCATTCCACTGCAATTTATTTATAATTTTAAAAACAATAAGAAACTAGGGAAGGGTTAGAGGGTTTAGGGAAGGAACTTACGAAATATCGCTTAAGAAATATCGATATATAAGTAGGAACTTAAAGCCCCATTCCACTGCAACATATTCAAAATTTTAAAAACAATAGGAAATTAGGGATGGGTAGAGGGTTTAGGAAAGGAACTTACGAAATATCGCTTAAGAAATATCGATATTTTTCGGTATTTTTTTTGTAGTATGTACAGAGACCTTCTGGGTGAATGGTGAATGAACTTCAATTTCAAAAACAATAAAAAATTAGGGAAGGGTTTAGGGAAGGAACTTACGAAATATCGCTTAAGAAATATCGATATTTTTCGGTATTTTTTTTGTAGTATGTACAGAAACCTTCGGGGCGAATGGTGAAGGAACTCCCTTATGGGAAACCCTGTGAAAAAGAATGGATCATCCTCGAGAATGTATTAGAATGTTGCAGTGGAATATGGCTCTTAATTTTAAAATAAAAACAACACACATTTCAATTACCAGATTGGAGCTCAGTCGGCAAGGGCAGCGTCGCCAAACCTCTCGCAAAAGACCAACATGAAGCCGTATCTGACCGACGAGATTCTGAAGGAGAAGAAGGGCGCCTCCCATACGAACCTGACTGCCCAGGGCAAGCAGATGAGCGCCAGCAAGAGCAGCCTGGATCCGCTGCAGGGCAGTCACTCGAGCCTAGCGAACGCTGCTGCCAATGTATCGGGAGCAGCGTCAACGACCACGACAGCGCCCATGACCGCAACAACATCAACATCATCAGCATCAGCATCAGCCGCCGCGGCCTCCACATCGACATCAAGTGGAGCGACAGCTCCAAACGATGCCACCGATGGCAAGCAGGAGGCGTCTACGCCCAGCTTTGATCTCGAATCGTTTGTGCGCGACTGGCGGCACTTTGAGTGCCAGACCTGGCACCTGGAGCCCACGGTGCGCCTGCTCTCGTGGGCCGGCAAGTCCATCGAGCCGTACGGCGTTGACTACATCCTCAACAAGCTGGGCTTCAGCCACGCCCGCACCACCATACCCAAGTGGCTGCAGCGCGGATTTATGGATCCGCTGGACAAGGTGCAGGCCCTCATGATGCTCCAGCTGCTGCTGATGGTGCGCGAGAACAAGGTGGAGCGGGATGGCGGCGGCGGGGCCAGTGGAGCTGGCAAGCAGCAGAACCATCGACCACCAACGAATTAGCCATGACAGAGCCACATTTATGACAATTGACAATGGCCCAAAGTCGTTCGATCTAAGTTAAGTGTAGCGCTAGCGCTGTATAGATTTTTTCACCCGTGTAAAGTTTTTTTATATATTATTTATTATCCCCGATGACCTGGCATGCTTTGAACTTTCAACTCGCGGTATTATTTAGCCAATAAGGCAGCTTCTTCCTCTTTTTCTACAGTGTAAATGGTTTGCTCTCGTTCCCCTAATTTTAAGCGTATCCTCCTTTTTATAGGTGTACCGTCAAGTGCTTCGTGTAATTTGCTCAATTTTTGGCGCTTTGTAACTATCATTACATTGTTTTGTTGTTATTCCTAGGATATACACTTACTGTGCAACAATGAGCAGAGCAATTGTGTTTAAACTATAAGTAGCTCTAATTGAATATACAAGATTATTATATACAAACGTAAACAAATGTGTAAGTCTATCGATAAGCAAAGGAATAAACTTTCGGAAGAGCATGCCAACAGAGAGATATGTGTTTGGGGATGGAAATATTACATTTTGAGTAAGAAAGTTTTTTTTTTTATATTTTCCAATCTTTTATAAAGGAAAATTCACTTTTCTACAAGATGTGGATCCTAAGTTCACTGCGAAAATTATTAGGAAATGGAAGGAAGACACAAAACTTGGTGTTGATGGAGTGATTAACACAAAGTCCCTAGCTCAATCCGATTGAAAACCTATGGTCAATCATGACCATATCTCGGACGATATCAATCAGTAAAAATACGACGTAGGCGGTCATTGGATGCGTGAGGAACTAGAATCAAATTCTGAACGGAATTGTTCAATAATGGGTTGAGACCATGCCAAACTATATAAAAAAAATTATAAAGAGAAGAATTGTCTTTGAACAAAATATTAATATGGAATTTCTTTTAATTTTTTCCTATAAGGTTCATGTCTTTTGTTTACAATTACATTGCTTCTTATATTATTTTTCTATTTACGTTTATTTGTTCCAAATATCATAATAATTCGAGGAAAAAAAGAATTGTTTCATTTATTTCATTCGTTTAGGTTTCGTGAGCCCTCGAGCACGAAAATGTTAAACGTGGAATCACTTTTGCTCCCCACTGTATATAATATGAAGATTTATTGAGTTCTTGAGCAAAATATTAGAACTCATCGTTTCGATCTTCGGTTGAACATTCTCAGCTGACCTTTTCCTGCTGCGCTCTTTCAATACCATTTTATAGAGAGCGATTCGGTCGAGCGCTCACACACTGAGGGTCAGCTCAAGATAAAATGCTCAGCGTAAACCTTTCAGTGATAACTACGAGGCTCCCGATGCAAATTACGATTTCAAAAGAACCTTGATCTTTTCAGCTTTATTTTTAGCAGGATTTCTCTGGGGATTGCAAAAACGGAAAATGTTCCGGTTAATTTCTGCCTGACTTTGCCCGCTCCTTCTGGCCTCGGTTGGTGCGCTGTCCTAGGCCGCCTACTTGGCCTTTTTGTGTGTATTTTTTTTTTTTGTTTTACCCGAGTAAACTTTGCATCCGCAACGCGTATCCGTTCATGCTCTCGTTTTGTCCCGCTGGCTGAGCAGTGCTTTCTTGGCGCGCCTTTCAACGTTGTTTTCCTTCGCCTGTCACTGGCTTTACATTTTCGGGGACTGTGGCTGGGGAGAGAGGGGGCCGGCCTGCGTCTTTGTAAACATTTCATTTTCCATCAAGGTTGCGTTTTTAATTATCTTTCTTTTCTCTGGCTGCTCTCGATGTGATGGGCTCCGCCTTCTTCTTCTTTTTTTTTAGCATATTAGGTTCTGGTTTTTTTTTTCGTCAGTTTCTACATCATTTCGCTGCCTCTCCGAAGCAGTTGCCCCGAGTTGATGAGCTTTTCACGCATTGTAGGCGCGCGCGGAATAAAAAACCCAAGCTCGGATGGGGCTGAGGGTGGTGGTGGGATTCCCCCTTTTGGCAAGGGTCGTCGTCGTCGTCGTCGTCGTGTCTCTGCTGCTCGAGCCCTGAATGCGAGTGGTTTACTTTGGAGATTAGTTTATCTAAAGTTAATGAGGGTTAAAACTAATAGGCGAATGGCTTAATTTTTAATTATGAGACTTGCTCTCCTTTTGTGGTTTCTTTTCTTCGCCCCCATTTCGTCGTCTTTGTGTTTGGGTTCATCTTGTTTTGATTTCCCTTGCATTTTTTTGGGGGTGCTCGTTTCTGGTGGCAGTTAATTTGAACCGCCAGCAGCTTAATGGCTTTTTCAAATGGGATTTTAAACAGCAAGTAACTTTAAGTCCCTCAGCGCAGTAGAGGGATCAGTGGGATAGAGATTTGGTAAATAAACAATTTGACTTCTCCTATTCTGGACCGGGACCGTCCCTCATCGCTTTGGTCATCCGATACACTTTTCGTTATTAGTTTTCCCCCGAAATCGCCGGCGGAAAGTTGGCCATGGAATGTTTTCGGCTAGCATTTCATTTGGCAGCTGCTCCATAAATTGTCCACGCGTGTTGTCAAGGTGCCTTGGACACTTTTTCAATTAATTGGGGAAATTTCAAATTTCACTTGTTCTGTATTTCTTCTGGTTCTTCTGTATTTCTTATATCACAATTTATTGAGTGCGCACACAGGTTTGAATTACACTCGTCGCCGATGCTGTGTACTCCCTTCCCCCGTCGTATGAAATATGAGGGAAAGTCTCTTAAAAAATACCATATGTTAGATACAAATATTTGAACATAGATTCGATGTGCCATTAACGACATGGGATAAAACCAGACAATGGATATTTGAGGCTATATTGGCTGGGAAATAAAACAATCATTTTACTTAGATACTATTTATTATATATATTTATTATATATTATATATCTCATAAAAATATATGAATATAGACTTGAACTAATTTTATAAAAAAAATTCGAGGGCCTTGAAATAACTTACAAAGTGTCCCAAGCTGTGCTACAAAATATTAAATCGTAGATAAAAAAAAATGTACCTTGAATTTAGTACCTTAAAGTTTTTATTGCTTACTTTTAGACACAGCTTAAAGGGATTTGAAAACCCTAATGGGTTTCAGTGACCACCGAAAATCTTTGGATTTCTTGGAAACCTTCTTACGAACCAAGCTTACATCCAGATAATACATTATTTTCAAGTCTATACTTTTGTTATAAATAAACAAAAGGAGAATGAGTTTTATTTTACAAAAAGCCTTAATTTCTTTAGGTCTATTTCCCACATGTTATTAATCACAGGGTATTATAACTTCGTCTGTGCACCGCCAGGGGGCTGTTATTTATTAGACCAGTCGAAGGCAATCAAGCACAGGCTGTGCTCTGTGCCCGCACAATTTATGCCGCACAACCCTTGAGCCCAGGCTCTAAATTATTTTTTAATTTCCACTGGCCGGGCCTAAGAAAACTTTGGCCTGGCCGAGAACAACAAACAACATAATAATCAAGTCAATAAAAAAGTCATAAAAAAATAGAACACAAAAAACAAAACCGAAAATATCTCAAAGGGGCCAAAGGAGGCATGTCCTGTGGCCAAGTCTATTTATCTGGGCCTGTGTGAGTGTGACTTGTGGCATGACCAGGACATGCCATAGACAAATATCAGACAAGACGGAGGACAGGAGCTGGGGAGCTAAGGAGCCGGGAGCGGAGACAAGGACTTGTAAGGACGATAAAGCAGACAATAAAAACCACCAAGCCTAATAAAAATTACATTTTATTTTATTTCCTGCCACCGCCCCGTCCGCTCGTCCCGCCGCCCGCTCCCCTACGCTCATCCAGTGTCCTCCAGTGAGAGGCAAACAATTTTAAATAGTCGAAGGCACGCACGTCAACAGGAGCAGTCTGAGCTTCGTCCTGGGAGTCCCTAAATTACAGCCAAGATATTCGGCTGTCAGATAGCGTGGGCAGGACGCTCCGCATCCGCATCCCCACCCGCATCCGCATCCTTCTCGCTGTAATGTTATGTAAGTAATGACTCCCCCGTGTGCCGGCCAGTGTACAATTTGTGGACATTTAACTGTTTCTAATAATTATGTAAATGTCCGTCACTTGATGCGGCACTTTTGTGGCCAGAGTCCCCCGGTTTCCTCATCCCTCATCCTCCATCCCCCGGAACATCCTTCGCGACTTTCCCATCCATTGTCCGGGGCAGCAATTCCTCTTAGTACAATTATGTGCAGTCCATGAGAAAAATAAAACGAAAATGAGGAAAGAACTTTCCTTTCCACTAGTGGGCGGCGGTTCAGTGTCAAAATTAATGATGTTCCGGGGGCGTCTCTATGGGGAACAGTCCTGGAGTGGGCCTATAGTGGATTAAATTGCAATAAATTTAAAATAACAAAATCTGCGAGTCAAATGGAAAGGGATCACATCATTTGTTGATTTTAAAAATTGCCTATTTGCATAAGGCTTTACGATTCAATAATTTTGCTCTCTATTGTTAGTGTATTTTCTAAATATTGTTTTTTAATTAAAAATTCATAAACAAACATATAGTTTGACATACAAGTTTTCTAGAAATTAAATGGAAAAGGAAGCCCTACTTTTGGTATGTAAAAGAAAAACAAACTCCAGAAGCTTTAAAAAAAGTTGTTTTTCCTCAAAATAGGTGAGTTATAATTTTTTTATTCAACAAGAATAGACTTCATGCTCTTTAAAGTACACCTAAATATTTAAAAAAATTACTAAATATAAGAACCTTTTAAAAAATGTTACAATACATACCTGCGCGGCTTTTACTTCCATTAATGGCCCTCTACTTGGCCGGCAACAATGGCCCTTGGTCTTGGTCTTGGTCCTGGTGTTGGCTTTTCCTATTCCTATTCCACTGCAGCGAACCATAAAATTATTATGCAAATACGGAGTGGGCGGGTGCAGGGCTAAGGGGCGTGACAGGACATGGGCCAAGGGACAGGAGTGTGCACATATTAGGGCTACAAGCCGTTAATATGCAAATGGCACCGCGGCTCATTCATAAAAAGGGATTTTAAGTCCTTGAATGCCGCCACCGTCGTCGTCGTCGTCGTAGTCGTCTGGGTCCTGGCAACAGGATGTGCCGGCCATTCAGGGCGATCACGATGGGAGTCGGAATCTGGAGCCGGGTGTGGAATGTAAAAAGGCAGGACAATGGCGAGGGTTCGCATGTGCATAGTTTGTAAGACTAATGAGCGTTCCAAGGTGGACTGGGGAATTAAAAGTGAACATTAAAAGGCAAAATAAGTTAGGAATAGGAAGTTTGGGAGGGTGTCCTTGGAATGTGAGTGTAAGATATTGGCTAGGTCCTGAAAGGAAGATTTATTAGCTTAGTTAGGTTCATCAAATCATTTGACTTTAATCAATAAAAAACGAATTTAAGGATCAAAGTTCCGAAAAATTTTGTAGTTACAATTTCGGATAGAGAAAATATATTTGTATTTGAAAAGAAATTAAAAAAAACTCTCTAAGAAAAATTAATATCAAAAATATATATACCAAAATAAATCCAATGTGTTTTGATTTTTTTATAGTTTTTACCACAATGAGCAGACAATAAAGTTAACTTTGCAAAATCATTTTGTAAATAGTAGATTTCTATCTACTTCGACTCCTAATAAATTGTTAATATTTTGAAAAGGATAACAGCGGAATAATCATAGATTATGTTTCCTACAAATGCTTTCGTCTATACATTTTTGGCTTCATATAAATCTAAAGCTCCTTTATAATTTATTTTAATTTAATTATAGTTTACTGCAAAACGGTGGCCTCTAATGCCATGTAGTTGTAACCTTAACGCACTCTGTAATAGATGATTTTCCTGTATATTATGGCACATCCTCGAGTCCTGCTCTCTCTCTTCACGCTGTTCGCAGAATTGCATAAGCATAAAGCGAGCCGCAAAGGAGAGCAAGGCGAAGAACTGCGAACTGAGGAAGTGCGCACACAAGAATTTCGCCACTCGACTGTGGCAGAGTAATTTCATAATTATGCAAGCACAAATGCCATTGTGTGACCTCCCCAACCACTCCTAGAGTGAACCTCCCGCCATCCCAGCCGCGCAGTGTGTGTGTGTGTGTGTGAGGCAGCCTCAAGTGCAGGGGCAGAGTGTATAATTATTTGTTGCCTTGTAATTTTTCACTTAATTTCCATGGTCCGGGGCGTGACATCCGTTTTCTGCTGGCAAAAAAATAAAAAAGTGTGCAATTATTTTTAATGCTTCACAACTAGCGAGAAAGAGGAGAAATTTCTGCATTTACTTTTGGTCAAGATAATCCACAAACGGGAATTGTTTTAATCATTATTGTAGGTTAAAAAAAGAAGATTAAGGTTTGGGAGAGAATATAATTTAATAGTAATATCTAAGTAGTTAAATAAACTGATAATGGCAAGGAACACCAAATTGAAACCGAGTTAGTAATTTTACTCTAGGAATAGCTGTGTTGAAGTCCCTTCGACCTATTAAGATTTATAATATACATTTTATAAATCATAATTTTATTGTCTAATAAATGTACAATTATTACAAATACTAAAATTATTTATTAAAAAAAAATTGTGTAAACACGCAAATACTACAACTTTTAGATCAACTACTAAGGCTTAAACCATTTCTTTTTTCCTTTTCCGTTTCACCATTTATTTTTTTAACATCCCATATTTTTTCCCCACCTTTTCCCCATTTCTTTACTTGATTCCATTTACCAAAAACACTTAACGCTAATCATCATATAAATGGTTTGTAAAATATTAGATAAGAGCGAGCCAAAAAATAAACTGTTAAATGTTTCGGAATTAAATGCGTGATTTACCCCGTTGCTGGTTTGCCATTGCTCTCCGCTTTTCGCCCACTTTTCCCCACCCTCTCTACACCATCTCAAGTGGCTTGGCTCTTTGCTTTTTCCTCAGCGGGCGAGCGCCAACGCGATTTTCCATTAAATCCTTGAACAGCTAACGCGCTTAACTCTGCTAACCAAGAAACCAACCCCCAACCCCAAGGCACCGACCCCCTCCCTTCAGACAGGACCTCCCCCCTTTTTTTGGGTGGCAGCCCCAGCAGAGCTTATGCAAAAATTTTGTTTTATAAAATTTTCAAGTCAAGCGCCTAATCCCAACACTTATTCTTATACACTTCAATGTCTGGCACTAGAAGAAGGGGGGCTGGTTCAGGGGGGGCGAGTGCCACGCAGCGGGAGGTTGACAATGGGGTTGCACCAAGAAAAATTCTTCAATAATAATAATATATTTATAAAATATTTTAATATATTTATTACAATTACAAATATATTAATTTTATCTTGAGATCATTCAGAAAACGGATACTGGCTTTATCTTCTACCCTGTCTGTAAGAAAATAATTAGGCTTTTAACCACATAAAGATAAAATGTTTTAAAAATAAAGCCAGAGTGTCAAATAAAGATTATATTATATAAATATTAAATTCATTTATTCTATTATTTATATTTCTACCCCTTTTCTCTCTCTCAGTGTGACTTCGTTTTGTCGTCTTGGGGCAGGGCATTGAAAAAGTTTTTCTTTTCCCAACCAGACAATATTTTATGACAAGTGCTAAGGAGGAGAGGGGTTTCGGGGGCTTCTTTAGCTTCTAAGATGGTTTGGTGGGCTGCGGTTTAAACCGGGGACCTGGGCGGAGGAGGGGACAGTGGCAACACATTGGCACATTTCGGGATTATGCCACTGAAAAATTCATTCATTTCCTGCTTATTTTTCACGACAAAACGGGCGAGACCGAGCCGCCTACGCTTTCGGAAAACCCCAACACTTTGTAATATATAATTAAGATTACAAGCTTTCTGGTTTTCGGGAGTCTGAGTCTGAGGCTGTGGTGTGCGCGGCTTTTACGACTCGACTTGACTGATAACCGAAGGCGAACTGCGCGCGGCCGCAGGAATTTATTCATGGCCCTGGAGTCCTTCGGATCCTTTGGCGCCTTCGGCTTACCGGGTTGTTTATGTCCGGGCGCGACCTCTTGCAGATTAATTTATGCGCTACGTAATTATTAAATCAAAAGTATTAATGCCCGGGACGGCCATCTTATCGCCCAAACGAATTGAGTGACCCCGAGTGGACGCGAAGGCGCTAATCAACATTTAAGAGTTTCATGGCATACTTACTGGGGAAGGAAGGCAGATTAAGAAAGCGGAAATGGCTCTGTGGCTATAGGTTTTAAAGAGTGATCTAGGAGGGGAGGATGTTTAATTAAATTTTTGCAACTAGATGAATTTTAAAAATGATTTTTTAAATGGATAATGCCATGAGACTTATAATATTTGTTGGCATAAGAATAAATAAATAATATTGTTTTGTTTCTCTACTCTTATTCTAAATTTATTTATTTATTTGTTATTAAATTAATACACTCTATAAGAAATATAAATATACTTTAGTAATAAGTACATGGGTAAAATTGATCTATACATCTTACAGCTTCTAAGGCCAGACAATAATTTAATTTATGAAATTGTTACACTCAAGGTTTCACTTCTGCAGCATCCTCCGAACCAGGTCTCCAAATTTTCGTGCCTCACTGCGAAAAGATTCACCTCGATATCTTGCCACCAATTCATTATCGTCGGGGGCGAAATGTGGCAAATTGTCAACCATTTGATGGGTCGCATTAACAAACCTCTGACGCCCTTCTGGCCGTGAAAGACGACGCCACTTCAGTTTCAATTTGCATGACGCATTAATCAGCATTCGATTTGAATCTCGTTATCTGGAAGGTGTCCGCCCCCTTCCTTACCGCCTCACTCCCTTACTCCCTTGACAACGCCACGCAATAAATTCGAGCATCAAATGGTGAGTAATTTCTTTATGTTGCCGGCGTAATGTGCCACCATAACTTAGCCAGGGCCCAACGATAAGGCTGGAAAGGGGTGCAGATGGAGCTCGGGTACCTGGAGGAAATTAGTATGCCGGGACATGAAAATCATTAGGGCAGAGACAAACCGCTCCGACTGCGGTAGCATTCGGTCTCTGCGTCTCTGCGTGGGTATCACTAATTAAATTATATACATAACAGCCAGACACCAGGGCCACTCTCAGATCCTCGACAGGACTAAGCAGAACAGGAACAGGGCAGCGCCACCAATCAGTGTCGAGTGGCTGGAGGCCAGATTTGGTTTTATGCCAGCCGCAGGTGTAATTAAAGAGCGACTAGTGCCATAAATTTACCAGCCTCACTGTACCTGGGTCATTTGTACAGTGCATTTCACTATACTTGAGTTAGTAGTGGGAGAAAACGAGTTAAGAAGTTAGAACCTTGAAAATACATAGGATCTATTGATTTAGTAATATTTTTATTAGATTTAAATAATTGTGCTTATCGGGGAAAAGGTAATTTCGCATATATTTAAACATAGATTAAATTAGTTTAGAAAACTACAGGAATCACGAAATATTTCAATACTGAACCACCTAAAATTCTATTAGATTTACACACCTGGAACCCACTATTTACTAACCCAAAAATATAGGTTCTCCGGCAGGAGATCCAACAATCAACTGCTATCCTAGATAAGCCCACTTAACCTTTTCTCCTCCTTAAAAACCTCTGTAAAAGTCCTGGCTGGGGCGCCCATTCAACTAATTAAAGGCACCCCGAAGGGTTTTCCCACTCGAGCGTATGAGATTGTTTTCGATAAAGATTATGCACAAGTTTTTCAGCTCGCCGACCGCAATTGTCCCCCACACTAAACCCCTATATCTCACACCCCCGAGCGGTTTTCCTATTTTATTTTCACTTTTTAATTTGATGCGCGGCACAGAACAGTGCCAGGCAAAAAACAGAAAAAAAGGAGCCATCGAGTGGGACAAAAGAGGAAAGGTTCCGTTCCGTCTGTGGCCCTTTGGCAACGGGGTAAATCGCTTGTAATTACGCAACATAAATTTTAAATAAGTATCCGTTTCTTTTCGCCGCTCTTTCCGCCTCCTTGCACTCGAAGGATCTCCCCGCAAATATATGTAAGAGCGGTATATATGTAGATTCCAAATTCCCTTTGTGTTAATTGCGTTGGTTGGGAGGAAAAGTCAGTGCCCAAGTCAACCTCGAGTTGACCTTTTTCCCAGCCGCTTAGCCCCACCCACCCACCTCCGTCGTTTTGGCCGGGCTTACATGCTAATTGTAACCAAAAATCCTGTTTATTGTGCGCACATCAAATTTTTAGTGTTGGTAAGCGGCTTAGTATTCAAATTGAATGTAATACATTTGGCCAAATTGCATGCGAGTCGGGTCTTAGCGCAAAGTCCCCGGGATTCCAGCTGACTTAAGCTGCCATTGTGGGTTGCGATTTCCCAATTCGGATGGCTTGGGTTGGGCTCCATTTGGGTTTGGGTATCCAGCAAAAAGGTCAACGGGGTAACGAGCATCCTTGATATGATGTTGAGGTTTTTACGAGGTTTTTGCTCAGCTTATGTGCCAGAACATAATGCTAATCGCCATCACGATAATGCGCTCGACTGCCCAAATCAGCTGTAAGCACCGATATTTGAATCGGCTTCTGGTGCTCAGGTTGAAGCGGCAACATTTATGGGACTGGGAAGCGATTCGGATGGGGGGAATTCTCTGGGGAGAGAGAAATTGCATTAATAAGTCAATTGCGAGCGACTTATAGAAGGGAAAATATTTTAAAATATATTTTTGGCACTCTTATATTTATATTTTGTTAAATAGTAAATTATACGAATATGAATATTTTGTCATTTTGAATATCCATTCCTATTTCAAATTTCTACCATTACAAACACAAAAACGGTTCTTAAACAAGAATAAAATTCCACAAAAAAATGTCTTCTAACATGCATTATTTAAGAAGCTTTTAATGTATTTTCGGGTTCGGCTATCATTCATTCCACTGACTCATTGTGAGCAAACACTTTTTAGCACTTTCCGCTGACATTGGCGTTTCCGCTTCCTTTCGCGAATGGCGCTATAAATAAAAGCGGCGTGTGCTTTCTGGCCCCACTCAAGGATAATAAATGCACCTGTTCACATCACTCCGCATTCCTTCATATCATGACCGATATCCGGCTTACGCTTAACCAATAAAAATGTTCAAAATAATCACATTAAATATTATCCCCGGCCCCCACACTCTGGGCGGCATGTAAAGCGCATCAATTTCATGCCCTGAATAAGTGGAGAACAAGCGAAAAAAAGTAAGAAAAACTCCATTCAAAGGCATTAAAAATTGTTACGTGGGTATATGCCAATGAGATGGGCCCGCGTATGGGGGATGGGTAAGTGGGACTGGGATCGGGAGCGGGGGATTGGGGATTCGAAATCCTTACAACCACTCACCGCGGGCGGCTCCTGTCGTTGTACTTGGCAAAAGCGGATATTGATAAATTCTCGGCAATCAATAAAAAGTGATAAATGACAATTGCGTGTACGTCGCAGAAAAAGAGGAGAAAAATTAAACAAAGGAGCAAGTGGAAGGAAGGAAAACATGGAAAAGCAGAGAGCAGCCAGGGATCGAATTTAAAACTTAACGAGTTCAGGATCTGACCGCCCTTACTGTGGCAACATTTAATTTTCCACCGTTTTCGTGGAAATTCGGTTTCCAAGGAGTATAAGGTTGCGGAGAATTAATGTTTTTAATTGAAATGTAAAATAAATTATTATATTTTTATTGAATATGCATAAAGGGAAACGTAAAAATGTTTTGCATTTACTTTGGTTTCTCTTAATGTAACACTGGAAGTCTTTGTTAAATTTTCTTATATTCCTCCCACATTTTTTCGTTTCTTAACTCAACTGTGCAACTAGCACATAAGCAACTATCTCAAACAGAAGAAAATGTTTACTAATTGCTGGTTAATATCCATTTCCCAAATGAATAGGTTTCTGAGCTTTGATTTTTGTCATCGTTTTCCAGACGACTGGGCAAAGCAAATGTAAAATACCCAGAAATGCAAGTAAAAAGGAAAATAAAGCAAGCAAAACAAAACGAAAAATTACAATTGGAATGAAGTCGAAGCGAGGCGGAGTTCAGTCATCTTGTTGCCTTTTTACGGCATATTGCTGCTGGGCCATTGTTTGTCATGCCTGAATGCATTATATAAGAGAAATGGAAAACTGCAGACGGAGAAATTACTAATTCTTAAAAACACACAAAAAATCTTTCAATTATATAAAAAATATTAGGATAATTGTAAGCCTCTTCAATTTATTAAAGGGTTTATATAGTATATAATACCTATTTGAATATGAAGCCACCATGTCGTATACTTTATTTTCAGTGCGTTAAAGGACAAAGCAACAATGCAGAAAGCTAGAGAAACACTCGTTTGCCGCTCTGCTAACACAAAAACCAGTTGCCGTTATCAAATTGTTAACTGAAATAGGAAATCTTAGTTATGCATTTGTTCCACATAGTTTTCTCCCCTGTTGTGATGAGAAACGGAAGGATGTTTTTGTTTTGCGTGAGGGATACGCATATTAAAGCCAAGGGAATGCTAGTATTTAGTTTATGCTTAAAGAGTTAAAGCTGTATTTTTTTAATACAGCTTTGAGTCTAATTTTAACCTTTAAGCATTTGTTATTTGCAATATCATATAATTGATTAAATAGTCATATGTGTTGCCACATAAACTAAAGTTCATAATTATTTTTTAATAATAAACCATAAAGGGATGTAATAAAGTCGAACCAGTTTAAGCAGCAGATATAAATTTTTCTTGCGGCATCATTACCGGCACTTGTTATGCCTTTTGTCTCCACAAATGTATTCATCTCTCTTTGCTGTCAATACCAACTCCATAGTTTCTCCTTTGTAACTCAATAAAGTTGACGCCGGACCGCCCCTCAACGCCCCTTATATGGCAATCGTAGTTAGAATAACAATAAAAATCAGCACACAATGACATCACATTCACACCGACAAACACAATTATGCAACAGAAAGCGAGAGAGAGTTCAAAATAAAATTGGGAGCCCTTCACCAAATTGCCACTCATTTATTTGATTTTATGTGTAACCCATTTGCCGCGCACTCGAAATACAATGCCAAATGGATAATCGGATAAACACGGGCAGAAAAAGAACACACACTTGGGTTTTATGGGCCCGTACATTTGCCATTTTCCCGGCTAGTTTCCCATTATTAGTCCAGTTCGCTGGGGATTTCTTTTCCTATTTTGGTTGAAAGGTGGCAACAAGGTGTTTCTATTTAAGTTCTATGGATGGAGATGAGACATAACAGCTGTTATACAGCATCGATGGGGTTTCTGTTTGCTAATTATCATTTTTACATATTTATGATTTTTTTTGTTCTTAAAAGCGCTTTAGTTCTTTTTGAATTCACATAAATGTCCTTTATTTCGTGGTCCTTTGGGCCAACTAGTTTGTCATTCTCCGAACGTCGCATGACAACCGCGTGAGAAACCGCTAAGTAATCACTTGCTCACGCAGGGGAAAAAAGCACCGGGAATGAGGTGGAAACCTAAGAACGGAGCCAAAGAAGAATTTTTTCAGTTCCTGGCGCGCGCTCACTGAGAACGCCATTAAAAATCCAAGTGGACAAAAAGCGCCGGAGCGCTGGGCAGGTGAAACGGAATGCAAAATCAAAGTGTGATGGAGCTGGGTTACCTGGCAATGGCACTAGGAGTGGAGCTTTCCTGCAATCGGAGCTGGGTAGGAGCACATAGTCCACTGCGGAGATGCCACTGAGCCGAAAGCTGTCAGCTCAGGGCCGAAATGCGACCGCAACGAGAGGGAAAAGCAGCCACTAGAGAAGCGGGATTCAGGAGCGGGATTCTGGCGAAGAAGCAGGATTTTCGGGACGAGGACCAGCGCAGGACAACAGCAGGGCCACAGCAGGGCACAGTCCATTAAACGTGTCAAAAGACCTGGAGCCCAGGAGACGGGCAACTGCAACTGCAGGAGTTGAACTCAAAGCGGAGCCAGGACAACAAAAGGGAGTCAAGTTGCTCGCTTTTTTTTCCACGTCCCCTTTTTTAGGGAGCCGTCTTAACACTGCTCCAAAAAAATGATAGGTTTTGTACACTTAACAAAAATAATCAATTATAAAGCTTGGGTTAATTTTTTAATGGGATAAAAAATACATACACTTTAAAGGTAAATTCTATTTTTTAAATCATAAATATCCCAAAAGGAGAATAAATCTATTTGATTTTTGCCTAAAATGTTCAAATATCAAACATTTTTATGTTTATTTTAATATTGGAATATTTACTAATTTAATTGAGTTAAAAAAACATGTTTTGTTGTAAGGTAAAATATTTTTAAGTGCATGACTGCAAGTTTTTGCTTTCTATATCTTTCTATTTTGTTCTCTAATGAAGCTATGGCCAAAACTTTTTTGTCAAAACTGTTTCGGTTTTTATTTCCTTTTATTTTAGTCTTGTCTGTGTCTTAATTATTGGGTTATATTCTTGGCAGTTCTTTTTCTGGGCCAACATGTGACAAAAGTATGAAATTGTCTAAAAACCTTACATCATGCGAATGGTCTTTTAAAGTGTCTCCAATTAATTGAAATTCATTTAATTGGCAACAGCAATGACATTATGAAGTTTTATAAAATACTGAAGGTAAACCGATAATTAAATTAAAGCAGAAATCACAAACGAGTTTGTAAACTTACAAAAATATATATATAGATAAAAGCAATTTAAAAATAAAAATTAATAAATATGTTTTATTTAAATATGCACTTCCTTATTGTTATGCTTATCCTGTTAGTTCCTAAATGTAATATTTTTGCAGTCTCAAGCGGTTTCTTAAATTTGGCTGGCAACTTGCTGATGATGAACAACTGTCACGCCCTCGAGCCATCCTTGGTTTTTTTTCTTTTTTGGCAACACCCGCACATCTCAAGGATGTGGGAGCAACAAGGACAAGCGGCAGTGACAGGAAATTGTCAACAATAGCAAACCGCGTTGTCTGCGGGTAATTTGACATTGGGCCACATCGCTGATGAGGGGGAAGGATGAGCAGGCGTCCTGCAGAGGATATGGCAGTGTCAGCTGAAAAAGGAAGAGCAACCGATGTATGGCACATCCTAGTGATGCACGAATGGGTTGCTGGTCGCACGTAATCACATATTTTGCATACTCCCACCAAGTTGCACAATGGTCCTTCCTTGCCTCGGCTAATTTCGACTTCAAAGGGAATGCCAGAGTTAATTGAAATACATCAGAGCTGAGGCATTGAAATCTTCAAGCTTCACGCTGATTTATGACATGTCCCAAGATCCCTTCAATTTATTTGCTCTAAGGAATCAATATTTGCCAACATCAATTCAATCGGAGACAGCAAAGAGCCAAGCCAATGACACTTCCTGTCCAATATCAAATACACAACACAGTTGAAAATGACAAGGAACAGCAATGGTTATTAATATAGGACTTTGGGTTGCATTAACGTGTGAACTAATAATTTTCTAATTAGAAAATTAGGTATTTACCCTCGACTTATAACGGAAAAGGTCGACAAAGTAAGGAAAAAGAGTTTTTATAAAGATAAACTTATACAAAAAGGCACCTATTTTCACATTTTATAGCAAAAGGTGTACATCTAATATATCTTTTGTTTTCTTGTTTTTCTTATTTTTTTCTAATAATGTAAATTATTAGTTTTATTTATGTTTCTACTTTGAATTCTTAAGATATTTTCATCTTGAACTCAGTTGTGTTTAAATATATTACCATGAACCGCATTGTAAGTGAGTATGTTCTAATGCACTTCACTGATTTAGTGTTTGCAACATTTCCTGTTTCCGGCTTTTTGTCGACTTCCGTTTCGCACTTGGTGTCCTTGGTGCTGCTGTATTTGCGATTGTTGCTGCTGCCGGGAGCGGGTCTCCGCCAACCTAAACCGAAGCCAGTCAAACCATTGTCATCATCCTGATGCGATGGTGTGGCCACTTCAAAGCTGCTCGGTAATATCCTTGTCTGGCCAAAAGCGTTGATTGTCGCCCTGCTTTCGCCGCTTTCACTTGCACTTTCGACTGCTCCCGCTGCGGATGACTGCAGCAAAAATGGAGGAGTTTGACCACTTGCCCACTTTGCTGCGGCCTTTCGGTCATCCTTTGGCCATTAAGGCGTAATTGACACTTGCTCCGCAACTTGTCTCTCTCCTCCTGCCTTCCTGCATCCTCCTTCCATCCTGCGGTGGCAAGTTGCTCACAAAATGAACAGTTTATTGCAAGAAGTGGCTGGGAATCGTATTTATTGGAGAATTCAGCGACCTTTAAGCGGTTTTCGCACACATCATCACATCATATCAATTACTTGTGAAGTTTACGACAAAAAATGGGTGCGAATAGGAACCACATACGTAACTGCAGCTGCATAAGCAAATTATAAAAGTATTCAGGGCGCTGCTAGTTAGTTCTTTATTTTTAGAGACCTACTTTTTCTATAAATTAAATCTTAAATAAGCCGTAGAAGTAGAAAAACTGTGTGGAGTATAATATTTTAGTTAAGATACTTTGCCTTTGTAAATTTATATTGAAACAGAACTTTTAATATCCAGAACTATTTGAGAGATAAACATGGATCTTTTTATTTATTTTTATTATTTATTAATGAGATCCCTTCCCAAACCGAATATATTTATAGTTTTCAAAGATCTTTTAACAGCTGGAAATGCTATTTTTCATCAGTATAAATTTCTGTTTGAAATTATCATTCCCTTTGAGAGGATATTAAAAATACCTTCAGGGCATAAACGCATTTGGGAAAAGAGCCAAAACCGAGGTTGTTTGGGGCGAAAAGGGAGTTTCGGCGATGCAGTTGCATACATCAAGGAGCTGTCACAGCGCCCTTCCCTCGTTTTGCCTCCTGCTGCTGCTGCTGGTGCTGCTGCTGCATTGCAAATGCATAAACACAGTTTGATATTATTCCATCGCCAGCTGCGCACATTGAATCCTGATGCGGCTGCTCATGGTGCTGCTCCAGCGACTCCTCCTCCTCTAGATCCTGCCGCTTCTTTTCCGGCGAAGAAGACAGCCATCGAAGGCGGACATCACGTTGACATCGAGCAACACATCGTGCGCCGAAGAAAATTGCATTAGAGTCAGCCGCCTGCACACATTCACATTCACATTTCCATCCACGGCGATATGACAGCCAGAAAAACATGAAAAATCCAGGCAAGGAAGGCGAAGGACGAAGGAAGGAGCACCACTACAGTCATCGAACATTTGGGCTTCCATCGAGTACTCCCGTCCGCCCCTCGCGGGCATAAAATATTCAAAATATTGTAATCGTAGAATACGAATCCAGGGCGAGGAAAGGCGGGTACGGGAATGTTGCTTTTCATCGTTCCGACAGGCGATGTGCATAATTTCCAGTTCACTATGGTTCACTTCGATGCAGTTCGTTACAGGGCACTGAAAAAATAGCACACAAAGCCTGGGATTTTAAATTAAATATTTAAAGAATTAACTTTGTCAATAAATCGATTTGCAGTTTGCAAGAAAAGATTCTTGTAAGGTTTATTTTCAGAATTTATTATCATATTATAATTAAATTTTGTATTAAGCATTATTTCGTTGCACTCTAGCTCTCCTAAGTGTAAAGCTCCTGCTATTCCCATACCCAATCCTTCTCTTTCCCTTCCCTAGTGAATTATTTATTTGCCATGTTCTGTTTACTCGGCAAATTTAACAACTTATTAATAATGCATTTTTTTGTGCTGACTCCGCTTGGCTAAACATTTTCAGCCACCGAAAACCGTAACCCGGATCGAGCGCCCTTTGGCGCTTCTTTGGCCCTCTAATCGGGCTGACAAACGTTTAAATATTCGCTGCATTATGCTATTTTTGGCAAAGTCTGCTCGTTTCCATTTCGATTTCCCTCCTATTATGATTTTCATTATTGTTATTATTGCTGGCTGCATTGTTCGCATCCGAATCTGGGCCCAAAGCTGTCAATGGCTTGGCGTGATTATCTACAAGCTGTCTGATTCCGATTGTGATTCCGATGCCGATTCTATCTGATTGGCTGACACATGTTTGGCGGGAGCTTGGCCTGGCTCAGCGTAAATTTACAAATTTCAACAAGAAGTCAGCACAAAATTATTGTGTTCTGTCGGGCGAAACATTTATGAGCATCTCCATCCTACTCCCACTTCTCCGGCTGCCTTGCCTGCATTTCACATTTTTTGGCAGAATGTCAAAAAAGAGCTTACAGTGGCTGCCATTTGTATACAGCAGTTATCCGTACAGGGGGGATTTTCAGTATTTCAACAAAGACAACCAGTCAAACGTAGTTGTCAGATAAGGCCTATAAAAAAACAGCAAATAAGTACTTTCAACAACTTTCAATCAAAGCTAGTTCTTAGGGAATGATTCGAAACAATATATTTATAAGAAAAATACATTTACAATTTTATAGTGTTGAGGAAAATGAAAATAATCATTTCAGGCTGAAAGCCAAATTGTACTTTGCGAACTGAATTTTTTGAGAAAGTCGACTATGTCAAAAGAATTAATTATAATTTATTGTCTTATTAAGTAAGAAACAATTTAATTTAAGATCTAAAATCCACTGTTCGTTGCTTGCTGGATTTTTTTAAGGGCTAAGTAACTGCCAACCGAAGACTCCCCGATATATGCTCATCCCTTCACCCTATCAGTACACGACCATAACTCACTCACGCCAGCCAGCTGCCAGCTCGTTCTTCGTCCCCCCATTTCACCCCTTGGAAAATCTTCGGTAGAGCCTCCGTCTGTTGTCTGGCTTGTGCGCTCTTCTGATTGACAGGCTGAACAGCGCGAAATCGTTGAAAATTGCCGAGTTTTGTATTTTCTAACCATCGAGGAGCGGGGCGGGAGTGTTTGAGGAGTTCCCTTTGCATACTGGTGTTTCTTGCTTGGGTAATTGAACTGTAAGTACATTCGCAGCACGGATTTCGCAACTGCCACTGCTCTGCCGCTTCTGCGACTCTTTTCTATTTTTTTCAAATTTTTTTTCCAGAGTGCTGATTCCCCTTGGCGGTAGGCGTAACTGTCTCTTTCAGCTTTAGACACACACGCAGCGAGTCCGAGAAGAACTGGCATAGAGGGAGCAAACAGTAAATAAAGTTTAAAATTCAATTACAAGGCAATAGCTCACAAGTTGATTGTTAGAAAGAGGTGCTCTGCTAAAAAAACATTGAACAAAATACTGATAGAATTGAGAATTAAAATATAGTTTAAATTTTTTAAAGGTCTAATAGTAAGGAATCATCTCAGAAGAAAGCTGTCAGAAAATGTTGTAAGGTTTTAAACCTTAGGTTGATGATAAAACAAGCTAGTTTACAATTTACAATTTACAAGAATATACAGACTTAACAAGAAATTTGAATTCCTTAACTTTTTCTCAGTGTACCGGGCGACGCAGGATTCGGTAGAGTCCGAGCTGCTAGTTCCCAGTTTCCACTGTCTTTTGTGATGCTGAAAATCAAATCCTTTATTGCCGCTTGCTGCAGGATCAATTAACGCTGCATGTGTGTGCAAAGGCAATACCGCAAAAGCCACACTCCCGCACACACACACACCCATCCACTCACACACGTCCACGCGGTGGTGACAACCACTGACAACCACTCAAACTGCCTGCACTTTTTCGGTTAACAATTTTGTGTGTCTGCGTGAAGTGCAGTGCAATTGCAGTTGAAATTGCAACTCGAACGCTGCCGCCAACTGGAACTGTAACGTGCCCCAAAAACCCGTACTCGGCAGCAGTTCTTTTACCCGGATTCAGGTCCGGATATGTACTACAGTCTATAGTGGGTCTGAGCCGGACTGGCGAACATTTTTGCGGTGAAACGTTAATTTCCCACCGACCACTTTTCAACAGTTTGTCAACAGAAGCTGGCCAAGTGCGTCCAGCTTTGGTTTACCAATTGCCAACAATGACAGCGATTGGAAAATCCCAGAATTCAAGGGAAAGCGACGACAGAGTTCCCATTTATTTCAGAGTTAAAGTAGACGGTATGAGTTGGGAGCTGTATTGGAGATCAAAGAAGCATTGAAAAAGCATAATGTGTAATTAAAGTTCACAACAAAAGCCTTATTTTAATTTACATTTATATTTTTATTTTTAAATATACTTTATTATACTCGATTAAATTAATTAACACACAAAATTTGCTTTATATAAGTAATGGATTTTTTACTTGTATTAGGTATTATTACGTAAAAATCTATAAATATTATTTTAAATTGAACTATGTAATTTGCTTTGTGTAAATGTTTATAGAAGAGAGGCATCTTTTTGTATTTACATTTTTTACTACTGATAATTTAATATTTATTCAACCTAACTTTTACACAAAAACAAACCATCCTCCTACAGATAGATTACAGGATACGAAGACCAAACTAATAAATTAAACCCTTACCATCGCCGAACAATACACAAAGTAAAGGTATAATTATTTGTGCTTTATTTTACAATTTTTTGGGCCACCCCTTTCGCAGAAGCTTTCGGCCAAAAATGTAAAAAGGGTTGGGGAAAAGCGTGGAAATTTTGCTGGAGAGACGACGCAAACTCGAGAGTGTTTGCTTACACGAGCACTTTGGTAAATATCAATTAAAACTGATTTGCTGCCGAGCTGCAGAGCTGTGAGTGAGTGAGAGTGCTTTGCTTGTAAAGTTTTTGTACCTCAGGTTTGGTTAATCCAATCCAATCTGTAGCATTTGAATGGAATTTTTGGGACTTTGCTTTGGCTCCTACTTGAAGGCACGATTGGATTTAGCATTTGGTTTTTTTCTTTTCCTTTTTTTTTGATTGTAAAACCCCCTTTTTGTGGTTTTAAAACTATTCCCTCTTGGGCGTGGGAGCTCGTTACCTTGGCTGTTAATTAATTTTCAAGCAGCAGCTCTGTTTGCTCTCTGCCAGCTGGCCCACAAAATTACGCATTCGCCATGTGTGCGCCTCAGCCAAAAAACAATTGAAATGAATTGACTGCCATAAATGAAATGAATAATTGTATATTCGGTTACTATATCCACAATGGTTTGTAATTGAATTTTACGGGCAAATATCTTTATGGTTACCGAGGATTTGATTAAACCTTTTGTTATTTCGATACATCGATGGAATTTATTATTATACACGAGTTTTCTTGATTTTAATAAAAATAAACTCGCAAAGAATCAAACGCAGATGCAGTCCAGAATTACTCCATTTATTTTAAACTTAATTTTCGTTTGTTTCAAACAAAATTACCGCAAAGAAGAATTAATTTCTTTTAGCCAGCTTAACAAACTGCTATGTATTTAAGCTACTTTAACTCCAGTAAAAAATTTATTTCATGGCTGACTTGATACACCAAATTAATCGATTTATGCAACGAGCACTTGAACTGCAGTAACGGCAGCAACAAAAATAATAACCAAACCCACAACCGAGACAATAAACAATTCCGTTTCCTGTTTTCCATTTGCACTTCTCTCCATATATAAATATTCGGTCTGTATCCGATTTTTTGGTTGGTGTTTTTTATTTTTAGCATTGCTCCTTTCGCTTTACTAGTCTGCTTGTTATTATTACCTTTCATTGTTTCTGTTGCTGCCACTGCGGTGCACCTGAATGTTCATGATTGCCGCGGTAACTTCCCTTAGCCCCTCTCCTTTAACGCTCCTCCACTCCCTGTGAATGCGAAAGCAAAGTTGAAAAAATCCAAAACAAAACAAAAAAGTAAATATTGTAAAAATAACAACATACAAAATGGCAACGAACATTGAACTAGTAAGCTACATATGTGCGAAAACGAAAAGCAAGCCAGAATGTTCAGTAAAAGACAAACTATAAATATGCACAGGGTACACTGAAAAAATATGTGTTTATCCAATGGATTGAATTTATTTTTATACAAAAAGGAAATGTCAAAATTGCCAGCATAATTTAGCTATAAATGTAATTAGTTTTAATACTGGTAGTCTCTTTTTATAAGTATTCTTTTTAGAGAATGCCAACTTCATTAAGTTTTAATAAAACTATTTCCACATAAATTTGTATATCTGTACATATTATATTTTTTAGTTTTACAGAATTTAAAATAGTAAACATAATCATTAGTGCACTAAGATCTTAAGCTTAAACAAATATTATTAAAATGTAGAATTGTTTTCTCTGTTCACAGAGTGTAAATATGTAAGTCTCTGCTCTGAAAAGAATGCCACGATTTTGGTTTTCGTCTTTTTTTCTGCTCCTCTTAGTAGGGTTTGCAATTGAGGCGTGGCAGGCTGGACAGCTGCTATTGCTACCGACCACTCTACCGATCCGTTATACCGCTTTTATACTGCACCTCTGCCACGATGGCTGAGCATTGATATGGCCATGGCAAGTCCATTATGCAGCTCACTTGGCACGGCATATAAAAATTTGTATTTAAGTTGATAAAAAATAGCAGTTGTTACCATATCTTAAATAAATATATAGAGAAAAGGTAAAATATCGCAATGGAAAAGGCAACTAATTAATTTATAAATTCATATTAAGCAAGATAATACTCAAAATTGTCTCCTAGAATAAAGAGTTCAATTAACTAGAGGTAAATACATTTAATTGAATTTTCAAAATTAATTTAGATAAGCTGAAATAATTGATTTATAAAACAACCTCCTTAAAAGCCATTGTCAGTTGCTGTTTTTCCTGTCTAAATCCAACCCAAACGAAACACCATGAATCCGCCTCCTTTGAGTCACCGCCGGAACCCCATCCATGGACATGGCATAAACACTGAAAACGCATTTCAATTTATTTCAATTTGAAATCCACGTCTGGGAAAAGAGATACGGATGACACCGGGCGGTGGCTGGGGAGGATAGTGTTAGATGGTGCTAATAGGGCGACAGATATGAGAGCTGGCAAAAACATGCACCATAAACCGAAACCGCTAAGCACGCAGTTTCTGATGCCGCAATCCGCAGTTCACTCCATCGAAATCCTGCGGAGGGATTTGGTCCGCAAGCCGCAAAAAGAATAACACATCACGCATACGACATGTAAGCCGCATTATGAATATTTTGTTGGCCAGGGCGAGCGCTTGTAAATGCAGCTCCTAACTCCTCGCTTCGCACTCAATTGGAGCAAATATCAAATAGTCATAATCAACATTCAGGAAAAAACATTGAAAATGCATTTTCGTTCATTTGATTTATGAATACGAGCCGCGACAGTTGACGTACCGTGGGGCGTTCTCTGGGTTTTGGTCGTAAATATTGAGGGCTCAAAGTTCAGTTTTTTTTTTTCTTTAACTCCTTGCGAACTTCTTGAATTTTTAGCTTGTGGAGTGTATTTTAAAAATAATCTCTGGACTTTAAATAATTCCAAGGAATAAAAACCCATAATATTTTCTTTACTTTAATCATTCCCCTATTTAATTTCAATTTCT
Organism: Drosophila tani; assembly: GCA_008042535.1. Taxonomy (NCBI): domain Eukaryota; kingdom Metazoa; phylum Arthropoda; class Insecta; order Diptera; family Drosophilidae; genus Drosophila; species Drosophila tani. Next base: position 94,411 of record VNJO01001632.1, on the reverse strand, counting down.
TCTTTTCTGTCTTGCATTTTTAATGCATTTTGCAGATACCAATCCAGTTTTGTTTAAAGAAACCTAAAAACGAATGTTATTTTGTCAACCCAAGTTTGTAAATTGTTTCCACTGCCGTGACAGTTTGCTATTGGGTGCATTGATCGAGAAGATTGCTGGATATAGCCAACTGCCAGGACCTCCCGCAGGACCCCATGACGGCTAATGCATCAATTATTTTCCCCGCGTTTTTACCAACTCCATTAAAATGCATGTGATGTGGGGAAATGGAAAGCGCAGGGCTCCAGGACCAAAAGGGAACTCGACACTTTGTGGCTGTCGCATTTTAATTGCCTGCAAATGGAGAAATACCCACACATGCTGTTACAGCCGGGAACGTTATTATCGATATTGATATTGATTTTAAGTCATTCTGGCAAATGCATTAGGTTGCACAAAATTTTCGGCGTGTGTGTGTCTCTCCTTCTCTGACCACTCTCAATGCATCCAATTCAATTCAATTCGATTCGTTGGTCCGTTCGTTAATAACCGCAAATATTTTCATAATGTTCGCTTATGAAAATTTCGCAAAATTACCAGCCAACGAAAAGTATTTCGCACACATCGCTGGGCGACGCTGAGTTGGCAGAAATTAAATAAAATGTTTTTGGGGCAATTGGACGGGATGAGAGCCTTGTAAGCGCTGACAAAGGGGTATATTATATTTAGGGTTAATTTTTGACATGGGGCTGAAAAATAAATAGGTGAGTCAATGCTATATAATTAAAGAATTTTTGCTGTAAAATAAAATTGAATTGAAGAATATAACAGCAATAGTGTTGATTTTGTTGTATGTTTCCATTTATATTTTTCAAAGAATTTATTTATTATTAGTAGGTACTTCTTTGGTGTAATCCCAAAATACGCAAAATTTAAAATTATGTTTAAACCAAACAGGGCTTTTTGACCTGAACGGGTCATAACAATACACCAGCATTTTGGGAGATATTCATATAATAATACTGCAATGATTTTTGCTTAATTAAATCTTACATGATACATATTTTCAGGGAAATGAAAATTAAATTCTTTTTGCCTGATAAATATGTAGATAATGAGATGGTAATATGAACTAGTAGCCAAAAAATATATTCCAATGTTAGATTTATTGAAATTAAGCTAATTATAAAATTCGCAAATTGTTGATGGAGAAATTAGGGATTTTAATATTTCATTAATAAGGGAATCTGTTGACTTAGGTTTAGTATTTTATATGGAAAACAAGTATTAGAAATAATTATAATCTTGAAAATATTAATAAACTTAAGCAGCTAGAGGGCAGCAAAAAAAAAATACTAAAGCAACCTAAAATATTTTAAAGCCATTACTTAAAAGTTTGATTTATATTTCTGGTGTAAGGTATTCTTATGTATTCCAAATATAAACCTTATATGCGGAATTCTTGACTGTCCCATTGATTATTGAAGGCAAATTGGACTGCACAATGAGAATCCAGGTCGACATATTGGCAGGGAAGATGGCTTCGGTGTCTGGCTTGCCATTTGACTTTTGTCGGTGGTTGTCGGCCGTAAATCAATTTTAATCAATTTTTTGTGCTGGGCCCCGCCAAGTTCCCCGTTTCCCTTGCCCCGTTCCCCGTCGAGTGCTTAGAAGTAATTGATTTCCCCGCCATTAGCGACGCGAATCGCAGACAATCAATTGCGGAGAGCCCCGAAGAAGGACTCGCCGGAGTCGAATTGGGAGGGGAGGGAGTGTAGCTGTCCTGTGGTGGGGGCTTGTCATTGCTCTGAGGCACAAACAAATTAAGGACAATTATTTCAATTAACCAAATGCAAATAAATCGAACCGCGTTAAGCAAACAAACATTTGCGCTCCGTGCCTTTGCGTTTGCCTTTGCCTTGGTTTCCCCCATTCAGGGAGTGGTATTTTCTGGTGGCGTCTCCGTTGGGTTGGGTAAATGGCGGCCGAGAATTTTTCACTTTGCGACCGGCTCTGGGTTGGATTGATAATAATTTAGCCAGAGTTTATTTAGGCTTTAATTAATAATGAATTGAGAAACTCATTACGTGGCGGCAAACAAACGAAATAAGGCAGGTGCGTGGGTAGATCGAATACTAATAAGAACGGATAGGGATATAGTTACTGGCATTTCAATAACAAAATAATAAATCAAATAAAAAGGATTTAATTTGCCTTTACCTACTTATTATATTATTAATAAAAACAATTCAGTTCAGAATAATGTGATTTCAGAGAGATATGGATTCAGCAATATTTATATTTAAATAATAAACAAAAGAAAATAGCAGATAAATTCTAAGGAAGAATCTTATTATTATTCTTTAGAACATTCCTAATGGTGAAACCTGCTTCTAAATAAAAACAATTGTGGCTAAAACTAGATAAACACGTGACTATAATAATAAATTATTATTATTAATAAATGCAACAAATACTTTAGGTTGCTTTATTATTTGATTAGCAATATGATTGAGCTAATCGTTACAAATATTTAAATTATTTCGATAATACAATCAATCGGTCTCCCTTCGCTCCATAGCTGAGTAAGCGTTTTGTCCCGCTTGACGCTAATTACAAGAGGTGGAACAGCCGCCCTTAAACGTCCTCCACTCCAGGCCACTCCACAACTCTTCAGTTTCCGCTACCAACTGGGAAACAGGACTAAATTTGTGATGAGGACCCTGTCGAGTTGCCAGGACAACGCAGCTACTTAGTTAATGAACCTGTTGAGGTCGAGAGATCAGAGCTGCTCGTCAGGCCAGTGGAATGACGTTTCGATTGGATATCCCCAACCCCTGTGGCCCAATCCCAATGCCCGCTCCCTGCTAGCAGCCTGTGTATCAACAGTTGCAGGAGCGAATGCTCCTCCAATTTCGATATTTATGCACGTATGTACCGCTCCAAGTGTGTGTGTGAGCCTTTGTGTGAGTGGGCTCGTGTGTTTGTCTGTGGTTTATTACGCTGCTCTTGGCAATTATATTTGTTACCCAATTAGCGTAAAATTGTGTTTATTGGCATACGACTGGGACCGCACCTCCCTCCTTCGCCCCTTCCTCCTGGCCCTTTCTCACCTCCGTTCTGCATCGAATTAGCTAATGAAGTTGTAGTTGTTGCCGGCCGATTGCCCCCACACAAACACCCCTCAAGTACACATACACACACACATCTGCATGCCCGTGTATCTATTAGTTTGTTAACCTAATTTGCTAAAAACACCCACACAGCCAAATAGGCTCTGCTTGTTGCTTGAGTGGGTGTTTCCAGAAGTCCTTAGTTTCCTGGAGCACTTGAAAAAAAACTAGGTTTAGATCTGAGAAGCCTCATTGGTATTATGGTATTATGGTATTCTACTCTACTTTGTTGTCTTCAAATTTGTATTTTATTTTCAATATTTCCACCTTCTTAATTATTTCAGTTTATTTATTTTTTTCCTATATAAGCTCAAAATCTTAATGTTGCCACCAGTGTTGCGTAATGCAAAAATTGCTGCCAATAACGCTCATTCAGGATTTAATGTCAAAGGTGCTGCCTATAAGCAAAAAGCAGCCAATGATGCCCATTCAGCATTAAAAAATATCGTTCAAATTACCATGGATAATAAGGATATATGTACTTGTACCTTTCAAATATAATTTGAAAAATTATATAGTATATAGATTATAATCAATTATCCCAGTTTTCAAATACGATTCCTTGTACCAATTCCGGTGCCAGGTAATTTTGCCCAGTGTCCTGCTGCGATAACTTCTTAGCTTCGTGAATGGCCTCTCGCAGGAACAGTTGCTCTTGTCTCTGCTCGCTGCTTTCATAGGTGTTATGGCTAATGCTTAGATAAAATATCTCATTAAGTATTGTTGCCACTGCCTGGCCCGTTATAAATCGCTTGTGGACTAACCACTGCCTCTGTAATGTGTGTGTAGTTGCACATCCGAGCAGAAGCCCCTGAATTATTCAATTAAAGTTGATGGAATCCACTGGACTTGGTAAATGAACAGGCATATATACGTAGTAATGTTGGGCAGGAAGTAAGTACAAAGAGAGAACAAATCAAGGATTAGGCAAGTCTTTTAGCTTTAAGTTAAAGTAGAATGCTTGTACAGCAAGCAACTCGGCATATTTTCTTCTTCCCAAGATTTATTCATAAGCCCTTTTATCCCTAAGTGCATTTTACTCTTCACCGCCAATTTAGGTTACCTTAATATTCCTCCCTCTTCTCCACTGGATTATAACTTCATTGAACTAAAGAATTCTGATGTTTTTCGAGTTAACTTAATTAAGTTGCTGTAAGTGGCCGGCTCTTGGTCCTGAATTCAATTTGGCCAGCTGAAAGGATTATAAATTAACGCTATTGTTTCCATATGAAACTAAGCTTCCACTGTGTCTATTTGTATGCGAATTCGTGTTTGCGTTTCGAATTGCAGACAATCAAAACGTAACTGTTTAATTAACCCTTTGTTCAAGACTATCTCAGATTATGGCAAACAATTGCCGTTAATTGTGGCTCTATTTGGCACTGAAGGAGGCTTCTTTTGAAACGGATAAAATTATTTTATTGCTGACATTCCAATGGTGTTTGCTGGCTGAATAATTAAGTTTCAAATGAAAATGTGGAAAATGGAAAATGTGCTCCAAACTCATTTAATTTGGTGTTTAACTTTAATATTCAGAAACATGTAAAATATATTTATTTGCCGCTATTTTGGCAATTTCTTTAAGAGCGAATTTTTGTTAAGACACACCAAAACTCCTCCATCTTATTTTCCTTTAAGACGTTAATTTCTGCCACACAGTGTCGGTGCTGGCTGAGTAAAGGGGAAAGAGCTCGAGGAGACATGATTTATTTGTACTTATTTGTGCGGCGATGGTGGGACTCTTTCAACCCATCCACTGGGTAGGTGCCTCCTTTTGTCTCCCGCTAACCAGACAATTATTTATTAGCTCCCCCAGCGCAAACACACATGTGTATCCGCGTATCTGAGTGTGTTATCCTGGCTGTTTAAGACAGCTTAAGGGGAACATGTTGAAAAATTCATTTTCATGTTTGGCTGCAGCTCCGGCAATTTCTCATAAGCAAGCAAAGTTTTCCTTTGGCCAGAGAAAACAAAAGCGGGACCAAGCAGAAAAATTTAATTTGAGCTCCTTATGCGTGTCTTGGCATTCGGGTAAGCTGCTTAGCATATGGCATAAGGACTGCGGCATATGGCATATGGCATATGGCGGCGACTGACTGCCTTGGCCCTCCAGCTCCCGCTCCAGCCCCTGCCATCAATCACCGGCCAAAGAAATATGGCAAGGCATGAAAGGATCGCCTCAAAAGAAAGGAGGAGAGTATTTAAATCGGCAATTACATCGGACTGTGGACAATGGAGCGCGGCTGCAATGGCGGTTCCGCATTCGTTTCGTGGCTCAATTATACATGGTCAGGAAGAAGTTGGTCCTTACTCTTAGCTCGCTCTTATGCCGTTTTATTCCATTTCAATGCGGCCGCTATCAGTTTGAAAAATAAGCAAGGAATCCAATTTTTATATATTTTCTTGTTTTTATTTTTAAGTAAATTTCTCTGATAAACTATTAAGTTTCTAGTTAAATGTACTGTTTTGTTTGAGTCCTTACTAATGGCTGAAGCCCAAGTTATAGAAAATAAAGAAAAGATATCCTGGAAATATTTGAAAAATGTTTTTTTTTTCAAGTCCTCTTTTTTTGTTAAAAAACTATTTATTAAAAAGAAAATGAGCAACCATTATCATTATTTTCTCAAGCTATTGTAATAAATAAAATGTGAGCTCTACTATGCCTTAGAATCGTTTAAAATAACATTTATTATCCTTATTGAAGTTGATGAAGCTGATGTATTAATACAATTGCTTACATATATTAGCATATTTTTATAATATGCCTTTTTATTCAAGGAAAGCTTTTTTTTATATTTACTAAGCCCCAGGGTATCCTGTGTTCGATTCCTATTAGTGGGCTCCACAAGCTGACCGTAAAACAGCTTTAATGGCGGTCGTTTGCTCTGAGCCTCGGTCCGTTTCTTTTGCCGGCATTTAACTCTTACGCTCATTTATCATCCTTTGAGAGCCTGCAGCGCCAGATGAACTTCGCCTGCGCGTGTGTGTGTGTGGCCTGCATTTAACTTGCACATATGCATACTCCCCATTCTATATATACAGTGATATTGGTTGGCAAACATTTTTCGCCAAGTGCTGGCTGCTCGGCTCGAGTTAAGCGTTCGTTTATTCCCCGCATATTTTTTTATTGGCCATATTGCGAGCATTTCATTTCAATAACTCTCGCCTGCACGCCCTGCCGCTCTTGCCGCCCACCCCTGTTCCCTTTTCGCAATTGCTTAAGTCGTAATCGTGCTGCAATATGGCCTCTTAAAATGATGGACCCAATATACATATCCTCGTATGTGCATAAGAACGCATATATATCCACGCTGCGTGACATTTTGTTGTATATTCGCTATGAATTTATAGTCGTAAATTAATTGCGCATACGTCATGTGTGACACACTCATTTGACTTGAGCCAACAGCTTGGCTACGGGGAGTTGCAACGCAGCTCCCATGGTAATTGCTGAGCTTAATACTCGAAATCCGTCTCTTGGTAAGATATGGTTTTCCATAAGGGGCTTATTCTGATATCTTGATGTTTTCTGAAGAGCAAGCATCAATAAAATTCATTCTCATTATTTTCTCTGCAGTGTTTTTACAATTTATATTCTATTTAAATTTGGAAAGAAGAATATCTCATTGTGATAGCATTCTTTCATCTTGAATATTTATTTAAAAACCTTGTCTTAGTTTTCATAATTTGTTCAAGTCAAAATCATAGGCGGTTTCCTCTTGTTCGATTTATAATTAAAGTACAAAATATACTATATAAGAAGTTCTTGTGTATTTAATTGCATTTTTCATCCCTTCTCTTGCATCTCTGAAAAATACCCTGGAGCTGGATAAGTTTGAATGGTTTTTGCAAAATCTGAACGTTCTATGCATGCATTTCATTTATATTCTCCGGGTTTTTAATATAACCCAAATGTGCTTCTAACAATTCAATTTCCCTGCGAGGGCATTGGAACTTCGATTGAGTTGACTTCCCATTTCATTGAGCAAATATGGGAAGGAAATATGTCGGCACTGTGTGCGTGTATTCATAAAAATGAGGGAAAAATTGAATTGAAAATAGAGAATGGAAAGGAATATTGCTTAGCAGTGGCGCAAGTGCGGGTTAAATGTGTTACGAGGCAGCTGGAAATCAACAAACAAGCAGAGGCAAAATGCATCCAACGAGTTGTTCCACATACGCATCATCAAAGGCACAAATGCAACTTCCGCTTCCGTTTGCTCAGGAGGGAAGGGAAGGGAAGGGTGGGAAAATAGGGGATGTGCGGCCCGAACAGTGTCAAACACAATGCTTGCTCAACACTCAGCTCGGCTGATTGCAATTGCTTGCCTTGTTTGCATCCAGCAGCCCAAACACACTCACATTTATTTGTGTTTGCCCAGAACGGAACTGTATTTGAATATTTCATAATTTGCGAATATTTCTGTTCTGTTCGTTTTGAGTTTAGATACATCTCCCATTCCTCGACAGGATCTGTTGCTACTGCGGTACGTGTCTGTGGCTTAATTTGTTGCAAATGTAGTTTGTTTTTCAATTAGCAAACACTTCCATTCCACTCCTCACCACTGCTATCCACGCCACTCCCCTCCACTCCACTCGAACCGAAAGCTGCCTAGGAGAGCCACTAATTGGTATTTTATCTTTTAATTTCTAGCACATTTTCAGCACACACAGACACACCCAGGCACACTCAGCCAGACAGCCGGAGATAGATATAGAAATCCCAGCTGGGATAGCTTAGAGACACTTGCTACGTTTTAGTTTTCAATTGTTTGCCGGAGGATTTTCCAAATGCTCTCATTCCGGTCTACTTTTCCATCCCCTCCACACATCCACTTCCATTTCCCCCAAGCCTCACCCCCCATTGGCTGCGTTTTCGTTTGCACTTCGGTGAGCCGCATAAATTATTTTATTATTTAGCTGTCGCATTAATGCCAATTGAATTTGTCTGATTAGACATGACGGGTAGGAGAAGAGAAGTGAATAATCAGTGCTGGTCCTCTGATTGTTAATTGTGTTTGTCACGCTTTTCAGTGGTTTTTGCCCTAACAAAGGATAAATAGAAAATATTAAATATAACAATTATATTTCAAAGCATATACTAAACTTAAATTAGAATGTATTGCTTGAATTCCTCTGCATTTATTATACATAATCCCTGAAAAATAAAATGTGCATATACATGAGACCTTAAGTATGTGATAGCATAATAAAAAAACTTCACACAGTTTTAATGGATGTTATGATATATGCAAAAACTATTCCTAATGTCTCTATAACAAGAAAATAATGACTAAATCAATTTAAAGAGCACTCACCCCTTTGTCTTTTATAATCACTTTTATCTCTGAACTTTCAAACGGATTATTGGCAAATTGCTGTCAGAGTTATTAACAATATGATGTTCATAATTAGTTGGACCTCGCCTAATTATTTTTCGCCACTGATCTCGCCTTTTTTTGTATCCTATTTTATGTTTTTTTTTTGTGTTTGTGAAAAATAATTAATAAATATATGCATGCATGCATCGTATTAATACTTGTCATAAAAATTGGCTAACCGCGCTCAGTATCATCTGCTCTGGTCCGGTGCCATTGTTGTTGCTGTTCGCATGACAAACGATGTGACAATTTAAATCTATTGGGGCAAGCTGTGTGATAAATTGGCCTCAGCCAACAGAGCATCGTTCGTTTGACAACGTAAAAAGAGTGCAGCAAAAAATTATACACGAAAAATTAAAACAAAAAAGCGCTGTGAAAAATGCATCAGCTGAGGGAGGAAACAACAAAGAATCGAGGTTTCGGGGCCAGCAGTGCAACACTTTTGTCTGACACTGTCAATTTGGTATTAAAATATCGTACAGAGCTTTATTAAACCGGACAGTTGATCCAAGGGCTCAAATGGCAGCTGGAAAAGTTAAAGTTTCCAAGGATATTCTTTGGTATACATTTTCTGGGAGTCCCTTAAACTTATTTAACAAAAGGTAGTGGGAAATATTTATTTATAAGAAACGCTGGGTAACTTCTGAAGTTTGTTTCTAGCAAGTATGGAAATAATAAGGCTAGATTTTAATAATAAATAAAAAAGAGTTTAAGAAATATTCATTATCTATATTTAAGACAGAAAATAAAGAATTCCAAAGATATCATTTTACGTAAAGTAAACTGTTTACTTGTCTTTTTATTTTATTTAATATTTTTGTATTCGTAATTAAGATAGTTTTATCTTCTTTTATGCATATGATAAATTTAAAATAAAAATAATGTATTGTTATTAATGATCGCTTAATTCTTTTCCAGATAGGGATAGGTCTATTAACAATTTCCGGCCCTTTCCTCTTGCTAATTAGCAGGCACACGCCTTCGGGCACATTTAACCTGTGTGCTATCTGAGGCCAATTTGTTCGCTGCCTTATCAATGTCAAAGGAACTACTGCCACAACTGAAACAGTAATTGAGCGAACTATTTATAAGCAAATACTGAGGAGGGGGTAATAAAAACAATTTTATTTTTGGTAATTTTCACTGGTAGCGAAACCTTGGGGAAACCGGAGACGGCAAACCGAACGAACCCCATTGAATGTCCGCTCGTTTGGCACGCAATGCGTTTACTTTTTTTCTGTGGGTTCTCGGTTAGTTAGTTCGTAATTATTTAAATGGTACAAGATGCTCCATAATGATAACACTCTACAACCGGCACGTTTCATTGGTTTCCTGTTCTCCTTTTTTTCCCCCCTTCGAGGGAGAAGTCGGGGCGAGGGGCCCAAAATTAATTGCCGCTGTAGTTTGGCTTCGGTTTTTGGTTTTCGGTTTCGGCTTGTCTTTCATTTCGGGCTAGTTACTTTGGCTCACAGCCGGAACAGTTGTAGTTGCAGTCACTGTTTTCCCGCTGTAAGCAGTGTGGGATTTTATATGGCGCAAAGTTTTCCGGAACTGCTTATCGGAAGCAGCAGAAAAGTTCCCAAAAAGCCCGCAAGTGTGTGGTAATAAAAACTTCTCCTTTTTGTCTTTTTTCCCAGCCATCCATAACTACCCAAAAACGTTCGTTATGCGACTTAATTGTTAGCTGTAAAGATTTACCATCACAAACGCTTTTGGGGGTGAAAATGAAGGAGAAGCAAAGTAGACTTTAGTCCTTCCCGCACACACACAATCACGCACCACTCCGGCATTGTTTATTTATGTTTAATTTTTAATGCCGAACTGTTGGGGAAGAAGTTTTTAGTTGGCCCGTTTCCACTAGAGAACATTGTGGCCATTAAAAAAGGAAGAAAATTATATTGTAAGAAATGTTGCTGTATTTATAAAACTAAATAAACAATACTACATTTGTGAATAAAAATAAAATAATCAGTATTTACAGTTGCTTAAATCAAAAGCCATTTCTGTAAAGATAACTTCAGTATTATTTACTCTATGATGATTTAAATTGAAATATTTAATAGGAAACAACCTTTAATAAAGTGTTTGTAATTTTTACATTTTTTTACATTTTTTATTATTAAACATTCAAATTCTAACCAAAGAGAACTCAGCGAAGACCTACCGAAATAGAGCAATCATCAGCTGGGAAAAAATAACGCGCTGCACTCTTAAGCTTTCTGTATGAATAATATTTGTGCAGTCACCGCAAAAACAGAAAGTATTAAACAAAACAAGGCTCCCAAACACCCGCATCCACATCCTTATCCACAGTTGGCAAGGAAAAACCATCCGCCGCTTGTCAGCGCTTGTTTGCTTGTTAAGGTTGCGTTCCTCTTCTTTGGAGCTCTGTGATGTCCTTTTTTCGAGAATATTTTGTGCAGCTGCACTTAAACATAAAGTAGCAAAGGTAAACACAATATTATAAAAACAAGGGCCACGAAAAAAGAGAGCGGACCCAAAAAAAAGGGAAGCGGAGACATTAAAGTGCAGGCTGCGTTGGCAGAGGATGTGCCACCAATAAAATACGAGAGAAACTGCAAAAAACTGCGCAAAATTATATATGTATTACAAGGATAAATATATTATGCACTGAGAAAAATTTGGACATAGGTTTTTTTTAAATTATTACGACATTATGACTTATAATTCTTATTACGTAAGACTGGCTGCTTTAATGTAAAATAGTTAAGAAATCTACTCAATATTCTTACGCCCTTTTCATTAAGACATATTATGTATATGTTTCTCTATTTTGTACTTTTTTTTTAATATGAAATAATTATAACTCTAAAACTTCTTCCAAAAATAAATCCTCAGAACTCTTTGGCAAAATGTTCAGTGCTTGTCAGCTAATGTTTATATATAAGCAGGCACACCAGGTGCACTTTTGTGTCTGTGCTGGTTTGTCCTTGTACGGATACACGTGGATTCTGGTGCCTGTGTCCGTGAGCTGGTGTGTGAGGTGTATCCGTTTAGGTGTTCCAACAGGAGCAGAGCCGCCGAAGGAGCAGCACTCAGCGCTAGGCTACACACGTTAATGTTGTCCAAGTGCCGTACTAAATTATGTATGTGCCCAGCATGTGTGTCTGTCTCTCCTTCGTCCTTGGGCTGCAAAATAACCCCTACCACCCTCACTCACCATTCCCATTCCCATTCCCGCTCCATGTGCAAATAGTTTTTCAAAGTGCTTGAAACGCGTGCCGCCAGACACCGCAACTGTAATTATGTTGAAAGTAAAAAGCTTGTGAAATATTAAGTACTGACTTGCCTCGCCACATGCTGCACTAACCGAATGTTTGAGTGTGTAAGTTAAATATTTAAAGCAGGTGCAATTTCTTGACGACTTTTTCGTTACCTCTCTGGGGACTGTGACATGTTATAGGAATTATATAGAAAAATGTGAATACGATTTAACGGATATAAGTTCTGGACTAACATAAATGCATTTAAAATTTTTTTATTTAAAATAATTTTCCAAATAATTTAGGGTTTAAAAGTAAATGTATGATAAATAGTATATACCCCGTCAGCCCTAACAAGGCCTAATGAGTTCCATTGTCGGTCCATTTTCATTCGTTTGTCATGCACCAATTGTTGTTGGTTGCCATTTTAGCCAACTAACTGCGATTTTGCTATGTTCATTGAAAAAAAGTCATATATTTTTGCAACGACGCAGGAACGAAATCCCACCCACTTTGCACTTTTCATTTAGCGAGTGGACCAAGCCAGTCTGCTAATAGAAATAAAAACAAAAACGACACACAAACTAAGCCGGGCTAAAGGCTCAAAGGCGGCTGGCTCAGAGTCCTTTCCCAGCCTCTCTCTCTGGCGCCCATTTTGGCCCACTCTTTTGCCTGTTTCAGCCTCGGCCTGCAATGAAAACAAAAAGCGATTTGCAAGTTTTCTATTGCGCATAAAAGTATGCTATGGAACCTATTTTTTTCACTGCTCCCTCATGGTCGTGTTATTTTTTGCTTTTTTCCTCCTTTTCCCGCTGGTTTTTCTTGTTTTTTTTTTTTGCTTTTCATAAAACCAAACTATTAAGCCAAGTGTTAAACTCATTTAGCGCGGATTTATGCGCCCGAGTGCCTCATGCATATGTGTGTGTCTGTGCAGGGGGTGAGTGTGTGTTTGTTGCAGGCTTCGGGTCCTGCACGGGCGGGAGTGTGTGCGTGTGAGCCTGCTTTGTAAACGTGCCGTTTTCTTTTATGCGTTTTTAATAAGCCTTTTGCCAAGCGTGTCGTAGTTTGTTTGTTTGTTAGTGATTCCCTCCGCCTCCCTTTTTTCTATTTCCTTTCGTTTTTTTTATTTACAGCTTTGCATTTTGATTGCTGGCATTTGTGCGCCTAATATTTGCTGCTGCAGCTGATTTTTCTCATTTTTTCAGCTGAACTTGAAGCGTAAAATTGAGTAGCAACGCAGGCAGGCCTTTTTATATTTTTTGCATATGCCTTGGCTCTTTTGTTTTTGGTCCTATGGGCATATGTGTGTTTTTGTGAGGAGCCTGGGATTAATTAGAACATCGGGTGGAGAACATTTCCAATTTTCAGAGAGGAAAACATGAGGGACATTTTTTTGTAGAAATTTAAAGAATAAAGAACTGTGGGAATTTTAAAACTTATATGCTTTAATTTTGTTCTACAAAAATTAAATCATTATTCAAGCTGAATTTTTAAAGGTATTATCCAATAAAGATTAATATTATAAATATCCATTTTAGAGGCCATAAGAAATGTGTTTAAACGATTTTTAAATATGTAACAACTCTTACCTCAAGGTGTGCAATCAATTTCACGCAAATCACATGTGTTTGACTACCTTAACATTTTGCTAAATTGTTTACTTAAATTTTGGTGTCGGGTGATATTTTGTGGCTTGCAAATGGCAGGCGAAGTCAGTTCGGTCAAAGGTTTAGTATTTGTGTAAAATACAAATATGAGAAATTTAATCTATTTACCACAAAACGAGACTTTAGTTGAAGCTTTTATTCAGTTCTGAATTTTGCCCTTTTCTGCGTTTTATTATTTAATTTTTGCATGTAAGCTAGGTACATTTTTGTAATAATATTGTTTTGGTTATTACTTACTTATTTGCTTGTTTGCCGGTTGTTGTTTGTTTATTTGCGTATATTTGTTTTTGAGTTTGACATGGCTTGCTGATGTGGCGTCACCGAGGCAAAGGGCAAAATCAAAAGCCATGATTGCTACAGCTGGTTTTTGCCCTGGGATCCACTGGAAGAAAAAATAGGGATTATTTTTTAAATATAAATGATTTTACAAAAAAATTTAAAACAGAAATAATAGAGTTAATGCCACAATAATAAAATATAAATAGTGTCTAGCCAATAAACAATTAAACAAGGGGGAATTAGTACCTTTCATTAATTTATCAAAAAACTTTATAAAACATAAATCTCGTTATTAAAAAAATTATTCAAAATTTTTCCCATCAAACATTCTTTTTTAATATCTGAAGATATTTAGCTCAAAGCCAATTGTTTTGGTTTTATATTTCTTAAATGTGGAATATATTTCCTTGTGTGTATCGAACTTTATATTTGACAGTTTTCGTGTAGCATTTTTGGCCAAAAGGCCCATGTGAAGGCAGTCAGTCCATCATCTGGACATGCATACACTGTAATTCCCTCGTCTCATCTCGTCTGTTATGTCGTCTAGTTCTTGCTTTCGATTCGGTTTGGTTTGGTTTGGTTTACTTCAGTCCTGTTTCCTACACATACCCATATCCATCGGCCAGCCCTTCGTCAGTCTGCCAGGACAACCGCAAGCAGCCAACACCAGTCATCCATCCTGTGGACGGAGTGTGTTTTATATAGTCGTGTACATATAAGGAAAAGTGCCAATCAAAGTTAATTGAAAATTCATTGAATCTTGTATATTTAAGTGAGGCATACAACATAAGTCTATGTAAAACGAGTGTGCCGATGTCTGTCTGTATTTGTGTTTCTGTCTCTGTGTGTGTGCTTATCTCATGTCGATTTGTATGTTGTAGTTGTTGCTTTTGTTTTTGCTTGTACCAAAGTGTTTGCAGTTCAGCTTACAAGGTAAACAAATTTCTGATCAATGCATAAATAGCAGAAATTGCAACACAAATTGCACGAGGAATTTGACACAATAAAGACATTTTATACGTGCTATAATAGACGTTAAACTGTATATTCTTAGGGGGAAATAAATTGAAAGTAAAACGGCCTTAGGTAATTTAAGTTAAGCACAAATTAAAGTTAATTATAATGCAAAAGGTAAATAAAAGAGGTGCCAAATAAAAATTAAAAGGTTGGCAAATTTTAAATGGTTAATTAAAAGGATATACCTAAGTTTATTCGTTGATAAAGAAATAACAAATTTACTAATATTTTTCAGTTATCACTTTAACCCATATTTCAATAACTTAACTTAATTTGGGGCACAGCTAATGGTGCTTCTAAAAAATGTTTTCCCAATTTTCCATTTCCTTCCAACTCCTCCATTTTATTTTCTTGATTTTTTCCCACTCAAATCGAACGGCAAACACAGTATCTGTGGCCAAGGAAAGGGAGTGCTTTTGACGTCACCACTTCCTTGGGTGGCTGCTAGCCAACACGATCCGCCATATTAACCCACGCCACCCCCTTGTCATTTGCATCGCGCGCTGGTGTAACCACACTTACAGTTACAGCTCGCAAAGTGTTTACCTTTTACTTAAGAAATTACACTCGGGCAAACAGAATTTGCGTGCCCACAAATCCAGAGTCGGAAGTCCGACTCCAAGTGGCTGCGCGCACATTTTTCCATCGCCCACGGATCAAAAGCCAACGATGGCTTTCCAATGCCCACTTCTTTTTTCCCTTTCCCTTCTCGAGCTGGCTACGATTTTCCTCTGCCTACAAAATGGAAAAGTTTTCTTGGCATTACTCGCCAGGATTTGCCTTCTTATATGCCAGAAATCGATGGGAGAGGATGGGTATATTGGAATTGAATTGAATTATAAAACTTGCTTACCTTAGACAATATTTAAATAGCTCTTTTAAAAGCTTAGCTTTGGATAACCCTTTTAAGAAACTAACGTCTTCTATTTATAATTAATAATTTTATACTAAGCTAATGAATGTAAACGTATCTTTATAAGTTTTTCAGGGTTTTTTATATATAATTTTTGAAAGGGTATTCTCATGTTTGAATACTTATCACATTTGAAACTTTTTCTTTTCTTAGATTTCCTTCTTATTTTCAAGTGGACGCTGGATTGGACGTCTTGGCTCCCTGCATGTTTGTTGACTTTTGTGCGCTAATAGCAAAAAGCATTCCATTGTGCGGCGAAGAGGTTCCTGCTTCTCTTCCCTCGGAGCTCCGGGTTCTTTAAGGACTAAGAGCTGGACAAGAAGTTCAAAAGTTTAGCGTGCCAGACAATTTGTGGGTCTCAAAGTTTTTAATAAGAGGTCATTGATTTACATTAGCCAGCCAAATTGGTAAATGCTCCCTCTGAAAGTGGAAAACCAAAAGGAGGATGGAATTGGTTTTGGATTTCGCGTTATTGAAAATAATGCCGGCAAAATTCTATGATATTTACGGTTCCTGGAGGAAACATTTGTATGTATCTGAATTAATTCAGAAATATTTAGTAAGGAAGGCTTAGTACGTTCCAAATTATCCAAAAATACATTTAATTGGGTTGCATACCTTTTTTAATAAACTCTAAGTCGATTTTGCTGTGGCAAAATATTTTATATTCAGTGCTAGAACTTCCCTTGTTCCTTTGTTACCTTAAGTAGCTTCCGTTCTTGGTTTCCGCAAGTGGGACAAGCTTTATTGACTTGTCGCTCAATTCGAATGATTGACCCCAACGCACAAGCCATGCATGTCAGCAATGGATAGAAGAGGTCTCGACTGCGGAGACCGACGGCACTCAATATTTATGGCCAGTCGAACCGCAAACAATTGAAGCTTAAAAGCCAAACAATGAAATTTAGAACTTCCAATTAGGAGTTGGCCAAAAACGGCGGCAACGACAAAGCAATAAAAGCCAACTTTATGGACTACACAAAAGGCGTGGCCGACGACGACAATAACAAGCTCATAAAATGTTTTTTGTTTGGTTTGGTTTGGCCTGGCCCACCTGCCTGCCACATGAAAATGAAACCAATAAGCAGCCATAAAGGACGCACACTGAATGAAACAACAACTGCGGGGACAAATCAAATTCAAACTCAAAAGGCACAAAAACTGATTGAGGTCTTCAAATTGGGAATGAAAAACTATGCGTACGGCCCCGCCTCACCAAAAAAGCCGCAAATTGTTGCAGGTCTCTTTTTTTCCTCTGGCTTGGGTTTGAGGTTGCATTTGATTTTCGAGCGGAGCTCAAAGGTAAAAACGGGGGGAGCAGAGTTGACAAAGGGAGGAACAGGCCCATTACATTCAAATCAGACATGCCAGTTAGTTAGTGTCCATTGTGCCCATTGCCAGGGTTACTGGGTAACGCCCCATTCCATTCCTTTGTCGAAACCTCCTGATGAGTAGATGCCCCCGGCAATAGAGTCCAGGGGAATGTGAGCAATGTCGGCAACGAAGGCTACTGATAGCATTGATTATGCACTGCAGACTGCAGCGATTGCTCATTTGGATAATGATATTCCAACCCAATGTATGGTTATAGAATAATGATTAATTAAAACTATAAATCGGAAAATATTTAGAAAACAATTAAATACATTTGGAAAATATAAAGATAACTAGAATCAGTCTTTTCTAAGAAAAGCAAAAGGTAAAACAATGAGCTTCTATCTATTTAATTAAAATAAATCTAAACTTAATATTACACATATTCTAGTTTACCTTAATTCCTAATTAATTTTACAAAGTCACATTTGTTTCTCCCTCTGTGTCAACGCATCTCGATTTTCGCCCATCTCCGTTGCACACGCATTACGCATACGCAACGTGCTCCCAGTTTATGGGGCTGGCTCAAAGCTTTTATGCCAACATTTTATTGATGCACACCGAACCACAAAGAGACATGGCTGCGGCGGGGAACGGGGCGGGAAGGGCTTACGGAAAAGGGCCAGACGGAGTATCCATCTACACCAAAAATTGTCACAACTGGCAGGGTTGCCATTGTTGCTGCTGCTGCTCGTAATGTGCGTGAGTGTGTGTGTGTGTTTACGGAATGTGTTCTGCATTTTGGGCAAGAAATTAAGTTGCATTTTCATTATTTTCGTATAGCCAGGCAGCCGTTTGGCCATCCGATTCGCTCGACTGGGCCACAGTTCAATTATAAACTGCCCAAACTGGCACTGGGAAAAATAATGTGATCTGTAACTCTGAATAAAATCGTCACAGATTGGAACATGTATTAAAATAATCATATTTTAAAAGAGAAATAAATAAAAAAAAAGCAGTTTGGTTGATAACAGTTTATTTTATTTTAATTTAATTTGGTTATATTGTGACATTGGTAAATAGGTAAGTTAACTTAACCTATAACAATAATAAGAATTCTCTAAATCTTTTTAATAAATCTTATATTTGTGAAACCGAATTCTAGACATAATATTTATCATAGTTCTTCATAGATTTATTTGTTCCCGTGTAAATCGAGCCGAGCTTTAGCTCCTGTTTTGCTTTTATTGTCTATGTGTTTGTTTGCATGTTGTTTTTCCTTTTTGGCTTCAGTGAATCTTTGTTTGTCAATTTGCTTGGTTTTCTTTGTTTTTTTTTGTCTAGTTTTATGCTGCCTGGTGCTACTGCCATTTTAGAAACTCCGTTGCATCTTTAAAGGTCCGTGCCGGGCTGGAATATGCACACAAAGTGAAATGAAATTCTCCCCAAGGAACCCGAGCAAATGCTCGGCCCCAGAAGGGATTGGGATAAGGGTTTTGGGTTTTTCAGAGGGGGTCTTGCTGGCCCAGTTGGTTGAAAAACTACCCCATTGGCAAGCGGAAATGCAAATTGTCGTGTGCGCATGTTGTTACAAATTCAAAATGACAATGGAGACGCTCCGCTCCACACAGACCCAACTAACCGTGCTGTCAACTTGGTCGCAACTTGAGGCGCCACTAACCACCGTCCCCAAGTCCCCTTTTCCACCCACTACCCCAGATAGTTCTCCGAAAAATACGATAACCCTGCTAGAGTGAACATCGAGGAGTCATCTGCATTAGCCGGGCTCCACTCAGCTCTTCAAGAGCTGCAATCGCTTTAAGCCACAACTTGCAAGCCAAGACCAATATGGGTTTTTTTTTGAGACAGTAAGTTTCGTGACTATAAGTTTTGCAATATGTCATCCAAATAGAATAAACAAATAGAGTTCAGTGTGTATGATAATTTCTAATAAATTCCAAAAAAAGTTACGGAATTTCAAATGATTTGGTTTTTCGACAGAAGTTAGTCGCAATTTTTTGTGCTGCACTGTATTTTCCCATTATATCGGCACTTGTCAGCAACTCTCTCTTTTTTTTGCATTTTGCATGCGTGAAAATTTTCACCAGCTGCATTTTTCATCCACCCCCGTTTTCTCATCTGCATCCGCATCTATCTATGCACTGGAGCCACATGCCTGCGAAAGTCATTTTTCTTATTTGAGAGTTGTGGCCAGCTCTAGGGGGTACGTGCCACGCCCCTTTTTCAACCACTACGGCAGATAAAACCATAAACCGGCGAACGGCGGACGCGGCCTTGCGCTGCAGCATCCTATTTTATATGCGACTCAAAGGACACCAGTGCGTCTGCCTGATGATGATGCATCCTCGAAGGCTTTATCTTTTTAATACTATAGAGCTGTAACCTTTGTAGAGTAATATTTCTAATGTATCCTAATCATTCTTCAATTAACACAAAATTGGGAGAATATAGTTTGGTTTATTTTATTTTCTAAGATTCTCCACTTTCCTTGTATCTTTTGGTTTCCCAGAATCCGTTTACAATTTATTATTGTATTAAAAATGACTATCACTCAAATAGTAAGATAATATCCCGCTATTTATCAAGCTTTCATGCGGTGTTACGAGCTTCAAGCTTCCTATATAAAAAAATGGGGCTGAAACGCACTTCCGCTGCTGGAAAGGAGCTCAGTTCAGCTCAAGTCAAGGCTGTTCGCGACAGCAACTTTCTGAAGCTTGCCAACACTTGGCCTCGCCATGTAAAAGTAAAAAAAAATATAAGAAAAATAAAGAAAAAAGTAAACGCAAGAAAGACGAAGGCAAAGGACATAGCACTGCTATCAAGTACATAATTTGAGCATTTAATGAAACCGGCTGCATTTCTCTATGTAGCGAAATTTTTATTTTATTTTTCTTCTGTTTCTTGTTAACTTTGGTCTTTTCGGCCAATTCTTTTCCGCCTCTCGTCGCTGCTGGCTTTCGTCGGACGTGGACAGTAATTATAAGGCCATTAGCAGAGCGTTAGGAAAGGACAAACGGGCGAAAGGGGGTCGACAGTGAGAACGCATGGTTATTGTGTAAACGCATTAAGCGTAATGCTGAGCACAAAATTAAACAAGTGGCCAACGGATTTGGTGGTTGCCACGAAATGGGGAAAAATAGCAAATAAAAGTCTGCTTTGCCGTTTAAGATAAATATGGTAGAAATAAATGGCAGACTAAAGAGAGAAAAAACTCTTTCTACAAATTTGTATTATAAATATGTACAAATTTTTTGTATTAAAATATTATGTTTTTTTTGGTAAGCATTTAATTATTACTTTTACTACAATATGACACGTGTCGCATTTGCGAAAACTTTCACCTTTTCCGCTCGTCTTATCAGTGAATTTTTAGCTGAAAATATTTGCGAGCTCAACCTTATTTAGCTTAAGGACAGCTCCTAACTTTACACTGAAATCCGAGCACATCAAATTTCAACTGTCATTAAAAAAGTCATAAAAGAGCGAAAATTGCTGGAAAAATAATGCAAATTCAGGATAAAAACGATGGGTGCTATTCACGGTCATGTTGATGCTGAGATAATCATTAACTAAGAAAATTTCTCGGTCACTACACTCTAAGAAAAAATTTCAAAAAGTATGGACACTTGAATGTCATGATTGTAAGATCTATAACTTAAAAAAAAATATTACAATAAAGGTAAAGGTAGTTGATTTACTTGGTAAGTTCAAATGCTTTCTTTTCTTTTCAATGATTTTGGTGGTGTTGGTTACGCAAAGGTTTAAGCAAAAGTTCTTAAAAAATATTAAAGCGCATTTAATAGTCCCAAAAATATTTTTCTGTCACTGCAAATAAAGACTACATGCATATGAGTCCTGCTCCTGGTTGTCGGGGACAACAGTCATATGAGATAGACTTACAGAGCGGATCCCTGGAAAACGAGGACCTCATATAATGACCACATTAAGCGAATAACGCGTTGGGAGAGAAAGTCGGTTTAGGGCGTTGAATATCCTGGCCTTGGCAACTGCCATTGAATTTCGCCTGGAAGCGGAAACCTGCGCTTGATTATAGTTTTATCAGCGCTTAAGTTTTGGCTTTGTCCCAATTAAACCGGGAAGAAACACACACTCACAAAATTAGCACATATCTTTATGGATGCAGGGAAAAGGTAATGGAGATAGATAGTGCCCAAGTTGTCCTGAGTTATCCCGGCGAACATTTGTTTTGTTTTGGTTTTGTGGGCTAATTAAACCAAACCCATTTCATGTTTTCATCTTGCAAAGATAAACGTCGCTTTGCAATGCCAAGGAATCGGAGAAAGTTAAGCGAAGGGAGAAGGGAAAACTTCCACTTTTTTAATGGCCAAAAGTTTTTTGTATGTGCAATAAATATGAAGAGATGATGAGGAGAGAGAACTTCTTTCCCTCGAATATCAAACAGAGTTTATGTGACTTGCTCCATTTTATTCTGTCAGTTGTACTCTTGTATTTACTAAACCTTTTGTAGATCTATTCTAAAATTAAATCTAAGGTAAAGACTCGAATATATTTTGTAACTTGATACTGAATTGTAAAATCAAAATTAAAATTTAGATAGTGAATCGTCCTTTTCAATCGTCCTACTGTAAAGAAGAAATATGACATCGATTAGAGTCTTGCGATCGATGTCAAAATAATCCGCATAAGACTGCTTTAATTTCCGAGTTCAGTACAAACAAAAACCAAAATTATTATTATTTTTTGTCACCAAATTTGGTAACTCTAGCTCTTATAGTCTCTTATAATACCCTTGTACCCTATGGATACCGGGTATAAAAAAAGCACCGAGATGATGATAATAATTAAGATAACATTGAAAATAATACAATGAACAGAAGTTTATTTAAAATGCCAAAAGTATCAGTTAACAACAAAGCTGGGTTATGGAAATATTAAGATAATGAATAGCATTAAAGTATTCTCTTTAAAAATTTGTCATGTCATATTGAATTAGGAATATTGAATGTAATATTATAGATGCCATCATGTCCATCGATGAGTCGCGATTGACGGAAAAAAGCTTAAGTACATCCAACTTAAAAGGGTTTCGTAGTAGCTGCAGCTGGAAGCTCTCAAACTGAAAGGATGAATATATATTATAATCAGGGACTGCAAATAATTATTGTTTTGCTTTTTTTTATTAAAATTACTCACAGCCTCCTCCAGTCGAGCATCCAAGCCAGAGGCAAACAAAGTTCGCTGCTCTAATAGACGAATCATGTCTTTGTGATCATCCTGGACATGGAGGGCCACGAAGAGATTGAGAATGGCATCCATGTAGTAGAAGAAGCACCATGTAAGGGACAGGATAGGATTTCTCAGAACTAGGACCAGGTTAATGGGATCGTACTTGATCATGCCGTAGGCTGAGTAAGCGGTAGCCACCGCGGATACGTAATAACCGGAGTACACCATCAGCTTCTGTACTCCGATAACCTCATCCAACTGGGTCACCATCGACTGCAGCTGGCTCTGCTGCCTGGCTATATCTTCCAGCTGATCGGCCAGCGAGCAACACCTGGTCATGAATGCTCCTTTCCGAGGGGGGTTGTAGCTGAGGTCTCTGCTCTCCTCGACAACCTGTCGCAGCTCCGTGTTGAGCAGCTTATATTGGGCACGAACGAGGAGCATCATCAGGAAATGCTGCCCTATGGCCAGATTAAGGATGGCCGACGTCCAGAGCTGCAGGCCCATCTCCAGGAACGACGCGGTGCCTGCACGTTGAACGGTTTCAAAGGCCATTGCCAACTGGAAAAGGTCTGTCACCACTCCATTGAAGAACTTGACAAAAATCCGAAACTGGGACAACCTTAGAACCTGAGGCCTGGCCAGAATAAGACGAAGTGCGTCTCTGGTCAGGATCATGAGCTGGGGCCTGTGGCGCCATCGGTTTAGCAAAGTGACAAGTCCTAACCAATTTTAAAAAAGGTTTAATACTTCTGTAATTTTAACCTAAAGTAGTCTTTCTAATACGCAACCTGCAATGACCCTCAGTAGAGTCACAATGATTATGACATGTTCGGAAAGGTTATTGCCTTGCTAAAAAGTATAGTCAATGTTGTAGTTCTGGCCAACTTGAATCCGAACAAAATCACTATGCAGACGTTGATTGTGACGGCATAGAGATTACTCCATGCGGTTGTGAACACGCGTCCCGTCCGCCAGTCGAACTCAAAGTTGCTAACTCCTATAAGGTGGCTATGATAGTAGAGCGTCCTTAGCAGCAAACCGACCCAGTTGATCATTTTGGAGAACTGAGAAGGTTTTCAACGGTGCTCCATTCGGAAATGTATTTAATTAGTAAGGTAGACTCTAGTTCGAGACAGAAAGAGATTAAAATGGATTATCAATGGTAATAAATGAGGGCAGTGACTTTGATGAATTAAAGGTTAATGGAGCTTTAAGCTCAAATAATATTATTCAAATTGAAAAAAATGTATTAAATATTCAAATACAACTTAACAATAAATATATTATTTAGTAAATAAAATTGACTATTATATAAGGTAAATTTAATCTTATTATTACAGATTACGTTAAGTATCCTTCATAGTTTCTGTAAAATGGTCAACATATTCCAACATTCCCCCATAGTTTTATTCTCCTTTCCTTTTTTGTCAATTTGTGGTGCATCATTGAGCAGATGCTCAATAAAATTTGTCGTATCCGATTGCGGGCTCATCTTTAAGGGCCACCACTCGCTTTAATAGTTATCCCGATCTCCTGTCAGGAGGCTGCCCCTCCATACACACGGATATATCTGCTCCTTGGGCGCGGGACTGTGTGTGTTTGCAGCAGGTTGATTTATGCGTCGGGTCCGGACAGGAGGCAAAAATAACACAGTCAAGTGCATGGCAAACACTTGGCCCTAGACGCCGCCTCTGTGGCTGTGGCCACTTTTCCTACTTTTCCTTCTCCGCTTCCCGATTTTCCCATCCCTGATCCTCCTTGCCGCCACTTGGCCACTACTTGCTGGCTTTTTGTAATTTTTCACATAGGCAGCCGGGCAAATGCATAAAAAGGCCAGACAGCTGAGCATAAAATATTGTTGTTATATGAAAAGCAGCACCGCCACAGAAGGCAACGAGGAGAAGACTAGAATGCAGCGAAATAAGAAGAAAGCACCGTAGTTAGGCAGGCCGAAGAATTTTATTCCCTTAAAGTTACAGAACTTACTTTAATCGAAAATATTTTAATGCTCATTCCTTTATATTTTGTAATTATCAAAAATCTGTTGAACTGACTGTCACTAATATTACTTCCTTTATATATTTTTCGCAAGCCCTGCTGAGATGTTCTTGATTAATTCCATTTCCAAGCTGTAACCATAGACACTTTTATACTACTTTTTTTTTTAAGTATTACTTTCCTAGGCTGGGGCAGGGTATTAAAATATATAAGGACACAAGGAACAGCAGCTGCATTGCTGCCGACTGCGTCTGTTGCTGTTGCGCTTTGAATGAATGAAAAATGAAGTAAGCTCGAACTCGAACCGAACTTGCTGAACCCAAGTGAACTGAGCTTGGCAAATGTCGCCTCCCAGCCAGTTAGCCTGCGTTTTGCCACGTCATATATGATGAGGAAAGAAAAGCAAAGCACACCGAAAAATCATTTATTTCTTTCCACATTATAATAACAAAATAATTAAATAATTTTAGCTTATTTTTATTACATAAAAACTATTAGGAGTATTGAAATTTATATATTTACTATAAGAAAATCTTAATTTCTTTTAATATAAGGAAGTAGATTATTTTTAGCAGTCTTTAGTCTTACTTACGCAATGTTTAAGTTTCATTCCAGCGTCTTGTGTGGCCATAGAAACTCGCCAACCGGCTGTAAATGTTTGATAAGGAGCATCCATTGATAGAACCGGACAAAAGTTGGCTAAAAAATCCACACACATTTTACAAGGAGTGGCAGGAAAGAAAAAAAGGTTTATAGCTAGGCAAGGTGTTTGGTCAAGTATTCAAAGGTGGGGTTGTTGCTGCTGCTGTCAATAATTTCGACTCTACTTGGATTTAGTCGTTGGGAAACGATATGCGAATATATTTTATTACTTACTTCCTAACTAAATATTTAAGGGATATCAGCCAGAAATTACCTAAAGAAACTTACTAGCTTCTTTGCAAAAATATATAGTACTTAAACACATACTTGTCATAAGTATATATTTTATCTAAAGATCCCACGGTTGGTTTTGCTAGCTCAGGTTACTTGGGAAAAATGTCTCCAATTATTATCGGATAATGAAAAATCAGCTAAACCACGAAAACTAATATTAGCTCGAAACCGAGCAGCTGCCCGTGGATGGCAGTATGTCACATCCAAGCGCTAAATTGACACGCGCCACTATTTAAGGGGAAAGTGTGGGGCGGCATGGCGGTGAAGTCGGGGGAAATGAGCTCATTGTTATGGCTGCGACTACGACTACGGCGATACAGCCGACTGCTGACGCTCCAAATGAGCGGCATAACTCAATGAAACCCCATTGTTGGTGCTGCCGCTGATCCAGGCAGCCGTGCACATATTAAATAAGCAATATACACAGACCCGCAGCCGAGCAGATGAACAGGCGAACAGCCGAACAGGGTGCTGAAAAGGTAAAGCGGGTTAGGTTGGGCGGAAAATCGGGTGGAAAATGGGGCGGAAAAGCGAGCCGGGCGGCAGCGGGTTCACCGCAACATAAATTATGGCAAACGCTCGGCTGCCTCATCACTCAGGCATCGCGTAGTTTGTTGCGTATTTTATTAGCCGCGTATGCGCGTCGACAGCGACTGGCATAATTTCACAGCAAATAGCTTGAAAAATTTGCATACGCAAATATGTGGGAAGAGGGATTGGGCTGGGCGTGGGAATGGGAATGGGAATGGGTTCCAGGATTTCTGGATTGCTGGATTCTGGGGGCGGGACAGGCGGCGTCTCAGACGGATGGAGCTGTGAAGTAATCGTCAAGGCAATGTGCACTGCGCCTAATTGAAACTGTGTGGCAGCTCAAATTGAGACAATTAGAAGCAGCACCGACAGGAGGAGGGAGTCGAACCGGAAACGGAAATGTAAAGGGAAGGATGTGGTGGAAAAATCATGCCCGTATCACAATTAACTAGTTAGATATATTTTTATAATTTTTAAAACCGCAAACTACTTCATTTGAGGACTCTTTGTAATGCTTTGATAAGTTAAATAAATACGTGTAATTTGTGGCATCTTAAACTAAATGTCCATTTAGAAGATGTAAAACATAACCATAATCCCTAATACAGTTTCATTTTGATAATACTTTCCTAATCTAAAATTATTGTTGAACACATGTAGGAATTTACAAATTTACATTTCAAGTGCCATACAGGCAAAATCCAGAACGTAAAACCAGAACGAAATTTGAGCTTAACAAAGAGTTGCAAGCAAAGTCCTCGTTGTTCTTTCACTCTTATCTTGATTGCCAAGCAGATGCAGAATTTTCAATTTACATTTCATTTACTGCCTAGATGCGGTGTGTGCCTGAGTGTGTGTTTGCGTTTTGCAAAGGAAATTAAATAATTGAAAAATAGTGCAAAAATAAATTAAACGTCAAGTCAAGACGACGGAGACCGAGGCCGAGAGAGAAGACGAGAGGATAATGCGAACGGCAGGGATGGAAAACTGAGATTTAGAGCGTTGTAAATCTTGGGATAACTGTCAAAAGGCCTAGGAAGAAAGCCAGTAGAAGAGTCGAAAAAGGCTTAAATAACCTTAGACCAAATTTATGCAGTTCATGAATTTGTATTAATATAATACTTGGTACATATTTATTTTAAAGTAATTTTAATCAAGCTAATATAAATATTTATATGAACAGGACAGAGAAAGTGCAATTGGTAAGCAGAGCTGGCACAAATTTGAACTTATCTAAACAAAAGAATTTTTAAGTCGCACGTACTTGTTTGGAAATTCTTTTAGAATATGGAATATATGCTTATATTAGGCATACACCGAGAATATTTATTGTGTGAAAATAGAAAATATTTAATTTATATTTGTTTTTTTTTTTCATAATAAAAATTCCATTCCATTTCAGCTTTAATTATTAAAGTCTTTTCAAGCAAAAATTAATGTATCTAGTTAATTTATAGACATAATTCCGCTGTTTATAAATACAGTTGTATTATAAAAGCTAATAATTTATTTATTACAAAAGTCACCAATATCATAATAATATTTAAAATATTTTGTTTCACCTGTATAAGTGCGTTGCCAGTCTTCGGTTCTTGTGGCCTTCTCCTGTTCGAAGGACATTAGCATAAAAGCGTTACTAATACACAGCTGCCGAGAGGCCAACAAGAAACACTTAATGAAGCAATTTTTAGGAGGCAGTAGCAACTGCAGCAGATGCTGCATAAAAAGCAACAACTTCCGGCTAAAGCCAGAAAGCTCTCAACGTGTTGTGCCCCCAAGGCCCAACCCAACCCACAACCCCCATCGAAGAGCCACCTGAAAAACGCCTTCTGCGTGGGAGCAGCAGACGGTTCTGTTTGCTTGTGCAAAAGTGTGTACAGGTGACTTAATCAACATGCAACTCATTTTGTTTTCCATGCAGGTGCATGGTCTATGCGGCCACGTGTGTGTTTGCTTAGGAAGGGGGCAGCGTCAGGCGGCAGGCGGTGGGCAGTGGGTGGGACAGGTGTGCAATGGCAGGTATTTAGCTAAAGCTCTGCCTAGTTGCATGTGAAACTGCACGGGACTGTGGTGGCAACTCGGGTCGCATGTATAAGACACTAAATTGTGTTGATATCAACAATGAGCCCGAAACATTGCTCCTGCATGAGTAAAGGTCCTGAGTGGGTCGGGTCAGGACAGGACTCGCACTCGCACTCGGAGGCCTCACAGGATCCTGGCGGCAGCCAAGACAAGGATACAGCAGCCCACGTACACGGCAAAAAACAGCTATAATTGAGTAAAAATTCGGAATATATAAAGAACTACATATTACTAAATTTGTGTATAAATATAATTAGTCAAACACTACTATTTATATTTTATGATATCTGCATAGGAATAGACTTAGCGAAATATTAAATATTTCTAAGGTTAATATGATGTATTCGCTTATTGCCAGAGAATAAGGAATTATTATTATAAAAAAACATTGTTAATAATTTAATAAAAAAAACTAACGAGTTTCTCTTCAGTATTTCTCAGTGCCTGCGTTCATACATATGGGAACGTGCTCAGAGCCCCGGCTCAGTTGGGCAAATGCATACAAATGGCATCTCCATCTGCCTTCGGTCCGCGCATAAGTTCTCCTACTAACCTGCCACTAACACCCCATCCCCTAGAACTTGCCACCTACCACCCTGCCCCCGCACAGAATATCCCAGCAAGTTGGGGAAATTATGCACATGGAAGGCATGGTTTGAGGTAGATGGTGTGCGCTTACAGCCCTGGCAATAGATACTTTTTGGCTGTGGACAACATATTGATGATGCCCAACCAGCCAACTTAGCAGTTGACACCCAGTCCCCACGCCTCCGCACACACTCAATATAGGGGATGACTCTGGGTGGGCCAGTGTTCGGGAAAGGAAGAGGGGAAACGGTAAGGGAACCAAGTGCAGAAGTCACTTAAAGGTGGCCCTCGTGGGATTTCAGCAAATTGTCGATTGCATTTCGGCAGTAAGTTGGCTTCAATTAATTGAAGCTGGCCAAGAATTTTCCGCTTGAGTGTGCGTAGGTAGGTGGGTGGTGATTACAGGCAATGAAAAGTTATTACGTTTGTTTGGGAACTTTTGAATTTTAACTAGTGCACTGAACTTAAAATACAGGCCAATGACGAGGTTATTAAAACAAGAGAAAGCTTATGAAAAAATATTTTAAAGAAAGCTTCATTTTAAATATTTAACGCACAATGTAACGCACAGTAATAGTTACATACTATCTTATTACTTAATTAATTTTATTATCAAAAAGTTATAAAAAAGATTATTTAATGGTTAAGGTGCAACTATTTTGTTAAGTATTTTATGGATTGTATTTCCCGTTTTCCAGTTTGTTGTCTAAACACATAATAAATCCTCTTTTGCCAGGCAATTTGCAGGACCTCGAGCTTTTGACTTTATTTTACGCCATGGATGGAAGGAACTCCATCAAATAAGCTGGCATATTAGAGCAGTTGAAACGCAGTTCAGAGGCAAAAGGAAAAAGAAAATAAAAATAAAAATAAAGAGAAGAAAAGCGAGTCAACGAGCTCGGCTTGGGGTCAAGTGTGACATGGCACATTCTGATTCTGGCTCGTTGCCGGCTGTCTCACCTGTCAGGTGCAACACTTTGGCTATTAGAACGCAAAATTTAACAATGTCGCCCGGCAGACCTCAGAGCTCAAAGCCCCTTCGCCCAGCGCCCATCGCCCATCACCTGGGGATCCCCCGAGTCCTGGTTCTCCGCAGGACTACACCTGTGCGTGTATGTGTGTGCGCTTCGGTGTAAGTGTAACGCCACAGGTCATAAATTCAATTTGGCTAACAAACACGTTGCACTCACACAGACGCACGCCGGCAAAGACAGTGGCAAGTTGGCTGCTGCAACATGTGCAAAGTTGTTTGCCAGAGCAATTTCTCATCCCAGCAAATGGCTGCTGGAGATGTTAGTCTTACTTTTCCACATCTTGATACCCTGTACAAGAGGGGCTTAGGAACGGGGTTTGTGGCTTAAGGAATGGTCGCTCAGCTAACTCTGTAATTATGTTCAGTCTTCGCGGAATCAATTTTAAACCTATTTCAGGGATTTTAATAATTGTAATTGAAATATTTATAATATTTATTTAATGAAGAGAAGGAATTTATGAAGAATAAATTTAAATGAATAGAAATTATTTTAACTTCTTCTTCTTTTCATTTTTGCATATATTGCATTTATCAATTAAGGTTATTATTTAATCTTTATTTTATTTTGGTACCTTTATAAAAAAAATTCGTTAATGTAAACCACAGATTACTAAAAAGAAGTCTAAGTTCCCTACATTAATTTCAATAGGTATTAAAGGTATCACAAGGGTCGAACATCCTTCTTGACTTTTGCTCCATGTTTTTTGCTGCATTTTTCGGTTTCACTTTGTTACGTTTCGGTGAAATCAGAACCGTAAACTAATTAAGATGATTAAAATCTTTTGTTTTGCTCCGCATGCCCTGACTGGCACTAAAACAAAACAAAATACGGATAAAAAATAAGCACAGATATACAGAGGAAAAAGGCTGCCCACAAAAAGCAACGTAAATTTGATTTACAAAAATGTTCCATTTAATTTGGCTTGTCAAAAGGAATCTGTTAAAATCTATACAGAAAAACTTGGCCGGAGAGGAGCGTAGAGAAAAACTTAAATAATATGAAACTGGCAAACGGAAGCTGGGCCAGCAACAAATATCCGATTAAATTATGCTCAAAGTCAAAAGCGCAGACAAAACTGGCCAACAAACGTTGGCCGGCAACCACTTTGGCCCCGATGTTGGGGTGGAACCGGGGCCGGTTGCATCAAATAAGAAAACTTTTCGGCACACTCTATCTCCGCTTGGTCTCTCTCCCACTCTCTCTCTCACTGCAAAAATAAATCAAATAATTCAATTTTAAGCTAAACTTATTTTCGTATTAAAAATGAAAATCAAATAAAAGATAAAAAAGGATCAAGCTGTGCTGGAAAATGCTCTTATGTGGACTGCACCTCCTCTGCCCCCTTGTGACAGTGGGCGTGGACGGCGGCCATGCCAACGCATAAAACTGCAACCGCATGTGGGGCTGTGTCTGGTATTATATACATACATACACTCAAATGTGTGTGTTATCCGAAAAAGTGTATGTTTTAATACCCTTTAATCTCGGGGTTAGTATGTGGAGTTTTCTGTTCATATGGATATCCAACCAAAGGTAGATTTCCGAAGGAATTTAAGAAATATTTTCAATCTTTTCGCCTTTTCTAAATTCAGAAAGTCAGGAAATATTTAATCATGTTTTTCTAGATTTTATCATTACTAAAATCAATTAAAAACTATTTAATAAGGGATATTACCATGCACTGTCCAAGTTTTTCTCAAAAGCTCATATGGAATGTGTGTGGAGGTCCCTTTTGGAGTGTTTGTAAGTCATATCCCTTCGCAATTTTCGTCGTTGTTGGCCACTAACCTCACTCATATACCAATGTCCATGGGTGTGCCTGTGTGACAGTGCGAGTTGCATGTGTGCGTTGCATGTGGCCGGCACAATAAAATTGTTTGTCGTTCAAAAGGACCTCTCTCGCTATCTCCTTTCCTCAGCCGGGCCGGAGATTTATGCGGGCCGAAAAGCAGTTGACTTTCCTCACTCTATTTTTATTTTTTGGCTGCCTGCAAATTGCATGAAAGTTAAGCAGTTCAGTTCGGTGTCCAAGAGCTAATGCCGCGCCCCACTGCACAAAAGCCACAATAATCGGAAGGATAAAGGATCGCCGGGCGACTTGGAAACTCCGACAGAGCGAGAGACAAAATCAATTAACAGTTTTCGACCGACCGCAGGCGGTCCTTAAAGTTTTTCTCATCTAGACCACACCGCTTCTCCTTTTCCCAGTAACTATTTTCCATTTTCTTGTTGCAACAAAATTGAATAATTTAACTTATAGATAAAAACTTGAATATTGCTATAAAAATTAAATTTAAAATTTAGAAAACTATTTTAGATCTCAAGAAAAGAGATTATATTTATGCTTTGGAACACACAGATGTTCTTTTATTTATGGGCTTAATTTGCCTCAAATGAAGATTTTAAGGTAATCTTAATCTTAACAATATAACATATGGCCTGTTAAGATTTATTAAGATTTATATCTATTTAGAATATTAGTTTATTTGGGCCACTATTTTTCCTGATTTTTATTTTGATATTACTTTTTTTGGCAAATAAAAATTATTGGACAGCTTAATTTGCTGTGAGGCCAAAAATAAACTACTTAAAAATAAAGCAAGACAGATTGCTCGTTGATAACATTTAGCTTTCTCTCTCTGTTAGTTAGTCGCCGCCTTCAAATTCAAAATGGTCTAAAATTTAAGGGCATTAAAAGTTCTTATCAGTTACTCTGGAATCTTTATCAGCAACTGAGTGACTTACGGGGTCAGTTCGGTAATTAAATCGGTGATTTATAACACGGTATTTTTTTATTATTTCGTAGAAATTTGATTTATTTCGGATTATACAAATATATTTAATGTCTGGATCATGTTGAAACATTGCTGGTTTTTCAAGAAATTCTGTTTTGACAGCTCCGCTTTTAAATATCTTTATTAAATTTAATTACAGAACGTAAATGAAATTTTCTTTAGAGCAATCCAAAAATTAATTAGAAAAAAAATGACTTCTTGTATCGTGGAGCGGTTACTGGTTATTGTCTTTAATCTTCTCCCAAATCCATTGGATGTAGTTCGGGACATATGTGTACACTCCAATACCTGAGCACCTTTGGTCGCCGTAGCTCACTACTCCCAACTGGAGATAGCGGATCACTCCATTGTTGTTGACCAGGGCCACCAGCGGGCCACCGGAGTCGCCTCGACAGGTGTCCGACGTACGGGTTCCCGCACAGATCTGGTTCTGGGTCAATGTCTCACTCAAGTTTCGATTGCAGTAGCTTTTCTTGTAGAGGTAGAGTTTCGCGGTCTGGAGAACGGCGGGTATAGATCCGTTGGCTATCTTTCCCCAACCGAAGGCTTTAAACTCATTTATTCGTGGCAGATACGCCGGATCTCGAATAAGGCAGACCGGTTGTATGTGAACTGGGGAGAGGAATAGGTAAATTTGGCATGCATTATTGAACACGTTAATGCAATAACCCACCTTTGTAGTTTATGGTTCTGTTTAATTTGAGCAGAGCTATGTCATTGGCTAAGGTAGTGTCATTGTAGTCCTGGTGACGGATCTCTCTTTCGATGCCGTAGTCCTCAGATCTGGGAATACACGAATCGCGCTGACAGTCTGGGTTCGTCCTGGTATCATACTCGCCCAGGCGCACCTTGCTTCATCACAGAAAGGATATTTGTCAGGAAAATGGGTTTCAGTTAGACGGAGAGCTACTCACAGGCCTTTTTTCAAGCAGTGCGCTGCTGTAAGGATGTATCCTGAAAAAAAGTGCCACATCCATTAACATACTCAGGTCTGTATTTATTAAATGCAGAATACGAACTTTCGGCTATGATGGTTCCACCACAATAAAGCCCGGATTTATCATACAAATACGCCATAAATGGAGCCGATCCGATAATGGCACTCTGTCCATTGTTGATCCTCGAAGTCGCCGGGGGAAAAAAGGTTTGCCCGCACTTCGGTGTCAGGAAATTCGCCAGCACATCCTGTTGCTGGGCGATTAGATAGGCTATAAGGACGAGACCGGTCCAGATAACAGCCATTTCGTCTGAGAGTGGGAGTAACTGAACCCCTCGCAGCTGTCGTCGTTGGTTATATACTCCCCAAGAGTCGACTTATCAGTCGAAATTGGATTTATGTTCCACGGAATTTAGATGTTATAACCTAGCAAATGCTGCTAGTACCTACCAACAGCTTACTCTGCAGTAAGAAAACAATTAAATACAATTTTGCCAAAGCTATTTTTATTTTTCAAGTTTCAAATTTTATACAATTTTACCAAAGCTATTTTTATTTTTCAAGTCTGGGTACTTCAACGAATTAAAGTCACATGCCGTGGTTCCGTATACTCCGCAAGATCCAGGGCCCGTAATTTGGCACATATGTGTACACCCCAAAGCCCGTGCAGTATGGGTCTCCGTAGCTAACTATTCCCAATTGCACGAAGCGGAAATCCCTGTCCTGTTTAATCTCGGTAACCAGCGGCCCGCCTGAGTCGCCGCTACAGGTGTCCGATCCCTGAGATCCAGCGCAGAACTGGTTGTTAGTAAGTTCCATCTCTATCTTCCTTACACAGTAGCTGTTGGCGTAGAGGCGCAGTTTAGTTTTCTGAAGAACATGGGACTCAGTACCGCTCTGGTCAGTCAAGCCCCAACCGTAGGCCTCGTACTCATTTACTCTGGGCGCATTGTTAGGATTTAGGTGCAGGCAGATCGGCTGAATATTGTCTGTGGATTGTTTGGCAAGTTCAAACCTTAAAGTACATATTATTCTTGAGCTGGTATAACCTACCACTGAAAGTGATGGCTCTGTCTAATTTGATCAAAGCTATGTCATGAATCTTTTTAAAAGCACTGTAGTCAAAATGGATACCGATGAACTGGATGCCGAAGTCCTCATGCTCGGGCATGCATATCATTCCCACGCAGTCTGGGTTCATTGTAGTATTGAACTCGCCCAGGCGCACCGTCCTGCGTCGTAGAATGGTTATAAGAATGGACATTTTGGAATGAATTACACTTACATGTCGTAATCCGCGCAGTGTGCGGCTGTAAGGACATATCCTGGAAACAAAATAAGGAACATCAGTTAATGAGCACTATTGTCAGAAGTGAAATACAGACTTTGGTTGACGATCGAACCGCCGCAAAAAAATTGATTGTCCTTCATCAAGTACGCCATGAAAGGAGCCGATCCCAGTATAGCATCTTTTCCCCCCGTGATCCTAGTTCCTGGGCCAATTAGTCCGCAGTCACGGTACAGGAATTGGGCCACGATTCCCTGTTGCAAGAGGAGCAGGCAGGCTCCAATGACAGTCCAAATCCAATTCAAAGCCATTGAGACCGAGGTTCGCGTTAACTTAACACGTCGCATTGCTGGCGTCCCTCGTTATATACACTTAGACGCGTTCGCTTATCAGCCGAAAAATGTGATGTCATATTTCGTGGAACGTTCATCAGTTCAAAAGGTTGGTTTTATTTTATTCGGACTTTCTCATTTTGATTCTATATATTTTGTAAAACTTTCCTCAGTTCAAAATATTGCTTTTTTAATGGTGTTCTTGAACTTAATTATATGGAAAAACCAAAAACATTTTTAGCTATTTATTATTAATCTGTTCAGAATTTAACGATTTTATACGTGGCACCCGAAGTGAAGTAGGCTTCTTCGATCCCTTTTTCTACAAAGTAAGTGTGGAATATTGCCAAACTGAATAATAGATAGAGCTTTGGGAGCATCCGCAATAAAACTCATCGCACAAGGCTTTGGGTACTAAGTATTTCACAGTCGAGCATGACTCTGTGTTCTTTAATTTGTAACTTCCATTAATGTACATTTCCAAAGTTACCCGCAAATTGATGGTTTATTCTTTGGATATTGTCAAAGATCCAGGAGGCGTAATTCGGAACATATGTGTAAGCTCCAGCACCAATGCAACGTCGGACGCCAAGGCTCACTAATCCCAATTGCACATAGCGCTCCTGATTGTCGTTTCCGGTGACCTTGGTTACCAGCGGGCTGCCGGAGTCGCCGCCACAGGTGTCCGAATGATTAGATCCAGCGCAGATCTGGTTGTAGGTAAGGCTCCTTCTGAATGAGTCTTTACAGAGGCTCCTTGGATAGGGGTACAATGTCGTGGTCTGTAGAACGGCAGATTCAGACCCATTGGAGGTAACGCCCCAACCGTAGGCCTTGTACTCATTTACTCTCAGAACATTCGAGGGGTTTAGGTGCAGGCAGATCGGCTGTATGTGATCTAGGCAAATGGATAGACATGTGATAAGATAACCGTGAAAAAATATGCATTCACTACAAGTCTTATTTTATGCGCATCAAAAACTATAATTTGTATCTTACCTTGGAAGTTTATGTTTCTGTTTAATCTGATAAGAGCTATGTCATTAACTTGAGTGAATCTACTGTATTTGTAGTGGTATCTGATGTGATCGATGCCAAAGTCCTCATGTTCGGGCATGCATTTCATTACCCCGCAGTCTGGGTTCGACGTAACGTTCCACTCGCCCAGGCGCACCGTCCTTAATCGTAAGATGGTTATTATAATGGTATTTTGCATAACTGATTCCACTTACATGTGCTGATCCACGCAGTGTGCGGCTGTAAGGACGTATCCTGAACAAAAATTAAAGTCATCAACATAAGAAAATTATTAAAAGTGAAATACAGACTGTTGTTGACGATCGAACCGCCGCACTGATACTTATTGTTCTTCATCAAGTACGCCATGAAAGGTGCCGATCCCAGTACAGCATCTTTTCCCCCCGTGATCCTCATTCCTGGGCCAGTAAGTCCGCATTCACTGTAGAGGTATTGAGCCATGACTCCCGGTTGTATCAGGAGCAGGCAGGTTCCAATGACAGTCCAAATCCAATTCGAAGCCATTTAGACCGAGGTTCGCGTTAACTTAACACATCGTAACGCTGGCAGCGCGTTTAAGTATTCATTCGAGTGCGCTTATCAGTAGAGAAATTTATTATCATATTTCATGGAATGTTCATCAGTTCAATAGGTTGCTTGGTCGGATTTCATCATTTTCCTTCTATTTTGATCTTAAGCTGCTGAAACTTGATTTCAAGGAAATTATTTATATGTTCCCAACAGTTTAATTATAAAATTATCTGTCAATGTTGTGAAAACTTGGTTCTCTTGAACTCTTAAAAACTCTGTCAGAGAGAAGGACAAAATCAATTATTAGTTTCCAATTGACCGCAGCAGGTCCTTAACATCCTTTCCATTCCTTATTCCGATTTCCCTCTCGACTCTCTTTTTTCGTGGCATTGTCCTTTGTCTGGGGCTTATAAATAATAAATAAATGTTTGAATGCACCTACAATCAACAGAAAAAGGAGGGGAGAGCATGAAACATGGGCAAGGCTGAGCAAAAAATTCGAAATAAAATTTTTCATAATCGAAAACGTGACTGTAATTTTTGAGCTACCTAGCCAAGCTACCATTTGAATGCTGTTCTTCAATCCTAATTCATTTCAAGATCTCTCTTTCCGGTATTTGAAAAAAATATTTACAAATATATATATAGTTAATTAATATATTAAATACATAAACTGTTTTTCTAACAAAAGAAGTATACAAATTTTCTGGTAAATTATAACGGAATAGGTATTTAAAATATTTTTTATTTGGAATAAAATCGAATTTTTTCTTAAATTCATCGTTCTTTAAAAATATTTAAATTAATGAGAGTTTGTTGGTTTTTAAATATCTTATTTATAAACAGCTTTTACTTTTTTTTAGTCTTAAGCGATTTCTCTTATTACAAAAACCAATCACTTTGTTTTCTGGAACGTAATTTCCTCTTCGAGGGGTCTTCTTTTGGTTTCGATTTCTGGTCGGACGTTTTTGTTCGAATGAAAATGCGATTTGCGCTTTTTATGATTGGCATGTGTTAATAAATTTTCAGGGCTCATGGCGATGAGTGGCACGTCACGTTGTCCATGCCCCCTCTCCATAATCTTCCTTTCACCCCCACGGATGCGTGTGTATGAGACAGAGTGTGTCGGTGTGTGTGTGTGTGAGAATTGACACGTGTTTTGGGTGTCTTTCTTGTGTGAGTCCTCTTTCCAGAAGTCCTGTAAATTAGCCGCACACTAATTTTGTGCTTGGGTGAGCAAAAGTATTCTTCAAGAAGTGATGCGAAAAATGACACGATGACAGGATATGTTTTTTTAATCAATAACATAAATAATTCAAATAAATCGCCAATAGCTCAATTTTCGTTATGCTTAAAAAAAATATACTTCAAAAGGGATAAAAACCTACAAAAATATATAAAAAGCGAATTCGGGCTTTATTGCTATCGCCAAAAACTTCATGGCAAATTAACTTAAAACGTTTTTCGCATACGCAAATAAACACGATGAATGGGGTCGGGGAATTGCAAACATTTCCCTGATCTATTTATGCTATGAAAATACCTAAAAAATACAACCCAAATAATACCAAATGGAGCGGGAATTCAGACACACAAACACACACAGAAACCTATATAAATAAATTTTCATTTCGTTTCGCATTCATCAAACATTTTGACAATTTTATCTCCATGGGCGTCCAAGTGTCCTTTATTTTTCTGCATTTTTTTTTTCGTTTTGCTGGTCCTTCTAAGCGGCGGCCGTTGGGCAGCCAAAAAGTAAATTTATGTTATGTTTTTCGGGCCCAGAGCCATTCTCACACCCATTCCCGTCTCCCTGCGCATTTTCAGGGCTATTGCCATGCAGGAAATGCGTGTTTAGCAAATGTTTTTAAATTGTATAACGAGAATTTATGACGGACGCTTCCATGGATGCGGACCATCGCAAGGTACCAAAAGCCAGGAACAACAAAAATTGCATGTTTCAAATTCGTTTAGCATTCCGTTTTATTTTTTCCCTGTTGCTTTTGCTGTTTTGGGTGTTGAAAATAAGGCCCATATAAATATGTATGTTTATCTACATACATACTTGGGTAGGTGACTGGAATTTGGGGGAAAAATTTGAGTTTGTCGGTGAGGCTTACATGGTACTTAGTAGGGGAGTTAAAACTAGGTTTGTTTATAGGAATTTCATATATATTTAACACTGCGTTCAGCTTTGATTTAAAAGTTAATATGTACATTTAGTAAATAAATTTTAAATGCTTCAAGTGTAAATAGAGCAGGTAATGGTTTTTAAAATATTTTTCCTGTGCAAAATATCCTAGAGCATCAAAATGATATCCCCGTCTTGGCAGCACTCTCCTTCATTTCCCCCGATTGTCATTTATTTGCGGCTCGTGGCACTTGGACGAGTTTGGTTTGTGCAGCATTTCAATGAGCAAATGCAAATAAATTATAAGCAAAAAAGGAGACAGAATTCAAATAAAAATATTGATGCTGCTCTGCTGGCTGCTAGGAAAACGTGACGAAATGTGTTTTGTGTTTGTTGTTTCTATTTGTCGAGCACTTAAAAGAAATAACCGCCACGTTCTATAAATTAGATGGCGTTTCTCGCTTTCAGGTTTTGGGTTCTAGATCCGTGGCTAACGAGGCGTATGCGTCATGTCCTGACAAGTGAAAAATGTCCCTCCTTCGCCTGACGTGTGTGTGAGTGTGTGAGAGGCGTGCGGGGAAAGGGGTGGGGCGTGGTAAGGAGTCCCCCAAGTGCGAGTGAGTGGTTGCGGTTGGCTGGAGCTGCTTCTTAATCCTGGCAGCGCCAACCGCTTAATTATTCATTGAAGCCAATGCATTGGAATGCCGAAAGCCGCAGGCTTATAAATAGCATGCGAACGGCGGAACCTCACAATTCTGCGGCCACCTCACTCAACATTAATCAGTTTACGGTCGCAGCTAAATTGATTCAAATAAATACAAAGTCGTGTCCTCTCTCGCGGGAATTACTATTATATATTTTATGGCATTTTTTCACAGTATCACAGCGAGTTTCAAAGCAATCTGCCCACCAACATTGTTGGGAAATAAATATTTAGCTGCTATCAAATAGATACTTAGCTCTCTCAATTAACAACAATTATAAAACGTTTAAGAAATATATTTAATCCTCTTACACGAACTCTTATATAATATATTATAAAGATTGATAAAGTATTTCAGTTCAAGATCCATTTAATAGCATGAATATTTCTGTACCTTATTATTTAAACATTAAACATGTTTAGATATTATTACTTAAATTATATACATTTTCCCACACCTTTCAACTGACGATCCGTAACGTTTGTGATATTTTTTGAAGCCTGCTCGGCAAACATTTCACACCCATCAAACACACATGAATGCATGCCTGCATGCATGCAACTGTGGGTGCCTTCTGTGCGTGCTTCCCCATCCTTTTGGGGCTGGGGCTGGACTCCTTTTTGCCTAGTTTTATTTTCCCGTCTGGTCCTTTTTTTCGAGCATTTAGCAGCATGGGGCGTGCTTTTGGCTGCGTTTTGTGTACCAAATGACCGAGTTCTTTGTTATAGTTACTACTTCTGATTCTGCTTCTTTTGCTGCTGGTTGTAAATGCATTGTATGAATGTGTTTTTGCCGTTCGCAATTTCATGCGGCCGTATTTATGAGTTTGCATGTCGTGTTTGCCAACCGAAAGGACCACCCCAGAGGGAACACGGGCTCCCTTATCATCACAGTGTGCGACTGCCAACACTTTCAATTGTTTTCAACACTAAAAATCCTCGACAATAAGCCTGGAGTGAAGTCGCTCTCTCTGTGCTGTGTGTGTGTGGGTTTCCTTCTGCCTAAATTGTGTTTTTCCTGCGGCAAATAGTTCGTGGAAAGTGAAATTTATTCCTGA
This sequence comes from Drosophila tani, assembly GCA_008042535.1. Lineage (NCBI taxonomy): Eukaryota > Metazoa > Arthropoda > Insecta > Diptera > Drosophilidae > Drosophila > Drosophila tani. Next base: position 54,268 of record VNJO01001632.1, on the reverse strand, counting down.
GCTTTTCCATTCGGCAGGTTCTTAATTACTCAGGGCATAAAGTAAGATATAAAAAATGTGAAAATGCTTAGATGCACGTGACTAGTTAGGTGAAAACGAAAGAGTCTATAAAGTGAGAAAAATGCGAACGGAAAATATAATTTTATAAGTCAGACGAGATGGTAAAAAATGTCCTTAAATAATCAGAAATGCTAACATATTTTATTAATTTCCTAAAAACAAAAAACTAGCCGCATTATATGAGCGCTTTAATATTTAAATCTTTTCAGAAGATATACAATTTTATATTTGCCATCATTTCTTCGGTTAGAGCCGTCAAGGACGACGGCCTCATTTGCATTCAGCATAAAAGACAATTAGAGATTGAAAGATCCAAGAAGAGATTCATTCCGTAATCAAATGAAACATTTGCGAAATTATTTTCCAGTCTACCTCGCACTCGCACCATAAACATAAAGAAAATCCATTTGTATGCAAAATAGATTCCGCCTCCGACTAAAACCGAGACGTTGGCTGACTCCGGGACTCAACTATTTGGCACTGACTCGCATTTACATGCTAAATAGCCTCCTCAAAGGACTCTCAATCCCCGTCCTCACATGCCACTGCCCGATTTTGGATCGGACTACGCCTGCGACTCGTCTCCGTGTAATTGAAACGTTAAATAATAAAGCCACCAGTGGAGCGCAAGAGATTCAATCAGTCCATGACGAAGACAATTAGGGCCTGGATTTGCACACTCAAAGGGAGAACTTAACACATTTCGCGGAGACAGAGAGAGTTACGGAAAGGAGACCGCATCGAAGGGATCTTTTCACCTACACGGAATTTCAAATAATCAAATTCATGCAATTTGCGGAGACACAGGAGCAAACAAAAATGGAAACAGGACAGAATAAAACAAAAGAGAGTAATAACGACTAAAAACAGTCACTTATTAAATATAACAAATTTAAATAAATTTTTTTGAATCTATTCGAGCGAGATAGATAAGACTAAACCTATCACAAACAAACTAAACAATCTTTAATATTTCCAACTCTCTTAAGATTGGTGAATTATATCTAAAGGCTTTACTATGTTATTTAAATATTAAAGAATATTAAGAACTTAATATCTTTATGGTTCATAAGATGTTTGTTTGTCTAATTTGTGAATTTCTTGGGTTCGATTTGGGTGAAACTTTTTTCCAGAAAATTGCAGAGTATAAGAACAACTTGAAACAAAGCAAGTTGCAGAAAAGTTGACGCAATCAGTAACAGTATTTCTATCTCTCCTTATCTCCGAATGTCTTTATGCCACCAGCTCCTATCACTTTGGTTTTTTTTGTTGCTATTCGAGGAAAAGGAAGCAAAATTAGTTGGCTGCAACCTGCAAAAGAAAAGTTTTACGCTTAAGTAAAAGTGCAAATGCTTGCCATTCTTTTTCCGCCCATATAGCCCACTCGGCTGTCGTCTCTTCCTACGAGGATTCGGCCATCTCTTTCACCATTCATGGTCTGTATCTGTATGTCCCTCGCTCTTCTAGCCTTGCCTTTGGTGTTTCCGACGCCTTTCTTCGCGCAAATTGCGCACAAATTAGTTCAAGTTGAGGCGCATTTCAGCGTTATGACTGTCAATGAGCCGATGCCAGTAGGTGCACTGCAAAAAATGATGCGGAAGAACTAGGAAAGGTATTAATCCAAAAATTGGAAGAATAGTAAAAAAAAATATATATTTATATTTTAACTACGGTTGTTCGGGAACATACTTGTATAATGAAAAAAAATATCAGAAAAATTTAAAAAATTGATTTTTAATTAAAAACATTTTTTCGAACTGTGTAGAAATGAGACGGAACGAGGCTGTGCGATAGAGAGAGGGTTAGAAAAAGAGGAACTCTTTGCTGCTGGCTCAACTTCAAATTGCCAGCGGGACTTGTGCAGCACAAAAAAACAAAAAAAAAAATAGAGGAAAAACTGTGAGACCCTTGAGCTAGGGTTACGATGGAATTGGGAAGATGTGACGGGAAATCGGGGGATAGAGGCTTCGGGCCAGGGAGTACGGAACTGGGGGATATTGCTCCTCACCCGATTTGCTTGCTGGCATTGTGCCCCAGTCAGCAGTTTTTGTTTGGGCTAATGATGCGGAGGATGATGTCGATGTTATTGGTATTTTCTATTGATGCCTCACTGGGCCAGGATCTGTGGTCCTGTTCCTGTTCCAGCTCCCCGTTTCAGCTCCTTGGTGTTGTTCTTCGCCTCGTGCTGCTCCCTGTTGCTCCACTTGTTTCTATTGTTTTCGTTGTTTGCCAATGTTGTGTGCGTATCAAAGGAAGTGCTGTTGATGCAGGCTCTGCGTGGACTTAACTAGGCATTTGACGAACAACATCTCGGGGTTTATTAGGGGTGGAGCCTGGAAGGAGAACCTTTCGGGGCAGAATAAGTTCTTCTAATTTGCAGTCTTCTTTCAAGTGGGACCAGTTAACGACAGGAGGTTGCCCTTCATATGCCACTCTGGTGTTTATTGTCGTGTATAGATAAATTAGAGCAACCATTAATCGGGAGTAGGTTGGGAGACACATGTAGCTACGTTCCTATTTTGGTAATTTATATTATAAAAGGGCTATAAATAAATTAATGTTTATTTTTATTTAAATGAAGACAAGTCAAAATGGGCTAGCTAGCTTTTTTCTTAAAGATAAAATCTTTGATTATTTGCAATAATTTAACTTACTCGACTCAAACTCGTTATTAACTTTATTAATGAGTTCATATTTTAATAAATTGGTATTTTTGAATATTAAATTAAGAAACTCAAGTTTTCAAAAGTATTACAAATATATTACAAATATGTAGGAGTATTTAAAAATAATATTTTTATTTTAAAATTTTTTCTATTACAGGAAATTCATTTTAAAATATTTTTCTTCGGACTTCCCCAAGCTCAATAAAATGTCAGAAATGTAATAGTTAGAATAATAATAATACAGACCTTTTGAACCGTCTGCAACTCTGACTCAAAATCTTTATTTCCATGTGGCAGACCACTGTTAAAAATCTCTGCTAATGTATAATATTCCCAGTATTTCTGTTAACATCACCCTGCCCACTGCGGAAAGTTCAGGCTGTTAAGTTCCCCGAACAGAACCGCTTAAATGTTACTCTGTGGAAAGCGGAATTGAAACAAATAAAACACGAGGCGGAAACGAGCTCTCTCGGGAGGAACGATGTGCTACTTTCGCTGCGCTCTCCCACGCTTTCTCCGGCGAAAGAGAGAGAGAGAGCGCTCTCTCTGGGCCAAGCGACTTCGCAACCTCAGACAATGCGAAGCAGTTTGTGCGTTTCGCTCGAAACTTTTCGTGTTTTCGTCGCTTTTTATCCTGATATCCGGCCGTCGTGTCCTGTTCGCGAGGTCCTTCGTGCGTTCGGTTGTGCGTGTTTGCCCGGCCTGTGAGTGTTTGTGTGTGTGAGTGTTGGGCGCCAAGTAAAAACCAGGTAATAAGGAGAGCAAAGCTTTTAGTCTTGGTCGGTTATTGGTGCTGTGTGGTTGGCGAAGGCGACACAAGTCCGTGCGAATTTCTCGATTCTCGCCGCTCGATTCTCCATTCTCGACTTGCTCCACTGCCGAGTCCTGAATATCGCGATAAAACCGAGGACATTCGTGCGTACGCGTGTGTGTGCGTGCCTCGTGTGCCCCAGTGTGCGTGCCTCGTTCGAGTGTGTGTCTCTGTGCTTCAGCGGGAGAGTTGAGCAGTGAAAAGGCAAATTATGAATAAAATGTAACGAAAGAAAGAGAGGAAAACAAACAGAAACTGCAGTTGACTAGAAAACAGAAAAACTAATCTAACCCCCCGCCGGCGTTGAAATTCCCAAATTCATTTTCGCCAGCGACTGACTTCCCCCGCTTTCTAGTTGGTTTTGACAAATTAAAATGCATAAATTATGAATGAAAGTACCGTTACGTGCGTGACAACCAATCATTTGTTATTATTATGCACGTGGGCCAGCCAGCAAAGCCAGAAAAGAGAAACAGTGTGAGCCGGGCGAGCGGGCAAAAAAGTTAACTTGGCTAAAACACCGATCCCCCAAACAGTCCCGAACAGGCCCTCACAAACACTCCCGTATCCCCGAAAACCGGCACACAAAAACCTTCTTTAAAGTTCTTTGCAAAAAGGAGCAGCAGCGGCAGCAGAAAAATATAAAGGAAAACGGAATCGTCAGCGGCCGAAATAGCAGCAATAAGTGAGTATTATGCGACATACAATTTTCCTCATATTTCTCTGGGGATTTTCCAGCATTCAGAGGGCCCGGCCATGGCGCGCACACACAAATTGTAACTTAAAGTTTTATTAACTTGGCGCGGACCTTGGGGCCAGTTCAATTTGTGCACACGCCTCAGGTGTCAACATAAATTATTATAATTATGAAATTCTATAGCCGGATACGGGCGAACAGCAATATACTATAAACAACGAACAGCTAAGGACGTAATAATAGAGTCTAACCAGAAGTTATTGTCATCCTCTAAGCTGGTTGCTCCCATAATTGCCTTGAAAATTTGGTGTATTTTGAGGCGTTTAAAATTTAATATTTAACTTTCGCATTGTTTTGGTTTCTGCAATTATAGATCCTTTAAAGCCCCATAATATTCTTAAGAGAGAAAAATTACAGGTTTATTTTTGTATTTTATATAAATATTTATAGAAAGTTTTATAAGAAATTTATATTATTTTGACTCCAGTTGTGTGAACACCTCGATTTTCCGCTGTATATATGTATATGAAATTCCCGCACAATGCCAATTAATTTGAGTCGCTGAGCTGGGACATTTTCTGGCCGAGCTTTGAGTTATGGCCTTTCATTAGTCTCATTTAGTTCAAGGCGAGCCAAGGAAAAACTCGAGCGAGCGGGGGAAGCCTACCAGCAGATCGTTAAGTCCCTAAACTCTCGGAAAGGTCAGCTCCATGGCTCGCTGGCCTTTATGGCCTTATCAATTGACACTTAAAACTCAAACACCAAGATAAAGCGATTCCCCCCTATTATTAAGAAAAAAAGAATACATTTTTGAGTTTCCGGAGGCAATTTTGTAATTTATAACATTGGCTCACGGTTTAATGGCTGTGGTTATTGGAAATATTGAACACTTTTATTTATTAGCCGCATAACCGATATGTGTCATAACTTTGGTTTACTTTATTTGTCAATTTAACATTTTTTCTTCGATTATTGGCAATAATAATTATAATTGATTAACAATGATTATTCCGTGGTATAATGGGAATTTATTAAATTGGCATACATTATAAATAATTTCGGTATCGGGAATGCTATTAAGATTAAGTGTTTTTTTGTTATTGATCACGGTTTTTTCTTTTATAGTAAGAGTTTGATTATCAAGAGATAATTCATTAATGTAGCTCAGTACGATTTTTTAAGGTATTAAAATAATTTAAAATTTTAAAGTCTTAAAAATTAAAAATACGGCAGATAAATCATTATCAAACCACGTGTTTATATTTTTCATTTCTTAGTTGTTCGTTAAAGGTATTTATTTTAGAAATTTATTATTTAATATACTATTTCTAGTCAACATTATTTTGTCCATTCAAAACTTTAAAATCCCACCTTACCAACCAATTTCCACAGTAGCAGTTTCATCTCTTTTTCAGCTCTTAAATTTTAAAGCTGTATTTTCCACTCAAGGGCTGTTCAAGGCCCCAAATACACACACTCATACACACACACACAAGCACAGCACCCACAATGGCCAACAAACACACGCAGAGGGCAATGCTAGTCATTCAGTCGGTCGTTCAGTCAGTGAGGCATTTCTCGTATGGCCATTCAGTCAATTCTTCATTCGGCATTCAGAGAGTCCCACATACAAGGCGTTTAAGCCCCGATGTTCAGACCGTCCCCTTTATGGCCACCACCGCCCCAGAAAAGTGTGTTTGTGCCATTGAACATGGCCTTATAAGCAAATCTCTTTAAAGTACACAGAACTGAAACATTTTCGGGGCACAAACTTAATTTAAGGAGCGGAAAAATCTTGAGGCAAGCGAGAGATTTCCAAGTAGCCAAAAGAGGATGTGAGTGACCTGCGGTGTCTAAGTCCGCTTAGACCTTGTTCTCCGAATATTTGCATATTTAACTAGCGAGTGCCAGAGCCATGCTTGCCACATAATTAATTATGCAAAAGACTCGGTCCTGGAGCCAACATCAAGTATACGCAGCGTGTGTGCTCAGGGTCCGAGACTGAACTATTTTGCATAAGCCACTCACCGTTCGACATGTGACTCGATGCGATGTGTGCTCGGTGTGTGCGTGTCTCTGGAAATAGATGACAACAAGGTGCTAAAATTATTCATGGCCTCTAATTACAAAACATGATTTCGGAAAACTTTTGCCCAAAAGGCAGCCTTCACAGATTTTCTAGCTACCCCCCGAGTGCTTTGCCGCTCCCCGGGAGTTTCTGGTTTTAATTGATTTTATGCAAATTTAATTTCGCCTGCCCGAGAACAATTACACAATCGCAGACTGTACAATGTTATTGTTAATTTATGCCTTTGCCCAATGATTTTTGAATTGAACCTTCGGATACATCCTCAGGGCTTTCATTTCGAAGAGCATTTAATTCGCATTAAATGTTATTGGCCATAAATTGTATGATTAATTCATTTGGCTTATTGTTTCTGTGATTTTGTGAGCCAGTGTTGACAACGAAGCGACTGTCCTTGCTGGCCCGAAGCCATTTGCCCCAAACATTGGCTAGCTTGGGGAGTTTAAAAGGCATATTTGAGATATTCAATCTAATATTCATTACAATTTAGAATGCAGAAATGATTCTGTCAATAATATATAATGGCAAGCTGAAATATAAGTAAAAGCGAACTTTACTTTGTTCAAATGAAATTATTAACTAACTAACAAAATCAATTCACATCTTTAAGATGTGGTTTTAATCAAATATTTGTGTCTATATGTTTTCCAGAAGGGCATATTTTATTTCTGGCTTTCTAAGAGTTAAAAAATTGAAGAACTAAAATTGTTTTGATACAGTTTCCTAAAAGCTTTCCATCAGCTTTACCGGTAAACAAGAACGAACTGTATGAAAATAATCATGATGAACTGGCCTAGCCCAGCATAAATATTTAATATGTTATACAAAGTCCCACAAAAGGTAATCGGGTAAATAGACACAAATAAGAGGGAATTAAAATAGATTTAGGCCATAAATAAGGACCTACTGGCAGGTAACTAAAAATATACTCCGGTCACTAAACTTGACAGCCCAAAATAGTAGACAAAGAAATGACTAATGACTTATTTCACGATATATATTTTCTGAATTGCGTAAATCATAAATTTTGGGAGGGGATTAAATACTAAACTAAACTTTAACCAAGATAAATATTCAATCTTTCGGCATTTTCTCTCATTTATAGGAAAACTTTTGCTGATGTTTCAATTAAATACAGTGCGTGAAGAGACAGGACGAAAGGAAACCGGAAACTAAACTGGAATAGAAATAAAAGAAGGCGAGCACAGGGAGGAGGCCAATACAAATAGACAGCCAGGATATAACATGTAAATGCGACTGTGCCTATACATGTCGCTATGTGGGCGAACGCTTAATAGGAAAAGCAAATAGCAACGAGCTCATGGAAAATAAATATAAATAAGCCAGCAACAGCAACAACAAAGACAACAGCGGCAGAAAGGAATAGCGACAAGAAAAGCAATTGGTTGACGCTTTCCCTCGTTGGCGGTCAAGGGAAATTTATTGCATTGCACAAATGAGACAAGAAGAAAACGCAAACGAAGCACAAGCAAACATAGAAGCGCGCGGACATGGACAAGAAAAATAACCGAAAATTCCTCAACAAATTGAAAAATTAAAGTTTCATCCAGAAAAGTTGCAGCGAACGAAAATAGTGAAAAGCATGGATCCTGCAATACACAGAAAATACACCATCGGCTATGGCATCCTCGCCTGGCTGGTTTTCCAACTTTGCTACGGTAAGAGAAGAGTCAAAACTTTTAATCAACCCCAAAAATATATACACAAGTTTCGCTGCTCCTAAATATAATTCATACGCCATATGTTCCCTCTCAGAGATAACTCATTTGAAATTCATTCAATAATCGATGGAGCAAATCCCTGCTAGACTCTGTCAAGTTGATAAAGTCAGGCGCAAAGTCAAGGCTCAGTCCTGCCTGCCACCCTTTTGGCAGGAAATCCTTTCTGCCCTTAAGACTTTGCCAAGGCATTAATAAACAACAAGTTTGCCACTGCCACTGCCGCCGCTGCCTGTTATTTATTTTTAATTAAGTTCAACAAACTGCTGAGCAAAAACTAAACAAAATTAACTGGCAAACAAGCGAGAGTCGCGGCTAACCACGAGAAGGGAGAATTAGGAGGAGACTTTTGATTCCTTAAGATGATGGAGCCGTCGATTGAGGTTGTCAGTTTGCTGAGAAATTAAAGGGGGATGAGATATTCAAAAACTTATATTTATATTTTATGTAAATTACTCTCGTTTAAATACAAATTAGATTTAGTTTTCATATTTTTTGTGTATTCTATTTTGCTAATTGTTCTCGTCCGCGTATTTGAACAAATTACAAATAAAAAAACACAATTCAATTAATTATTACTAATTATAAATGCAAGCCTTGACCATAAAAAGTGTATAATCCTCTCAGTGGGGAAACCCAGTGAACTTTTGATGGATCAGTAAACTATTAATTGTTTTTTTGTAAAAAGAATTCAATATCCGTTCGAATGATTGTCAGTTTTCACAGCTAATGAAATTTATGCTTGACCGAGCCATAAATTCAATTCATTAGCGAAACCATCATTAATATATTTTATTAATATTAATTTTTGTTTGTGTGCGGAAAACCCTCAACTTAATTAGCTTGATTGCCGAGGAGCAACACTTGAACAGGAAAAAAGGAAAACATGAGAAAATAGGAAGCACCAGCGAAAGTTTCCTGATGCCGCATTTAATTAAATAAATAAACATGCTCAAGTTTTTTGCCATTTCCGTTTCCGTTTCCCTTGCGGTACAGTTGTCAAAGCGAAAAGCAAAAAAAGCAAAGTTTCTGTGGCAGATCTCAGTTTACTATTTAACTTGGCTTCCCTTTCTGCGACAGAGAGCGAAATAATAATGACTGACAAATACAATTTCTGTCTAGACAAACGGGGGAACAAAAATGATTATTATTTGCTGGCACTTAGCCGGCCCGGGCTTGAGGTTTTGCTCTCTCTCTGGGGCTGGGACTGGGGCAGGGGGCTGAGGTTCAGAGCACCGCCTGAATTATAGATAGAAATCTTATTTTCCTATTATGAGGTCACGTACACGTACGCACGCCGCACAGCGTGGATCTAAGGGAATTTTGGCTGCCGAAAAAAGCGAGCAACAAATAATGAAATTAAGTTAACGTGGCGCACACTTCTGGCCAAATTGTAACTAACAAAGAACGTCCACCGATGTCCGAGGGAAGTACACATTTATTGGCAGCACATGAAACTAATGTTGAGCGACACGCACTCCTCCTCCTTCAATCGTCCTTCTCCCCCTTATTCAGTTAATGAAAGTTCCTTCCAGACGCCAAGCACTCGAAGCCCCGTCGAAGTGGAGTTTATTAAAGATTTGCTCGGTTTGCTTAGGCATCATAAATACCTATAAGTATTATTAAGTGCCTTTCCTAGCGATTAGTCTGGGTTAAAGTGTTCTTGAGGAGCCATTGAGGGGAAGAAGTTGGAAGGTGCCAACAGATTGTTGGCTTTTCCGATGGCCTGGAGGCCAAAAGGTTTGAATAGTAAATAGTTGGATGGCTTATACCTATGAATATTTGTTGCCTGAATTTCTGATGAATTATTCAATGGGAAAAAAATGAAAAAAATGTTAGAATAAAAGTCCGTATTACTTATAAGTTATTTTTGAATATTTAACTGACGTTTGCTCCTATTGTTTTCGATTATCAAATTGATAACTTTTCAGCAATGCTGCTTTGCATCTGAACCTTTGGCATTTGGATAATTTACAGGCCAGACCGCCATGTGATTAATCATTAATGGTTAAATTTAATGTTTTACTTTTAATTGAATTAATTGATTCCACATAAGCGGTCCTAATTGGTAACTCATGCAGCTAGGCAAGGCTTTGATGTCACTCGCCAGCTGCAAACCGAAGTGAATTATAATTACATTATTACAGCTGGCCGTGTGTGTGCATTAGAGAGTGGCGTAATTTAATTGATATTCTAATTAAAGAAAATAAAGTGCATTATGCCTGCCGCTTTGATGGACAAATTTGCTCGGCATGACTGATAGCCGGATTAATTTTGGCCATTTGTCATTTTGGCCTGACGCTCCACACAATTTGTGGTAATTATGGGGAATAATAGAAATCTTGCGTAAAATTAAGTCAACTGTTGATATTTCTTGAAGGAACTCTATCGAAATTCCGAATCTTCTGTTGCTCTTTCCGCTGTACTAACAAATACGAAACGTAAATATTGTCGCAAAATTCCCTCGAGCCAAGTCGATAGCGAAACTTTTGACTTTCCGTGCCCTGCGATTAACCATCTAACAAGAAACCGGCTCAATGGGATGCGATCGATTGTAGCCAAGTTTTTTCTGTGTGCCGCTCTCATCTCTCCTTATACTTTATGCCATATTTTTTGTTTTTCTCCCTCCTCCATTTTTTTTCGTTTTTGCGAAATATGCAAATGAAAGTGCGCCTGCAATGCAGCAAAAACTGAACTGAACTGAGCTGAGCTGACAACTGGGAGCTGTTGGCTTTGGTGGCGAAGAGGGAGCAGGGGGTGTAGGGATAAGGGGGAGTGGCCAGGAGAAGGGGGAGTGGCAAGAGGAGTGGCAGACGTGCTCCTGTTTTGTGGCTGCAATGACAACGACCAGGACAACGATGATGCACTCGTTTCCAAAGGCACGAAGAGACAGGAGAAACGCACCAAAGATTCTGCATACTCTTAAAAAAATACTAAAAACGAAGAGGGAGAATTTCTCTATGTCATTTATATGCCCGATATTTTTAGTATTTTGTTTGAAAAATTTACGCAGAATTCTGAAAAAGATTTTCGTAGTTTTTTCATAATTCCGAAGATTTGTAGGAAAATTATATGACAGAAGTGCCGAAGAATACTCTCCTAGGGTATTGAAGCTCAGACTGCAACTGAAATAAAGACGGGGACAGGACTCTAAACTGGACCGAAAGACGGATAGACCTACGGACAATGGAGGAGACTGGGGAGGAGACCAACTTCCGTCTCTGATTGCAGATTAAGCACGTTCTAGGCAACTGCCATGGATGTCGATGTGACACGGGCTGGAAGGGGTTCGACTGCAGGGGATACAGTGGATGGTGGATAGAGGATGGGGGCTGCGATTGATGCGTATTGATGCTGCTGGCGTCTGCGAAACATGAAAAAAAAAACATCTTTATTTGCTCAAGGCTCCGCATCCGGTTGAGGCCGACCTACCCCAGTCCCTGGGATGCCCTGAAACCCCATGAGCAAGCCCTCCAACTGAGCCGCATCATAATTTCCTTGTCTCGTCTGCGATGTCTGGAAAAATTTGCATTGTAAGTGAAGCCTTGGTCGGCCCATAAATTCTTGACTGCCAACTCGCCCCACTTTTCCGCATAACAATAGCCATAACCAACTCAGAACAGCCTCCTCCTCTTGTGGACCGTTTTTCCAATGAGTTTTCAATGGACTCTAATAAAATTAATTGCATTTTGCATTTTCCTGTCGAGTTATATATAGAGAGAAAACGGAGGCGGAGAATCCAGGCTGAGTCGGGTTGAGCTCATGTGACAGTCAGACTTGGATTCGAAATTGCAATTGCCATGTCGAGAATTCAATGGGATACCAGGGGGCAGAGGCTCTGAGATTGGGGGAATCTCTTTGCATTGTGTAACTAATCCGGTCGACTAAGCTGTTCCCCTGTCATATTGGGCCTTAATTGTTTGTGGATAAAATGCGATTTGCAATACATTTCCATTTATTTTTTTTAATTTATATTTTATTTGGCAATAACAAGGTTCCCTTTTTTATTTGAAAGACATGGAACTAAGTTAAATATTAAATAATCAATACAAATTTGATCTACTAAGTAGTCGGATCAAAGCCAAACATTTAATTTAGCTAGATGAGCACGTTCTTGAGTTAAAACATTACAAAGAATTGCCACATTATTTTATATAAGAGAGAAGATATAATTCAATAAGTAAAATGGAAAGGATTAAGCATTCGATGAATAACCTTTGTTTAGTTATAAACACCACAAAACGGTAGAAGGATCGATCGACTTGCTAGATCCTTCTCAAAAAGAAGCTAACCATGAACCCTTGAAGAGTTCATTAGTTGTTTATGAAGACCCCCGCCCTCGTGGTAAATTATTTAGACGACTTCGTCCATTGCTCACCCCATTAAAAAGCCATAATGATATGCAAAGCTAAACTTTGCTGGGTAAACTTCTGCATTTGACACCCAAGCCGGGCGCCCTTTATTCGAATTAGATTTCGAGCACAACTAAACCCCAAAAAGAAACTCATTTTGGGGAATGGGAATGCAAACGAAGGGGGCGGCCAACTTTTGTCTGCGGTTGACATTTGTTGCCCTCGGGCGGCAAATGAAATCATTTAAAAATCAACAATAATTAAGTAGCAAACTTTTGTCAGTGGCGGGAGCTCTGCAGTTCGCTCTGCCAAGGTAAAATGGTGGAACTGGAACTGGAACCGTAGCCACTCTGAGTGATCCCCTTTCGGCCATAACTACGACGTTTACACGACATCAAATGGAAAACTTTCCGGCTCCGCCAGCAGCACAATTTCCTTTCTGGCGTTCTGGCATTGGCTCTTCTTAATTAAGCCGAGGTTAGATGACAAAACTTTCCAATTTCTGGCTTATTAATTACCTGGGGTGGTCGGGGTCGCAACTTCAGGTAGATCCAGCTGCGCACTTGGCATTTGTCAAAAATAACTCGAAGTAGACTGTCAGTCATCCCAGCAGAAATTCCATAATGCGGTATAAATTAAAATAAAAATCTTAACAAAGTCAGTGACCCTTGTTGTGAAACTTTCTAAAATGTAAAGATGGGATGAATTATTAATTAATTTAATACATTAAGTGACTAACTCTTGATTTGGATATTAGGAAAATACTTTATCTTTCTGTATCAACAACTCTTAAGGTTTTCTGATTGTAGGAACTTTATTTATATTTTTTTTATCAAGATATAATAATGCGTAACCTTAGATATTTTTTTTAAATTAACAAATTTCAATGGCCTTTGTATTTTATTTTCAAACCAGAATTTCTTTGTTCAATATTAAAATTATTTTATTGGATGCCTCATATGGTTCAAAGTGTTCCTCTAAAAACGCCAACAATTTGCAAAATTATAAATCTTTGATGTTATTTCATGACTTTAACTTCTTAGGCATTTCCCATTCCCCGAGGGTGTTGTCTCAGCGGTTCCTTAAAAATTCTCTTACTGCACGAAGGAAAAGGCTCACAGAGGAGTTTTCGCCAGCAGAGAGCCTTTGTTCGGTGAAAACCTTTTGGCAACGCACTTTGTTTGTCTTCCGCCGACAAGGCAGGCACCTCCACACAAACTATATTCGAGAGTGCAAAATGCTAAATTATACTTAGGCCGCAAAAATACACACCATACACACACACACAAAAAACGAGTATACTTCCACAAAGTGTCCGCCAAAGCGGAGCCACGCACCGGGCGGAAAAAAGAGAAAAAAAGGAACTCAAACGACGCCGCCGCCGCTGCAAAGCGGAAATGCACTCAAAGGAGCAAAGCCCACGGTGGGCGTGGCGCCGAGCCCACTTCCTCCAGCCCCTGCCCGCTAGACTAAACCACCCCCGCGGCCCCACAGCAACATCAACATCAACATCGTCATCGGCTTCAATGGCGGCGGCTCTTCTTTTTCCTGCCTTTGTGCATTGTGCTCTCCATTTGTTTGTTGGCTGGTTTGTTTGTCGCTTCGTTGGCCGACTGGTTGAACGACCACAAAAAGCAGGAAGCCCAAGGTTCGGAGCAGGGGTCGAGCCATTGTATACCCTGTAGGGCCTAATCCTTCTCTTATTTATTTCATGAAAAGTATTAATATTAGCAAATAAAAAGTAGTCGTTACTGGACTATAAGTATTTACCTACCCTGATCCTTCGATTTGAATTAAAAATCATATCTTTCCATAAATAATTGATTTACTTATTCTTGTTCAGACTTTAAACATTAAATTCTATTTACAAATTCTTATTTTCCTATCAACTTTGATCCCGTAATTATTTATACATTTAAAGCAGTTCATAATTATTCTGATCATTTAGCTTTAAAATAATGTCTCAGCCCAGTATACTTTCCTCGAAGCTAAGAGGAAACCTACGTCAAAAATCCTTTAAGACCGCTTCCTTTTTCTGGTAATGAAATGTTGCACTTATTTTTAGCCACACCGTCTTTCGGTTTGCTTTTTGCAGCCCACACGAGCCTTTTGTATTTTTAAACTTTATTGTATTGTTATTTTTGAACTTGTCCCGAAAATAAACTTTGAAAGCTGTTGACGGGCTTAATGAGGAAATGTGGGATTTGCTTTGATTTCACTGCGGCTTGATGCTATTTCCGATTTGACAGCCAGGATAAAGTTGATTCCATTGATTGCCAGAAAGTGTTGACACTTCGTTGTAATTGTGTAAGCTTTGAAGAAAATTACATTAGTGGTTACGAGTAACTTAATAAAGGGCTTAGTCTATTTGACCCATACTTATCTCCAGTCTGACGCAAGACATACTAATCGAGAAAAGTACACAAAACCTACTTACTTACTTGTGTAAAATTAATGGTGTGTTTCCGTGACAGGCATTTAGCAATGTGGGGGAGTTGATCATAGGGAAAATGAAGTCAAAGTTGATTCTTGTGTAATGGAAGAGCAAATATAATTATTTTGGCTGAGCCTAGCCAGACTTGATTTTGGAAAATTGATTTAAGCTAAATGCATATATAGTTCGGAAATTGTAAACATATTTATATCTGCCAAAAGATAAATAGAACTTTACCTCAATCAATTGAATAATTAAAAGCAGGGTCTTTAATTCAGAGTCAGACTGACAGTCGCTCCAGTTTTCGTTACTCTCTCGCGGATTGCCCCACTTTCCAGCTGCTCATTTTGGCTCTGCAATATTAATTTCATATCTCGATTTGTACGACCCAAATTACCCTCCTCCTTCGAGTGGAAAGTGGGAGAAGGGCCTACACAGTTTTCCGTCTTTGTCTTGGGCTGTTAAATAAGTTGGCAACTTTTCATTTCACTGCATTGTCTCGAGTGCTGAGTTATATCGCCGGGGCCCCCGAGAGCTTTTCCACTGCCAGCACCCACGGCAGCATCTTTCGCAGGAAAATAGAGAACGAATGAATGGGTCCTTCCAACCAGAACACGTTCCTCAAGTTAGCCGCGTTCACTTTCCCCCCACTTTCCACTTTCCCATTGTGTTGGCTAAACAAAAGCGCATTGTTCTAGTCTGGCTTCCTTCGATTTCCTTGACTTTTATGCACTTGCTGCAAGTTATTTATGTCCTGCCAGTGGCATTGAAACCGCGGGGCAGCGAAACCAGCCCACAACTGCAGTTAGGGCTTATTAAAGTGGCACACCCTGGCAAATTTTCTAACAAGCAACTATTTGGTTTTTCCCTTTCAGAGGCCGCGGAATGCCTGACAATGACCGAGATCAAAATTCCCAAGCATATTATGCGCCACGAGGATGCCGTGCTCGGCTGCAAGTTCGATCTGGACGGCGAGTCGCTGTACTCGGTCAAGTGGTACAAGGATGGGTTCGAGTTCTACCGCTATGTGCCCAGGGACATGCCACCAGGCCAGGTCTTTCCCCTGCCAGGGGTCGACGTTGAGGTAAGAAAACAATTATAACTCTTAACAATTTATTAACTACAATTAAATATGAATTCTAAATGCAATAAGAGAGAATTCTACATTTAATGGTTGCTAAAGTTGTTTTTACGCAATGGTTTTCCATAAAGTTTTCATTTTGGTAAACTAAAGGTTGTAAGAGGTTAAAAAAATCTAGAAAGGAAGCTTAAATATATTAAAGCCTTAATAACATCAGTAATCCTGGACGTAGTTGGAAAATTTACGAGATTTTCGTAAAACTAAAATTTTTGGCAATTAGATTTTTGGCTGAAATTATGAGCAACAGAAAATCGAAATTGCTTCAATCGCTGGAGGATTCTGTACAGCCCCTCGATGACGAGGACGTCGTCCGCCTTATTGCCGATCAGATCCGCCAGCCCTTTAGCGATCCCATCGAGATGAGTCTGGGGAAGAATGCGGACCTGAGTATCCTGCACCTGGAGGATGCCATTAAGTTTAGGGAAACAATGAAGAACTTTAACGTATCGCCGACCGCGGAGACCATTGATGAAGTGATGCCTGTGAAGGATCAGGATCTTGGCGAAATGCTGGAGGTCCTCCATGACCTTACACCCGATACTGAAGACGAAGACGAAGCGGAAGAGGAGGACGATGAAGACGATGAAGAGGAGGATGATGATTTGGAAGATGAGGATGCCAGCGATGGGAATAATGAAAAAGCTAAGCGAAATATAATGGATCCTATAAGACCATTATTTTAAATTTTGAGTCAGCTTAAAAAATAAGCAAGATATAGAACATTGTAATAGAAACTAAATCCATTTCATCAAACAAAAGTTTAAATATTTTCCAACTGCTATTTAATAATAAACCAAAGTTATTCATGAGATATTAACTCTGTGAGTTCTAATATAGGTCTGAAAAAAGCTTTGTTACCACACTTTCTGACTTCTTTTTTCGTTCTTTCTCGTGTTTGTATTTCCAGCTGCAAAACTCGACGGACGTCGTTGTTGTCCTGCGCTCAGTTAGCCTTCAGTCAACTGGCCGATATCGCTGCGAAGTGTCCGGCGAGGCGCCTTCGTTTCAGACAGTTTCCGGTCACGAGGACATGATTGTTGTGGGTAAGTGAAAGTAAGACGAAAAAGGCGGCCACACTAAGGTCCTTGTGGGAAAGAAAAGAAAGCGAGAGAGCGAGCTGGGCTGAAGAAAAGCGGCAAGATTAATTGCACCGCGCGGACTAAGCGACGAAAAGTAATCTGTCTGTGCGGCTCCTCCATCCCTCCCTCTCTTTCTTTCAGAAAAAGCTCTCTCTTTCTGGCACAGAACGTAGAGGGGATAAAATATTTCACATTTATTTAGTTTATGCCCGGCATTGTTTCTCGCTGCGATTTACAAATTCTCGAGCAGAAAACCTGTGCCAAAAAAGCCAGTGGGCGGCGAAAGAGACATAGATTGTGCGAGAGAGAGAGAGGGGGGAGGCAGACATCCTTTCCCAGGATGTATGTGTGTGTGTGTGTTCTTTGTATTGTATTCCTCTGGCAAATTGCCCATGTACGTGATGCAATTCTGTTGCTCACTTACAGCACGGGCTCTCGCTCGCCCGCTCTCCCTCTCCGATGTGCAACTTAATTTGAAATTTTTGCGCAATCCAACAAAACATGGCGCAAAAATATGACCAAACGCAATATGAAAAACGGCTGCGGAGGAAAACTTAGAATAAACGTGTTTAATAACAGCGGAAAGCGCGCCGAAAGCTTCGCGGGGCACAGAGATTAATTCTCGATTTAGGATGAGCCAGAAGTCTTGAAAGTGTTTTAAGGAATATATTATAGTCGGTGTCTGGGAGAACGCGAGCGGGCAAAGGCCTTGGCCTTAATCAGGCTACAAAGGCACAGATTTATTCATTTTTATGCCACACAAGGGCTCGTGCAATAATTTGTGTTAATATTTAAATATCAAGATCCGGAGGAGGGCATATTTTATTGTCCTTAGAACACAATCCCATAGTATAGTTTTGGGTCTCTGAAAGAAAGTTATAAATGTATACAATTCCAGTTAATAATCGTTAGTTTTAACTTACTTCCCGTTTGCCTTTCTAAGAAATGTAAAAGGCATGTGTTTAGATTAAACTGGCAATTTTCAGTTGACACGCAAATATAATTTTTCATTTCCCGGCAAGATTCAGGATTAAACCCATTCACCAAGGTTTCACCAGCTGAAGAGACCAGATTGCTAAGCACTGTGAAGTGGTTGTATTTAAAAACTTACCAATCAGCAGAAAAAGAATAGTAAGTTTCATGGTGTGAATGTTGTGCCCTTGATATGTAGATGCGAATTGAGAATATTAACCAGGAAAACCCACCGGGTCACAGAGATTTGAGTGCCCTAATTTAGCATTTACTTTCAAATTTGTTTTGCATTATGAAATTAAGTTAAAGGAGGAGTTCTTATATAATGTCTCAGTAAAAAAGTAGTCGCAGTCGCAGTAAGGCTATTAACTTTAATTGATTCTTAATGGTTTAATTTACGCTTTCCGCTTAGTTAAAGTAATATTTATTTTATATTTATCAAATGCAATTGAACCCAAAAAGCCAGGTCCTCTCTGACCCAAATATTCAACTGCGTAAACCTCGTTGCGATGATGATATTTATCAACGGTCGATGGGACAACTGTTTGAGGCGGGCAAATTTCACCTTCATTTCCGCCACCCGGATCGTTGAGAGGGTTCCGAAGGGCGGCAATCAAAATTGGTATATCGCATAATTAGGCTAACTAAATATTTCCTCGGCCGCGGGAATGGCGAACAGAAAATGGGGACAGAGGCAGCCAATCAGAGCTGCTCCAACACACGCTTCCGTTTTCCCAGTTGGAAATTACTCAATTACACTCAGACTTTAATGGGGAAAAATCGGAAGCGGGAAAAGTCACAGAGGAGGCGGAAGGGTGGAAATGGCGCAAAAGCCCTTCTTCAACTAAACCTGCCGCCGGGTTCAGATGTAAGCGGATTAAATCAGGGCATAATGACTGCGACGATTTGCGGATCAATAAACTTAATGAATTTCTGTGCCTGAAAAAGTGAAAAAACCGACTAAGAGGCGACAGGTGCCATCGAAAAGGGCAATCGGAGAAAGTGGGCCCAAGAAGAGATGCCAGAAAAGAGATAAATAGAGAGATATTGCAAAGGTATTTACGTTGCTTGCCAGAAATCTCATTTAAATTACGGAAATATTTAACGCAATGCGCTTGGGGAATGGCCAGGATCTAATGCCGGCTTATGAGCCCTCCCTTTCCGAAATAATTGAATGCAATTACAGGGGCGAAGCCGAGTGATGAGCCGTCCGGATGGGAGCCAAATATGTTTGACCCAGTTCCCTAGATTAGACAGCCTCAACGGTCGCCGGTCGACGGTCGACGGTCGACGGTCGAGGGTCGAGGGTAGACAAAAGCGATAATTGCAGTGTATGCGCGGAAATTGAAAATGGGAAAGCGGGTGGAAATGCGCTGGAAATGGACGGAAAATGGAGTCGCCCGGCTGCAGTTGCATATAATGGGCCCATCCGGCCGAACAAATTGGTTCAACGTAATCTCTGCGAGAAATGCGAGGCGAAGTTGCACATGTGGAATAATATTGGCCGAAACTGTTGAATACTATGGAAAATTGCTTTACTTGACAACAAATAATATTTATTAAAATAAAATATCACCTATGCTAGGTAAAAATAAAAAAATGCATTCTAATTTCACAAAATTTACTTGGAAACTTAAAGATTACTCAAAAAAGTTCCTTAATTTTTTTATATAAATATTTATTGACAAATTCTCTGGTATCGATTAGAACAACCTTTCCCAACAGTAAAAGATTTAGCGTTGGCTCAACTCCAGCCCCTAAAAATCTCGGCAAAAGTTTGGCAACTCGTTTCTTTTCAATCAATTGCGTCCTTTGACCCTTTTGTGTGTGGTTGTTTGGGCCGAAAAGCTATTAAGGTGAAAAATTGTTAGTTTATTTAGGCATTCGATTTACTTAGATATTTGTTTCAGTTGGTCAATTGAATCCATTGTTCGGCCGGGGCTCGAACAAAGAGGAAACCGTGGACCCGGGCCACGCAAAGCAAACTGGATCCATGTTGATCCCTTGTCCAAAAAGCCCTCGGAGGCAAACAAAGCCGGACAATGGCGGCTGAGGAATAAAAATGCCCAGCAATTATTACCAATTGATACTGGAGCCGAACATAACAGAGGATGTTAACCCAAGGAACAAGGGTAAAAATGTTGGACATTTTGCCAAATATTAAAGGGAGAAAATGGCGGGCGTCCAGGGAGCGCCACAAAATGTCAACAGCTTAATCAATGTCAGGACAGCGTAAAAATAGTCGCTGAAAATAATAATTTATGCAGTTCAGTTCAGTTAAGCCGAACAATAAGAAGGAGTGCGAAGCAGCAAGGTAAAAGTAGAATAGGAACAAAGGGGAATAACTTGAAGGAAAATGGGAATTTCTTCTGACCTTATTTTTGGACACTCCGATAAATAACGTCACCTGAAAGTGAGTGTGCATATTTTGGTTAGGCAAGAAGCTTTAGGAAAATATACATATATTTTGAAAAATTAAACCGAATTATTTTGAATTAGAATATTCAAACTGGGAACCGTAAGGTATAAAATATTTCTGTAAAAAGAAAATGATTTAAAACTATAATATAATAATAATAATGGGAGATTGATTTTAAAATTTTTACTTTCAACAGAGAATTTTTAAGTACTTATTCAAGATTGGCATAAAGTCTTTAATGAGGCCTCAAGTTTTTTTCAGCACCCTGTACATATTTTCTTATTAATTATTCTCCTTCGCTTTGGGTTTCTTTCCAAAGCCCTGTCGCAATTATTACCATTATTAAGAAGCGGATGAAAGAGCATGGATGAAATATTCTTTTGTGCGATAAACGTTGAAGTTTCCTTTCATTTTCGCAAACTTTTCATCAGTGCGAAACTATCGATTATGCTTAATTGAAGTTTCGCCTTAGTTCAGTTTCGATTTTCACAGTTGTTGACCCAATTGGCAGACGGCCAGGTCAGCCAGCAGACATGGCTCTCTGCCCCCGCCTTGATTTTCCCTTTTTTTCCCTCCATTATAAACATCATCTGTCCAGCAGCTGGACTCTGTGGGCAACACACACACACACGCAGAACACAGTGACCCACAAAAAGCAAGCAACAAAAACGAGAAACAAATCAAATGCTACAACGTGCAAAAATTGCGCACCAAGGAGAAGCTTCGGACATTTCCGTATATTTATTATGTTCTATTTTAGTATAGCTTTAAATAAATTTACATTGTCCTCTACGCTGCGAATTGGGATCGACTTAATTGCCCGACAGATGGCTAGCAAAAATTGCCTGGCATCGCTTAATGGCAGTGGAATAGAATTTGGCTGAAAACTACAAACAAATCAACCATCAATCTTGTTTGGCCAAAACAGCTTTATTTCACTGTGGCAATAATCAAATGGCAAAAATCTCTACATCTTTTGTGACGGCATTTAGGGATTACAATAAGATAGGAACCAATGAATCCAGATAAGGCTTAAATATTTATTAAATTATTAAAGAAACTAATTTAAAAGAAAGAAGAATTTAATAAGCAAACATCATTTTTCTCCTTAGGCATTATGTCTAATGATTAAGGAAGTCAAGTGTTTAATAAATCCTAACATCAAAAATATTACCCGTATTAAAGCCAGGAATTTATTTCACTTTTTATTTAAATTTATTTTCTTTTAGCTATTATCCCTTTTAGGGGATTTGTGGGTAACCCAAATTATTTTACAAAACAGTTTGACCAACCCGCTCTCCCTCCTGGTTACCGCTACTTGATCCAGCAATCCAGTGAAATCCCTCTAATCCGCATCTCTGATTTTCTATGGCCTTTCAGTGACCCCGAAGCATGGACCACAAATCACGGGCGGGCAGCCCCGCTATCAAATTGGCGACATGGTGCGCGTCAATTGCACCTCGGGAGCCTCGAAGCCCGTCTGCCATCTCAGCTGGCTGATTAACGGGATGCACGCGAACCGCTCGTGGCTGCGTCCCTACGAGCCCCTGATTGTGGGCCGAGAGGGGCTGGAGGTCGCCCGGCTTGGGCTCGAGTTCCGGGTGCGCGGATGACATTTCAAGCACGGCGACATGAAGCTAAAGGTGAGCTAGTGGGGTCTCGCACTCAATTGAACCGTGCACTGGGAAAAAATAATTCACAAAAAATTAACATTGCAGTAATGAGCTAAATGCTTAAAGTATGCTCTTTTGGTAACCAATAAATCCTGGCCCCGATTCGTTTTCACTTCCGATAGTGGAATTCTTGAACCTTGAGTTGATGGATATTTTTAAACCATTTTAATAAATTAACTAAGCTTTGGAGCCCAATTAATTAAATGTAATAATTTAACAAAAAGCAAATAAATTCCATTAATAATATTTGTGATGAGAAGTACGAATCCTTTTCATATAAACTCGAACAAAAATCAAATTAATACTTTACCTTCAGATTAAATATTCATTCTTCAAGAGTTATATATTTTTCGGCATGATTGATCCTCTGTAGGTTGGCCCTGTCATCATATCCTAACGATATAAACTGATTATGGTAGTCGGACAGGCCATGAAAATACATGATGATACATTCATTCAAGAGATATGCCATTCCATACATATTTGCCATCGCGCTGTTGCTCTGATTCAATTTGCGACAACATAACATGGCAGCTCATGTTGATTATTATCCATTCGGACCCAGTTGGCCGGCCACTCGTCGCCCCCAACTACCCCTCTGGACCACCCCAGCCACCCCCTCCACGGCGAGTGCAAATGTATGTTGAACAAGCCACAAAATTTCATGCGAACGCGGGCGGCAAACGAAGTACTCTTATGACATGGCCAGTACGGACAGTGGCTTAAACAATTTAAGGAGATATTCAAAAATCCCTAAGTGCCACTTAGTTACCTTTAAAAATATTTGATTAATATATATACAGAAGCAAAAATTTACATATAAAATGGATTTGTTGTTTAAAATTTCCATTCTTTTAATCGAAATGCAACGTTTTCGACCCCACTGTGCACCGACCATTGGCCACCGTGTGGGTCACTGCCCGTTTGCATATGGGTTGTGGTGGCGGTGTGTGTGTGTAAACACTTGTGTGTATGTGTGAGTCCTGCGGAGATGTATGCGGGTCATTTTCGGGTTACTCGTTACTCGTGCCGTGCGGGCGGAGTTAATGAAGGCATAAAACTTTTACTGCGCCGTCAAGAGAATGGCCAATCCGCTGCAGTCCCCATTTCCCATTTCCCAGCTCACAGCTCCCAGCTCCCATTTCCACACAGCCCCGCACACATTTATCAATGTACACAGATTTGATGAAAGTTTTCCCGTAATCCAACTGCAGTGTGTCGCCAAAATCTCCTCCGTGTACTGGCAGAGCAACGAGGAGAGCGTGGAGAGCGACAAGCACCAGCGGATCCCGGTCCTGGAGTCGCGTGAGACGGTGATGTCCAAGTCCCGCCAGTCCCTGGACAAGGTGCAGTCCTCGCTCGAAGGTGAGTGATCATCAATCATCAGGCTCTTAGTTAGCCCACAATGGAAGGACACTCGCAGAAATAGCTTAACGAATATTAATTTCCCATTTCTAAGTAGAGCTAATAAATATTTCTTTTATTATGAATTCTGTAAGTCCTGTTAATTGTTGGAAAATTCACTTAAATTTCTTAATGTGTGTTTTTTTAAATTATTTTTGTTTTCTGACAATAATTGTTTCATTCTTTTAAGTGAAAACACATTTTTCCTGAGTGCAGCAGCAACAGTTGTTCCCACAAAAGTTTTGGCCAACGCTTGCCATCCATCCAGCCTCCGTGTCCCTGCTCACTGCCCTCCATTACTCATCCAATCTCTCCTTGCCCACAAACTAGATAAACAACTGAAGAAGAGCCGACGCCCCGCAGCGGCGACTTCAGCGGCAGCGGCAGCAGCAGCAGCAGCGGCGGCGGGAGCAGCATCGTCCAGTGCATCGTCATTGGGGTGGGGCTCATCGGTGCCCTGGTCACGCATATTAGCTTCCAAATCAATTGCACGCATTTCCCTCTACGCGCTGCCAGTCTTAATAGCGTTTCTGTGTAGCTCTGCACCCGCCGAGGGGAGCTGCTGTCAGAGGAGCAGCGCCAACAGGAGCCGCATCAGCAGGAACAGGAGTAACAGCCACGCCAAGAGTAGCACCAGCCGAATCAGGCACACAAGCAACGCAAACAGGAGCCGCCTGTCGAGCCAATTAAGCGGCGAGCATCCTGCTCCGCAGAGATAACAATTAACCAAGAGGTTTGGCATCAAAGGATCCAGCTACTTGGCCTAAGAACTCATAAAGTTCAGTGTGTACATATTTGAAAATATAGATGCATATTTTTGCCACATCACGTATACGCCCCGTGTTACGCGTGTGTTCGGCCCGCTTAACTACTGTATGTACATATCCACACCTAGAGTATTTACTGTATTTATTTGTATATCAATACATTTATTAGAAAGCATTAAAATGCCGTTGTTCCTCTGCGGGCTTTGTGCTTGCCAGTCGTAGGAGAAATGCTCAAATCCGTTGGCTAAGTAATTCCAAAACCAAAAACATATGTAAGCGAATAATTAAACGTAAGTGTAATGTTTCCGATTAAGCCAGAGAGTGGCGTGGATAACTGTATAAATTAATGAACTCAAGTAAGTAGCCAAAGCTGTACAATTTAAGATTTTAAAATAAGAGAAAATCTAAATCTATTTAAATTTAAAAAAAAGTTATAATCGTTGATTTATGAAAATATCAAAATAAGAAAAATGTTTTATTTGGTAACATTTTTTCAAAGAATTATTAGAAAGTAAATTAGCCAAGATGAACCTAGAATAAGGTTTAGTTTTTATGAGTGGAAAGGAGAATATAATTAATGTATTAATTAACTTTTTGTTTTTGATTTTTCCCTATGATAGTCCCTTAAAAATTTAATTAAATCATTCGTATTATTTTCATTATCGAGTTAAGATTTCTGCAGTATTAATCTGAAATAAATGCAGAAGTAAATCAGATTTTTTTATTCTAAAGACCCTTCGTTATTACATATTCTATTTTGGTGTCAGTGAAAATTCCCTTTTTATTGGAATTTTTGTCATATTCACAGCCCACATATTAAATGATTTCACTGCACTTACACGTATGACGTACTCCTTAAGACATATCTCTGCTAAGTATATCTTTGTCTCTCTCTTGTACGATGAACAAATTGTTAAATGTTAACTAGACTAAGACCATAACTAGCGAAATGATATCCAACCTTAGAGAATTTAAGCCAAGAAAATAAAAAAATGTGTAGCAATGTAAAATATATGCGGATAATGAATGTTATTAAGTCTTTAAAAAAAAATAAAGAATGCTAAAAAACAAATGAGAGCACCTGATTGTTGTTGGCACTGTCCCAAGATAGACACTAGCAGCATATTTTCCGGGCTTCTCATGCTCTCTTATTTAATACCCAGCAAGTGTAGAGTTAAAAGGGGTATACCAAATCCGAGAAGAAGTAAGTATTCGCATATTAATCCCTTTCTGTTTATTCCCTATATTTCTTAGTTTTTTTAAAATATCAAAAGATATTACCTCCATAAGTTTTTGAGATTTTGTTAGATAATTATAGTGGCTCCTACAAAAAATTATAGTAACTATAATAATTTATTCCTTTAACCTTAAAATCCACTGAATAATAATAATAGATCCTTGAGTCCGTTTGAAAAGTATTTTAAATTATATGAAAGAACTACTGAGTATTTTACATTTCAAGTCAGTTGTTTTGGCTTTTTTTCGCAGAATATTTCCCCACCAGTCCTCTCGTCCTCTCTTGTGAGCGCTCTTGACCTGAAACAGGGAACCGAGAATGAAAGGACGGCGAACGGCGAGCGGAGAACAGACGTTGCCCGAGATTCGTGCCAGCAATTGTCCTTGCCAGGCATTCTTTTCGCTGTTATACTCTTTTTTTATTGTTGCCGGCAGTGTCATAATATCTCGCCTTGGCGCTGCGATGGCATTCATGTCGTTGCTTCATTTTATTGTTATTATATTTACTTGTCGGATTTGCTGTGTGTACTCTGTCCACCGCCCGGGCCACCCGATCCTATAGATTTTGTTCATATTTTGATGGGGTGTGTGGGGGGAATGGATGTGAAACCCCTCCGACTTGGCGATGCGTGTGCCATGCACTTAAACATTTGATTACGTGTCATATATCAACACATTGTACGATTGAATTTTCGCTACGCATGCGGTGGCTCCTCCCAACCTAGCCAGAGCCAGCCCATAGCTTCCACTTCTCGAGTCGTGATTGGGTGCTATAAAGGGCCTGGTTCGAAGTCCTGCCTGAGTACATGCAGTTAAAAGCGCCGAAGAACATTCGTATCGCTAACCATAAATGTGAGCAGCGCTCGCATTGTGTTTCTGCTTATCCAGACTGCCTTCTTTATGGCGGGTTAATGACTTGGGAATACTCCAGGCCAACTCAGCGAATGAAAAATGCTTAGTTTGATAAGTTTCAAGGATCCCCGGGCTATTTATGGGCACAAATTGGTCGTAGGGCAAAAAACAAAGCAAAAACTTTTCATATTTATGGCCAGAAATGGATATTTTATTCCACGACTTTGCAAAACATAAATAAAAATTAAATTTCAAATGATAGAATGAATAATTATTATTATTCTTATTATCAGGAAATTTTAGGTAGAAGCAAACAAATAATTCCTCTAATAATTTCCTGGATTTCGTTTTTTTATCAATCCCTAATTAAATATTCGTAGCCCTATTCGTATATCCTTAGCCCCATTTCTTTAACCAAACCCTCAAAGACTAAACTGATTACCAATTATTCATCGATGGTGATAAGCCAAGAGCCTTTTTCGTCGTGGGTCACACGCTTTCGGTTCCCTTTTAAAGCTTTCCCAGCAATTAAAAGTCATGAACAAGGGTCTCGTTGGGGCTACAAAGTAACTGGGATCTCGTGAACTTTTTGCTCCCCTTTTTTTCAGAGCTGAGCCCATTTTGCTCTTTGCTCATGCTTATTTGCTTAATTTCACAGCGCTCGCTTCGCATGCACAAAAGGCTCTGGCAAGAGACGGGTAGAGGGCAGTGAAGGGAGAACGCGATATACATATATATATATATATATATATATATGTGACATTCAGTTGGAGGCCTTCCAGGGACTGTGTGTTGTTGCCTTTTATATTTATCACAGCCACTTGCATTGCATTTTGTTTATATGCTTTTAATGCAATTAGCACGCTTTTCACTTTGATTTACGCCCGGACGGAGACTCAGAATCCGGATCGTAGGGCCAACAGAAGGAGATGGGGCGGGTCCTTGACAAAAGGGACAAAGTGACTGAATGCCAGAGTGAGTGACGGAGACAAACAGATAACAGACAGAGAGGCGCAGACACATGCACACTCACATGCGACGAGTGCACTTCCCCTCTCAATTCCAGGCTCATCCCCCGGCTTTTCCTATATTTATGAGAGGAGCCGCTTTCATCTTTTCTGCTGCCCATTTCAGCATTTGTTGGCAGTCGCATTCCCAATGCGCTAACTCCTTTCTGCCATTATGCATTCTCCTAATTATTCCAACGCTCTTTGCCTGCCGTTTTTCTACTTAACATTACTCTGGAATTCTGTCAATCTGATGAGATATTAAAGAAATTATTGAAGGAAATAAAGATCTTTGTGAGTTATTATTTTCATTGAAGAAAATTAGACTGCATAAAATATTATTAAAAAAATATTTACTAACTTGAAATCATTGCAGTCATTACTCTGCTTAGATTTTAGGAAAGCTAAAAGTTCCGACAACGGAATATCTGGTACTTTACTCATTGCATACTTTAAAAAAACCGTAATTCAAGCTCCAGAGATCTAAATTGCTATGGGTCAGGATTATCTATCTAAATCAAATTTCCTCACCCTTTTCCTGCCTAGACCCTTAGGTAATCGAGACGTTGCGTCGTTCCCATAATAAGAGGCTACCCTTTTTATTGCGAAATGGATACTGCAAGGGGCTGGCAGCACTTGTTCAGTTACTGGCATCATAACTCCCAGTTGCAGGCTCTATTTGCTGTTGCCTCGACTGCATCTGCTTATGCATTTCCATTAGCGTCTCGTCTCTGTCAACGTCACTGCCATCAGACACTGGGTCCTGAGTACTTTGACCCTTTAGCTTCCCTGGAGCAGGAGCTAACGCTCTTGTGCTTCTTCATCTTGTTCAGCTCTAATGCATATTGTTTGTGGCCTCTAGCGTAATTTGCTGCCTCGTTTGTTTGCTGTTGTTGCCGTTGCCGTCGTTGTTTCCGTTCCTGTTTTTGTTTCTGTTTTTCCCGCCGCTGCTGGGCGCCATTTTAATTACGATTTGCTCACTTACATTTCATTCGGCTGCTAATACATGGCCCGCAGCTTCCTCCGATTGACTGATTGAGTGACTCGCTGACTGACTGCCTGCTGATTACACTTCAATCAGCCGGAGCGCGTAAATATCAATCAGGGCCTCCAGGGTGGGGTGGCGAAAGGGTTAAGACGGGCTAAGACGGGCTAAGAGATGCCGCCAGCAAAACTCATTTAAAACTAATCAACAAGTAGCGTGAAAATTGAGCAAGCGACCAAGACGAGTCGATGAACGAAGGCATTGAAAGATATTCAGTGTTGGGTATGGCTTTTATAGATATAAATTAATTTTTGGGTATCCTGAGACCTTTAATTAAGGCTGATAAATCTCCTAGAGCAAATGTGAAGTGAAATCCCGATTATATTGATTCCTCCTTGCAGGTTAGGTGCATTTACTGACCCAAAATCGAAGCATTATCACCTTAGCTGTAATTTAAAGTCCCATCCAGCCTCTCAACCATCCGCAATTCCTCCCACAGCATTACTGGCTCAACTTAAGCGCTTAACAACTTGTCCGAGAGCCCACAAGATCCCTGAACAATCAGTGTGCACCCAGCAGTCAGCACCGAGCACCTGACCGGCACCATTATCCCTTATCGTCTCGAGCTCCAAGACCTGGACCATTCATAGATAATTCCAATTGAATGCAATCGCAGGCGGAGAGGGCAGGACATGCAACAATTACATGGGGATGCTTGCAGAGAGGCCAGGGTCCAGCTTCCAGTCGCTCCAGCTTACCACTTGGTAGTCCGGCTTTTTGTTAATTTTTTAATACCCCCAATCCCTGCTCCTTTGGCCGGAGAAGGAGCTCACTTGGATTGGATTGCCCCGTACATTGTGCAGAGCAATTTCCATTAATTTTGTGTGCAACTCAACTGAAACGTAAATGAACAAAGGATCCTGCCTTCAGGTGAGCACGCATCAGGATGCGGGGGGGATTCCCGGTGAAATGTTTGCCATTGATAAAATTTACTAAGCTCTCTCTCTCTCCGCAGTCCAAGGAGCAGGATATCCAAAGGATATCGCCAGGGAGCCTAAGACAAAAGGGCTTAGGGGTGGGGCTATCAGCGGCATCGGGTGTTGATTGTGCTAAATAACTGCACAACAATGGCCTAAGTACGTTGATAGAAAAGTAATGAAAAGCCAGCGGCAACCCAAGGGGGAAAGTACGGGTACACAGAAAAAAAATAGACCGGGGAAAGCAGGGGGGCGGTGGCCCAGTTGATTGGTTGCCCAACAAAGGCTAATTCGCTGGCTGGCCCCGGCACTAGCAATAATTGGTAAAAGTCAGGGCTTCAGCAGGCCAACAACACCAGCAACAGCTGCGATTGCAAAACAAGCAGCGGAATCAAAATGAAAAACTAAATCCAAAACGGCCCCTTGATGCTCTTTAATGTGGTCTAGATAACGAAGATAAATGATTACTTAACTACAAATTATTTTTAAATGTATCACAGTTAAACAATTTTCTTAATATCTGAACCCAACTTAAGACAAATAAATTTATTTATTCCTTATTCACTTAGAATATTGCAAGTTTTCAAAGATTGAGTTTAATTACTGTGCCAAGTACTTATGTATTTTTTACATTTTATTTTAAGCTTTTGTTTACTTTTTTAATGGTTTAAAATCTCAAAAAGAAATGCTCTTAAATTTTTTTAAACCGAAACAAACTTTCTTAGACCTTCAGACTAAGTCGATATCAATAAGAGCATCCGAAGAGGGATAGAAGAAATTGCCACTGAACAACATGGAGGAAAATCAAAAAACAAAAGACGAAAATTGTGTAAAGTGGTTTTATGGGGCAACAAAATAGAAAAATAGGATTTACCACACACAGAACTCGGCAATGGCAGATGGAAGCACTGGAGCACTGAAGCTGGACTGGGACTTGGGATTGTACCGCCTTAAGGTTAAAGTAAAGATTGCAGCAGCGGCTCAAATGGATTTACGTGTTGCGAATTTTAATTAAACGATAAAAAAGAGCGAAGAGAAAAAATTACGGACAGCAGACGCAGACACATCTCTCAGGCCAGGGAAATAGATGACCAGGCCAGAAAGGAACCAGCCAGATCCCGGCCAGGACAGGACAGTGGAGAGCGCACTGCGTGTGCTTAGTAAAAATTTATGGGCATAGTCTGGCAGATGGAAAAGTTGCGGGGAAGCCAAGTAGCGGCATCATTTGGCCATTGTGAGAGGTCCTATATCTCACACCCTTCCAGTACGTTTTCTACTTTCCTGTGTTAGTTTGGAGAAAATGTATCTGCAATGCTCAGTTTGCAGAGAGTTATTTATTTTGATGAAAATATTAGTAGATATATTTTTAGAAGCCACTTTAAACACAATCAGCAAAGGGTGATAATAATAGACTTTATTCTTATATAAGTAAATTATTCAAAAAAAGGTTCGTTAAGAACAGTATTTGGTTTTTGAAAACCAAACCTTCTGAGCGATTTATAGACCCTTCAGTTCGTTAAAAACTTTTCTATATATTTCAGAACTTTGCTATATATGATATATTATATCAAGTTTTATTCCCCAATGATTCCCTAACTTTCTTTTTGCTATTCATTGCTGTGAGCTGGTGTAAAATTTAATTTACGAGCTTGTATTTTCAATACGCTCAGCTCGCCTCCCCTGCCGTTTTTTTATTCTCGACCTCACGCCCCTCTTAAATGTGATTAACATTAAATCATATGGACGGGGGGGAGCCGTGGTCATATCTCTGACAAACACCTGACCACACGCGAACATCGCCAATCTCCTTGGAACCGCTACCATCTCGGGGTGCTTTTTCAGCTTTTTCCCATCCCATTGCCGGACAATTACACTCGGCCCCTGCCATTCATTTTCACGCACGTACGATTTTTTCGCACACAATTTTCACCTCTGCGGAAGACCGAAAATGGAAAACAATAAATGCAGGCGGCGGAAGAGGGAAGACCGTAGGGAAAGGCATTTAAGACTACGCACTTTGTTTGCTAATTTCCCGCAGCCAGCGGGATCGAGCGGCTTATCAACGAGCCGAAAATGCCATTAGCTGAGCGGCTCCGTTTCCTACAAAATGGACTGGGCCCTGCCACTTCCTTCTGGTTGGGAACTTTCCAGCAATTTGTTTGATTTGCCGCTTATTGGACTTTGCGTTTTGCATAAACAATAAACATAAATTATCAATATGAAGGAGGCGGCTGGTCAGGTTTAAAGGTGGGGCATACGAATACTGACCCCAAGGAATGCTGACATTTATTTATGCCCATAAGTCAGTAAGCAAACTAAGAATATATGGGAGATGAAAGACGGAGTTTCCAGGAAAAATAAATTTTATTTATCGGTGTAGGAAGTACAAGGAAAGGGAATATTTTATTCTGAGAACTTCTCTAGGTTTATAAAGGTTAATTAAACATATTTAATAAATGTGAAGGTTCAATATTGTAATAGATTAACCATTTAACATAAATGGTACATGAATGACTGTATATAAATTAAATATTTACATTTATAGCCATCCATCATTTATCACTTATTCGCAAAACAAAAGCCTCGGTAACTTGCACAATTAAATTTGGATTTGTTATTAATGATTCATTATAAGTGCAAATTGAATTCAATCGGTTTGAGTCGATCTGTGGGAAATTCCATCAGCAAAGTAACCGGGAAAATACATGACGAAAAGCGGCACTAAAAATGCCATAGAAGTTAGAAAAATCCATAAAAGAGCATGATAAAGCTCTGCTAACACTTTAAACGAATAAAATGCTAAAATTCGATATGTTTAGAGCTAAAATCAAAAGGCTTAACGTCAACGGCGAGACGAGACGTAAAAAAAATTAAAACAAAAGCGGCAAAAATCTGCGGAAAAAAGTGACTAAAAGTCCAAACAAAAGCAAAAGTTGCATCGATAAATGGGAAATTTTCGAACCCGTCTCCGTCTGACCAGCTATGTGATATGTGAGCCCTTGTGATATACATGAGCACTTTCTAAACTGCTTAAAATATTTTGTTGAAGCTTAACAAAAACAAAATCAACGAAAACCCAAAAAGTTATCCTTTCTTATCCCTGGCCCCAGCTTCCCTCGAGCTGTTCAAACGCTTCTAAACGAGAGGTATCGCTTTCATATGCTCAGATACACTCTAAAATAATATGAGTTTGTGGGTATTTCATTTACATTATGATTAATTTTTTGTTATGCTAAAATTCAATAAATTATTATTAATTTCTATGGAAATAATCGGTCATATACTGGTTTATATATTGGTTTTTCTTGGCTCTGATTTTTCTCTGTGCCCACCCATTGAAAAGTGAGGTGCACCTGCACGGCTATGTATCTTTCACTTTTCCTGCATGTGGCAATGAACCGTGAAACCGTAAAATGTTATGTTCTGAAAATCTGAAAATTTTTAGCGCGCTTCAAAGCGTTCTGCCCCGCTTACCTGTATACCTCTTTACCCATTGCTACCTGTACGGCTGCTGTTGTCGGGGTTTTCCACCTGCCAATAATGTTGTGTGCGCTGCGCTTGGCTTGGCATCTGCACCTGAATTTTCTCGTCCTTGGGATCGAAGCTCCATGGCGTCTCCTTGCTGCGGTGTCTGCCCCATTGGGCTTGCGCTCTCCCCAAGTTGCCCCCGACGCTGCACACCTCCATGGATGAGTGCAGAGTCCTGTGCAAACTTTTGATTATATCGATTACATGGGGCTAAATGCCGAAAATTGATCATTTAGGTGTAGGTGTGGTGGGAAGTAGTTTTTAAATTCGGGGGAACGTAAGGGATTTTCGTTTTTTAAATTCGAGTGTTGATGCCAGACTGCAATTGTATTCTTGCTTTGGGTCAAGTGGCTTCGTTTCCTTAGGAACTTTTTCAGAATGAGTTCAGCAGTGAATCTAAAGGAATTTTGCGTATCTAAATGTATTTAATTAAACCCCAACCATCTGAGCGTTGATTTAAAAACTATCAAATTTTCCATCAGGAAAAACTAAAGAAATGGGAATTCAAATAATAAAACAAATATTAATCTAAATAGTCTTTCATTTGCTTAAATTCTGAAGGTTTTCACCATGGTAAGCCATGGGTCCCAGGACATTCGACCTCCCACCTACATCCACTTATCATCTGCTTTACGGCTGAAAAAGTGGAAGAAGTGTGGCTAAAACTTTGGAAGTTCAGCCTACGTGTAGTGTAATTTTAGGAACCTTGTTAAATAAATTTAATATGGCTGCTGCGGCTATCGATGGACATGACCACTTAGGGCTTGTGCATTTTTAATAACCACCCAGCCCTGAAAGGTATTGCCCAGGCACGTGCCACCGCCTTCTTACCATACGACGACGAGGTGCATTCGGTCTGGTGGTGGGAACCCTCATGGGTTCCCTTTTTGGCCAAGTTAGCCAGCGATTTGCTTTCAAAACTTTCAAAGAGCAACAGCCCCAGCACACTTAATTTACGAATAAACGCGCATAATTTTATATATACACGGGCTTGGCAAGGAGCCGGCTTCCCTCCCGGAGATCCTGTCTAAAGTTGTTGGCATATGAAAAGGTTGCCAACGTGGCGTGTTATAATAATTTCTCAAGCTACGCATGTGTGCTAACGTGGGGTGTGACTGTGTGCGTTAGGTAGTTGAAAAGTTTGTTAACCAATGTCTGCTTGCGGGCGAGGCGCAAAATTTTCCTCAAGGTGTGCCTGGCACGCAGCACAGCACGCACACCCGCACACTTGCACTGGCAGAAAAATAGGTTACGTATGACGCGTTAATTATATTCAATAAATATAATACCATAATTTTCCTTTTTAATTTATTTTTAGATATTTTTTATTCGAACATTCTGCTTTAAAATAGAATAAAAAGAATAATTATTGTAAGATATTTAGAATCCTTTATACTTGTATGAATATACGAGTATTTATTAATAATATATTTAGCTAACTATATTCATTTTATGTTTTCATTAATTTATGACAATAATTAATATTTCTCTAAGCCAATCCATAATTAAATGCCTGTTTTTCTTTTTCTTAACTATGCATAAATTTTGGTCAAAGATAAAAAATTAAAATCTATTTGGCGATTTTGTAGTTATTTTCTAGTTATATTTCTAGGTATTTTTCCCAGTGTTTGCATACCTTCTGAGGCTGTCTGACTGCTGGTCTTTGTGCAAGTTTTTGCCATTTGCCTTTGCCCAAACCGCTACCGTCGGCATTGCTTCGCTTCGTCCTGCTTCCTGCGTCCTGCGTCCTTCGTCTGCTGCTCTGTCTTTTGGTGTACGCTAAAAACTTAAACCAAACTTACACACACACAGGTGAGTGCACCTGCACGCATGTGGAACCCTTTTTCGCCTCCATTGGCATGTGCAGAAAAACTTTTTTCGGCCAAAAGTTTTCGCCGCGCTCAGAAATTGCTCGTTGGCGCTCTTGTTGTTGGTGTTGTTGTTGTCTTTGATGATGATGAAAGCGGTAAGGGGTTAAGGTGGCAAGGGGCCAAGGAGGTATGGGGTTAAGGAGGTAAGGGGTTATGGGGGCAGGTGGGTGGCGAGGGGGCGTTGGGCGTGCGCGTTGAACCGCAACTGAGGGAAACGCGAGCAGCGCAAACAATGCGCAATGAGGGCAGCAACAATAACTGGAACAATAACAACAAATCAAGTAGCAACACGGAGGCAAAGTGAAAATAATAAAACGCCGGCAACTCGAAAGGAATTCCAACGATTCAAAACAATGAAAAAACCAAGAAGAAAGAAAGAGATTTTCTTCGAATAATGGGTGAATTTCCGTACAGATTGTGTAAATAATTATTTAAGTACTCAAAAATGTTGTATCTATTTATAAAATAAATTACCGAATTACAGAGTAAATAAATAAATAATTGCTTTATCTCGTGTTTTCCCAAAAAATATGGAACTTAATGAGTTCAAAAGCTTAGCATTATTATTAAATATATTCTTTTAAAAAAAGTTTATTAATAATATATTTGAAAATATCACATTATGTTATGATGATTAATTATATTCATGAAAAGAAAGAATTTAATAATTTCAAAAATTTGTATTTAGAGTTTAAACTTATTTTAATAATATTATGCATTGGCTAGGATAGCGGAAAATATTTCTTGCCAAAAATAAATACTTTATTTGTAAATTATATAAGACGTAATATATATTTTTACAGTTAAATATATATAAATTCTTTGTAATCCGATTAATTATTGGCCTTACTTAATTCTAAATACTACCTTAGTGCATTTCTAGTTCGTTGACTGTAGAACAATATTTATTGTGCTTTTCCCTCACCGTTTCTGGCGCTTTCTTAGTTACAGCTTAGCGGTAAGGTTTTAACTCTTTAG
The DNA here is from genome assembly GCA_008042535.1 of Drosophila tani. Taxonomy (NCBI): domain Eukaryota; kingdom Metazoa; phylum Arthropoda; class Insecta; order Diptera; family Drosophilidae; genus Drosophila; species Drosophila tani. The sequence continues at coordinate 18,534 of VNJO01001632.1, read as the reverse complement.
CTTTTCAGAATTTTCTTTCTGCTGCTTGACGCATTTCTAGTTGGAAAAGTTTCTTGGAAAGCAGAAACTTCGTGCGCGTTGACACACACACGGTACATTTGATTTTTGACTGATAGACTTGTTGCAAAAGGCGACAGCTCCTCTGCTCTGTTAACTCTTTCACTTACCACTTTTCCATATTTCCCGACTTCGCTCTGCATATGTTGGAAAAGCTTATATTGAAATTATTTCATACCCAATCATCCATCACTCAATTAATAGCATTATGCAGAGCAACCTTACCCAACTGACAGGGACAGGCAGCCTTTAAAGGGGGGACTTTGCGGATATAAGCCAAACAGGAATTAGTAGGTCCTGTATCCCTTTAGCCCAATCACACAGATGTCAGTGTTGACAAGCCGAGATTAGGGGTGTGTTTATGGGGGGAATACATCATTGAAGGATTGAATATTTAATACCCTGGTGAGCTTGAAAAAAATTGTATTTATTTTGTACTATAAAATTATATACAACAAATATTAGAGATTAGAAAAATAATAATAAAACGTAAATAAAAACCATTTAAATATGCGAAGTGGTTTGTTTTTAAACTCGGAAAATCACTTGCTAGAACTTAGAAGAATATACCCTCTGTCCTCTTGCAGGGTCTCTTTGTTGAGATTTAAAAGAACGACACGTGGACAGATGTCAAGCGCAGTTTCAATGGGAGCCACACCAACGGAGAAAAATCAGTGGAAAATTGTGGAAATAGGGGGAAAAAAGGGGGAGGGTTGAACCTTTGTGCCACATTGGCAGGCGGTAGTTTCAACGTCAATTAGATGATGTTTACTGCATTTGCCACAAATTGACAAACTCGTCGATGGCACAAAGGGATTTTCCTACTGGATCCCTCGGCCGGGACCACACAAAAGGCAACGAAAATGTATATAAATATGTGAGGCACAGACTGAAGAAGAGCGATGGAAAAACAAGGAAAAACCAAAATGAAAATTCAAAGTCAAAGAAAATATGCCAAAGCAGGGACTGAAATTGTTGCTGTTTCTGGTTTGCGGCTATGTTCAATTCTGTTGACGTTATCAAAAGTTGCGGCCAAAATAACGAAAATACAAAAAAGTAGAAGCCAGGAAGCGTATATATGTATGTGTTATATATATAAATATGTATAAATATATAAGAGTAAAGGAAGAAAAGGATACAAGTAATTTGCCAAGGGCAATGTGGGCACAGCGGAAGTTAACATTGAAAAGGATTACGGCGTGCCAGGGACTCGTCTTTTGTGTCCAACTCCCGCTCTTGGCCGCCTCAATTTCTCTGTTTCTCGCTCGACTTTCTTCCTTCGCCTTTTTTCTTCCAGTCCCAGTCTGTGTCTGTGTCTGTGTCTGTGTTGACAACAACCAGTTAGCAGCGCCAGCTATTGGGCCATTTGTCGCTACCCCTCGGGTCTTTTGGTCCTTGGATCCTTTGGCTGCCACTGTCTTCGCCTTCGCTCGCTCCCATTTCCCGGCTCCGGGCCAAGGTAAAAAGTCAAAGATTTTGCAGCAATTTGGATTTCGTTATTATAAGCATTGTTAACTCTAGCACACAATGCACTCGGAGATAACATGATATTATACGAGTATATTATAAAAATGTTAAATACGAATTATATTGCATTAAATTAAATTTCTCCGGAAAAATGTTAAAAAATAATAATAATTGTAATGACAACTGGTTGAATTTTGAATTAAAATATTCAGCATTTTCTTAGTTTTGTTTTGTTTTTTCAATAGATTTAAATATACATTTATCAACTAATTAATTTAAAAAAAAACGATTTCTTAACTTGTATTTACGCCTTTGTTTCTCTCTGTTTCATATTGATATTCCCCCCACTGCGTGTATTCTTGTTTTAAGTTGGCAAATTGAAATTTGCATTTTGATTAGCTCGCGCTGGATGACAGTCCAAGGCTCCTCCTAGTCGTGCCATTTCATCTCATCTCATTAATTTCCATTTGCCGGCGAGAAAGTGAGAGCTCCGGCATATGTGTCCATAATGACTTCGTAATCCCCTTTTCATGCACAAAGCCCTTTTCCAGTGGCTTCGGCAAATTATGACATTTACTTACTAATTTCCTTCCTAAATGCATTCCCTATGCGAGATGTCCCATGTCCTTCGTCCTGCCCTTAGCCCGGGAGCTCAACAACGGCTCTGCGGCCATGATATCTCCACAACCGGCATAAGTTGTTAACTTAAGGTCCTCCAGCAGCTTTTACTGTCGGGCTGTGAGAGTTCCTGCCATGCCCTGCATTTCCCTCCGATTTCCCCCAGCAATCCGGCTGCTTCCCGCAAGCATTTCGAGTGTGCGGAAGGAAATGTGAAATTTTAAGTGAACTAGGATCTGGCTCCATAGACAGACACGACGACTCCTGACTCTGACTTTCTCGATGGCTGCTGACTCTGTTTTGGCTTGTTGGGGATTCGCCGAACATATGTACCAAGTGCTGATGGCAAGGCTCTTACCACCTGAATATCTCCTTTCCGCCCGCCTCTGACCAATCGAAGCTGGCCTCGTAGAAGGCCAGACGAAAGGTTAATTATGGGAGTGGTTCTTGACTTCGGATAAGCAGGAACTTATATGTTCAATTTGTATGGATTTAATATTTATATAACTGCCAAAAAATAAATAAAAATATTAAAAAATAAAATAAATGAAATTAGAACAAACCCCTTTCAAAGGTTGTGCTAAGGAACTATTTATGAAAGTTTCGCTTACAAGATCTTCTTCTCTTGAGACCTAACATCTCAACAATTTCTCCGTTTAACATTGCATCAATATTTACTGTTTTGTCAACAACATCCTTACACAGTTAACCCAAGACCTTCAAATATTGACATAGCCTTCAATTATCAACCGCAATCAGTTATTAATTTGGCTTTTAGCGACGAAAAGCAATCCTTACACACTTTTTTCTCAACTGCTCCTGTGTATGTGTTTATAAATTTATTTGGGCCTTATTTACTGTGGGCTCTCGGTCGAGGGCTCATTAATTTGGCAATTTGTATGCAAAATGCACACGCAGAGGCCAAAAGCCAGTCCGCTGGCTGTCATTGTCTGGTGTAATTAGAAGGCTGTTAATGAATTTCATTTGTTTGTCGGCCTGTCGACAAAATTCCGTATTTTTTGCTGTCCGTTTTCGCTTGTTATGTTTTGTACACTTTTGCTTTTAATACGAATGCGTAATTTGTGAAATATTTTACACTTTCTGTGAGTATATAAAAATGAAAGAGATATTTTATGGCGGCTGTGGTTGGGTACCCGAATATGTCAATTGTTTGTTTTCCAGAAGACTTACATTATTTTAGAATTTAACATGAACATTATGGTCATATTTCGATATGAGGATACAAATTTAAATAGAGTATTCCTAGTTTAACTTTGAATATTCGCATCTTCACTTCCTTTTCCTTTTTTATTAATTTTGACCCGCAAATATATTTCTTTTGTTGGCACTGTCCCATTGCCAGTTGGCTGATAGTTATTTAATTTTTAATTACTTATGATGGTCAAGTGGGGATCGCATTCAAGTCTGTTTTGGGATCGGTTCTTTTGGGATTGGGTGTTTGTTCAGTGAAATGTGAAATTAAATTTGCTGTCGCGGACTTTTGTGTTGCGGGAAAGTCTTTGGCAATTAATTGTTTAATTTGGTTATTTAAAATTAATGATATGTTTTTCATATGTCATTGCACATTTGTGCGCTTATTTTATATAAAAACATTTCCTGTATATTTCCATTTTTTGCACGCACTTTTGTCGGCATTTAAAACGGCAAATAATGTTGAAACATTCATTTCAATTATGCAGATAAGCGCAAATGTAATGAAAGCTGAACAAGAGGATTAATGTGCCAAAGCGCCAGGCGGCTTAAAGTCAACTTAATGAGTGTCAGGTTCAGTTGATGTTCCACCTGGCCAACTAGGGTTAAGGGTAAAATACACTTCGTTTTGGAAATGTAGAACTCATCTAAGAAGTTCAGATTATATTTAAAGAATTCATAAAACGTACTAATACAAATTCGCTTAGCTTATGAAAATTAATAAATTCATTACAGTCTCTGGTTAGTGATAACAAAAAAATAAAATAAAGCCTTCATAATAAATAATTCACTTTGGTTTCATTTATTTCAAATATAAGGATTTTTTGTAACATTTTCTATGGCAAAAAGACTTTATGCATTGATGAAGCGCAGTTTATGCAGTTAATACTCATTTTTCTGGGTCCTTTCACTGATTTGGTGGTCACTGTGAATGGATAATTAACATTTTTTGCAGTTTTGTATTTACAAATGGTTTTTTACACCAATAAGGCTGGAAAGTACTTGACAAACCAATGAAACGAAAGCTCTCAATGCGGGATTAATGAAATCAGATTACAATTGGTATAATAGGACGCGTTGCATATACGTAAAAAATTAATTAATTTAGACCAAGAGTTGATGATGACATTAAATTGTTGAGCCATGAATTCCAATTAATGTTTATTCACAGGTCTTTTAGGTGAAAAAGTTAAATTACTTAAACTGTTTAATAATTTGGAATCAATTTTTAAATTATTGTTCTTGTGGATTTTTAAATTGGTCGTTTAGCATGTATTTAACAATAATGTAAGAATTTTGTATATATTGCTTGGTTTTTGTTAAAATTAATTTGAATAGATTTTTGATAAGACTCGTTGTGTTCTTCTTAGCGATTACAATTGTTGTTAAGTTAACTCTGTAGTACAAATGATCAGTATTTGTTTAAGGAAGCTTTGAGAGAATAAACACTTAACGGATATTTATATATTGTAGCCTGTAATCCTCCGTTTGACTCTGTCATTTTCTCACAGGGGATAAAAGTGCAATTTATTCGTCAATGCTTTATTAAAAATATTTCATTTCCATTAGCTGCTGATGACTTCTGCCACTTGTATTTCAGCCTTTGGCTGATCTTTTTATTGCTTTTACCGCAAAAAAAAAAATAAAGTCACACAGTCACTAACAATTGCGGCTTCGCTTAATGTAAAATGTTTCTGTTATTGTAATACATTTATTAAACATAATTTGCGCGCGTAAATTTCACAGTCATTTCGGAGACAGACAGAGTCGGGGGCAAAGGGGCGATTAAGTAGGGAGAGTGTGGCAGACAGTGGCAGTCTCTCCATTGCAATTAACATTCATTGTCATGTGCGACTTTTTCTGTCTGCGTTTTCAGCATCGATTGGACCTGAGCCATTTCCAGCACGATAATTATGGCCACACAAAGGTTTGAGGTCTTAATGGAGGGACATATTTAAGTGCATTTAAGTAGCATTTAAACTGGCCACAGTTCCCACAGCACATGGGCGCTTAATAAAGGGATAATCGCAACTCAGCGTGGATTATCTATATAAAACTCGGCAGGGTTTTATTGAGTTATATGCCGAAGTCCGATTTTATATTCATAACAAACAGGTTAAATATACTTATGGTTATGAAAACTATTTTAAAGTTAAGTTTAAAATATTGGCAGAGAAAAAAATAAAAATTGTAGAGTTTTAATTGCAGTTAAATTTGCTTTAATTATAGTTTTGGATATTTTCAGTCTACGCTGCAACGCACATTTTGCAGACACAACTGACCTGGCTCCGGGGATGGCCAAAAAGTGCACACGTAAACACTTAGCCTGGCCCGAAGGGAGGGTCAGGAACATGGCAGTTGACTTAATTTTTCAACTGGGCGGCGTGGGCGCTGCGACGACTAATTTAAGAGCGAAAATCATTTTCGTAGCGGCGCTTTCCTTGCTGGCTAGTTGCCAATCAGGTCACGAACTGTCGCTCGTCCAGTTTTGGGGCCCTGATTTTTCATGTTCTCATATTCTCGTGTTCTCATGTTGGCCCAAAAGGGTCACAGGGAACATGTTCATAATGTGCGCTAATGTGCATAATGTATGCCAGCCAAAAACCAGACACGCACACCTGCACACCAGCAGCACACACACCACACACACCCACAATCGCACACACGGGGACAGCACGTGCAACAATAACAAAAACAGGAACAAGGTGAAACAGGCAATTTAACAAGCCATCAACGCTGATGGTGCCGACAATGATGTTGATGACGGGATGGAAACGCGTCGCCAGCAATAACAACAAGCAGCTGCAATAACAACACGGCTAAACATTGCCCAACTTAACAACTACAACAATCGGTGACAACACAGCCATATTATGTTGCACCTAACCGCACACACACACCTCGTCCTTTTTATAACACCCTTTGGCAGGGCCATTCCTTAGGTTGGAAATGTAAAAGCTGTCAGAAAAACCTGATAAATGAAAGATAATTAATTAAAAAGGGTTTGATTTAAGAACAACAATTTTATAATAATTATATAAGGACTCGAGACTTTGTACACCTCGAAATATTTCAGGTCGTAAGAGCCAAATTTAATTAGATTTCCTAACTAAAATTCACTTCGGCTTACATAAAAGTGGTTTTAAGTTACCAGAGCTTTCTGTGTAACCTTTAAACATTCAGATGGATAATAAAATAAATGTTTCATACTCTTTTTATGAAACCTTGAGATGATTGAAGTAAGGATTATTCTTTAAAACTTAAAACTTTAAAAGATACCAAATAAAATATGATAAATTGGATTAATGCATAGCTTCTTAATCAAATGCTTATTGATTCCTTAGTATGCAACGTAATCAAGTGATAAAGTAATTTAGGTTGACGTAAATACATGAAAAAACTCTATCCATTTGGCAAGCAATTGCAGTTTTCGGAGAGTGGAAAGGCAGCCGGCATCTTTAGCACTTTGCACTTTCCACTTTTGCTCACGGCAGCGGAAGCACGAAAATGAAGGCAATTCAGAGCGGGGTCTGCTGCTCGGCACGTCGCCACTGGAGGATCACGTAGTGACCCACACGCTCGCCCAAAAAAGGGAATACTTGATGCAAAACTTTTGCCCTAACCAGGCAGGGCAGAGCAGAGCAGGGCAGGACAGGGCTTATCTCTGCTGCGGAGGCTCCTTCTCGTGCTGGTGCTGCTGCATTCAATATTTATTACGCATACGACCGGGTGACACGCTCGACTAAAACGCAGCCAAGGCCCCGAGCCCACCACCTATAAGTGGCTTAATTAGTGCGACAAAGTGTTTGCCAATTGAGCTGCTGCTGCTGCTGCTGCTGCTATCCCTGCTGCTCCTCCTGTTTTACCTCAAACTTGCGGCCTTTAATCAGCTTACAGAATGTGGACTATGTGGTACCTGGACCACGGAATCGCCTTTTCAATGGTCCAGGCGCAAGTTGACCACTCGCAGTCCTAGAAAGTCCGCATCTGGGAAACCACCGGAATTCCCACTGCAGAGTCGAATTCTTAATTTAACGCTGTCATTTGTTTTCAGCTTACTGTTAACTTCTTTATTAAATTAACTAAGCTATCTTACTAGGCCAAACCGTTTCAAACGAGCTTAACTGAAAAAACAAAAAATTATGATTCATATAATGTTTCCATAGACTTCCCCAGAACACTGTATTTGTATTCGTTTCATATAATATTTAAAAAAATATATAAAGGACTGTCTGTATATTATGAAATTAATAATAATTATTCCAATTATACGGGCTTCAATAACGTACTATTAATATGGAAAAAATATGTGTAAAAATAAAAAAATTAAGATACAAGTTTTGGGAAAAAAATGGGGATTTGAAAAATCCTATAACTGAAATGAACAGAAATTGGTTGCATTTAAAAGTAATTGAATTTGGTTTAAAGCGAAATTCTGGCATTTCACGGAGTGCGGGCTTCTCACCCAGCGGATGGAATATATAAAATGTAGCAATTGAGGCGCCAGACACACCCTCTGCCACACACACTCCTGGGGCAAACACACACATCAAACCGAGCTGTTGATGGCTTTCAGTCAGCGGAGGGAATTCGAGCATTCGCATTGGCCGGGCACACATAACTCAGCGGAGCGACTGGCGATGAAGGCAATGCATCCGGGGCCTCGTGGGCTGCCAGCAATTAACAGCATAAATTTAAATATGCAATTAATGCAACAGCCTGAAGCGAGAAAAAAAACAATAAAATTAATGCGGTATGAGCAGCAGTAGAGCAAAGTTAAGCATGAATTCCGGAAAAGTTGGGGACTTAAAAAAAAGGGTTATGAAATATTTCACATTTAAGATAAAGAGAATCCATATATACATTAATATTTGGTTAAATATCGATCTTATTATTATTTCTCTTTACTTCAAATAAGTTTATGTTCTTTCTTTGGAGTTACCACTGTAAGCGATCGACAGCAGAAGCAGGAGAAAAGCAGAGCAGACATGCTAAGTGAGAAGGAGGCATCAGAGGGTTAAGGGAAGTGGCAGAAAGCAAACGACAAAAAGCAAAACAAAAACAAAACTGGCGACAATAAAAAGCGAAAGGTCACTTTAACACATGCACTCACGCACACCGAGCAGTGAAATGCATTTGATTGTTTGCTTTCCTTTTTTTGGCATTCATTCCCTTTTTTCCGAACACGCAAAAACAAGGGAGAAAAAACACAATTTTCGGCTTTATTTGCGCAATGCTGGCCAAGCCACAACAACAGCAAAAATGACAAGGGCAATGTCTGTAAGTTATATGATACGGCCAGCGGCCCCCTTTCGCCGGAGTCCCCCTTGGCACTCCCATGGAGCGGTCGGCGCGGCCCCTTCCCCCCCGGCCATCGTTGCCATAGCCACATGTCAATATTTTTGCGCTTCGGCCTCGGTTACAAAGGGCCGCTGGGGAATCGTCCTGTAAAATTTATTTCCACGCAGCGGAGGACTCTTTACCGATGTGTAAATTGCTCTGGCGCTCTCCACCTCTCGTTTAATGAAATTAAAACAAATTTCCAGCGAAATTTAATATGCAACAACGGCGGACTCCGCACAGTGCGTGCAATAAAAAAATAATAAGCATAATAATGGTATAAAAATTATTGCACCTGGTCTGTGCAATTGACGGCGACAGCGACACCAATAACAGCTGAAAATTATGGTGATCAATTACAGGAATCAAAGTGAAAAGAAAAACAAGTAAAACCAATGCCTATGATTCTATAGAAATATTTGATCTTATAGAAGTATATTATGATGTCGCGGATTTAAATAAGTTTGCTATCATATTATCTGTCAATTTAATATTTTAATAAATTTATTGTCGAACTTTAAACAAGTTTTCAGCTTAAAGTTGATCTGTATTATTGTAAAGTAATTATTTAATAAATTGTTTATTTAAAGAATTATTTAAAATACCCTAGGTAAAACAATAAGAAACATCAGCCTATGGTTGCAACAAACGTTTATATTATCCCTCTTCAGATTAATCATTTAATAGGTTTAAGAAAAAATCGAATGATATATAACAAGAAAATAGAATCAAGGAATATAAAGAAATCAAGCAAATCAAAAGAAAACTAAGGAGGGTATCAATTATATGGCTTAGTTATTCGCACACAATTTCCAGTCGACTAAGGCCCTCCTTCAGAATGGGCTTTTCAAGATCTTCGGGTTGTGGTTCCAGCAGCAGCAACTGCTTGATGCTATAGCGTTGGACAATTCTCCCCTTCCGATTAACTAAGGGCAGCAGGCTCTGCGGAACCCGGCGTGGTATGCAATTTGGAATGGGCAGGGAGTGGGTGAGATTTCCCTTGCGCTTCTCCCCCAGCAGGAGTTGGCCTGGTGGACGATAGCGAGGTACATCGGTGGTCTTCTGATCCTCAGGTTTCCTGATTTCAGTTGGCTTCACTGTGCCCGTATTCGACTTGCAGTTGGTTTGATTCTTGGCCCGACACTGCTCATCCCACTCCTTGGTGGTGGGTATATATCGCCTGGTGGCCGCCTTCGTCACGGTTTTATTTTCTTTGGAAACTTCTTTGGCGCTGGGCTTTGCAGGAACTGCTTCAAGATTAGCCTTTTTCAGCTGCAATTTCTCGTTGTGCATCTCCTTGAGGACTCTCTCGATTCTCTCCTTTTTTGCTGCTTTCAAGCGGTCCACTTTGATCCTTTCCTCTGGAGTATATCGTACAGGAGATCGCGAGAGATGCACAATTGGCTTTGGAGCCTCGAAATGATCAAAGTTCTGAACGGTCGGTAGTAAAGGACCTCGCATGCGCCTTTGCTCCAGCAACTTCAGAGCCTCCACTGCCACCTTTCTTTCTTTTTCGCGACGCTTTTCCTCATTTTCAACACGCTTTACGGCAGCATTTGAGAAAGTTTCAGGCACATTTTCCTTGGGTGGCTTTTCCTCTTTGGGTACTGGGAACTTTTCCTTCTTCTCATTTCCAGCCAGTAGAGCTTCGCGCTTGGCTTTCGTTGCTTTCTTCTGGCGAGGCACAATCATATAGTCTACATCGTTCAGTAAAACAATCTGGGTATTTCCAGCGGCTGAAAAATGTGAAAGTTAGAGTATAAAACATGAAATATTAAGTATCGTGAGTCGACACCTTTCTCTGGTTTCTTGGGAAAGCCTTTCCATGGCAAAGTCAGTTTACATTTTGGTTTATTTTCTTCAAACGCCGCAATCTCTGTTTTTGTTGTCTTAAAATCTAAGTCAGTTCCATTGAGGGCCATGACTTCACCATTGAATCGTGGCACAAACTCTTGTGCATTGACATTGAGCTTCACTGTACTGTTAGCACCTAAATTTACACTCTTGCCCTTGATAACTGTGACGAGTAGAGGAAGAGGTTCATTTGAGGCGTTCCCAGGATCTCAAAAAGTTTCTTACATTCTATTAAATTAAACATGGCCCTGGTCCTATTCCTCTAGAAGTTGGTTATTTTCGGATGCTGGCTTGTGACTCCTTTTGTGAGCTTTACCTGCTTTTGTAATAATTGTTGCAGACCGATGCCAGTATATATAAAGAGCTGCTAGTTATGAAGTATACACATAAATGTCAACTGTAAAGCAAGGCCTACTGTTGAAAATATATTTCCTCATATAAACACAAGGTATTTTTCAAGTTTGTAAGAAAAATGTCTTTAAACGGAACCAACAACTTGCTCAATAAATATATCCGATCACTCCGCCATCTAAATCGCTTGGCAATCCAAGAACATTTTGCCATTGTTGACATTTATTCGCACAATAAACACAAAGCCAAGGCAGCCGGGGAAAACACAGGTAAAATAAGTGGAGTCGTAGTCGGAGCTGAAGATGGAGATGGAGCTGAAGTTGGCTTGGAACGGAGAGGCAAAGCCAGGAATGGCAAGCAGTGCAAGCGGTAAACGACATTCAATAAAACGTTTGAAAATATTACAGACAGAGAAAAGGGAGTGTGAGCGGTAGAGGGAGGTGCAGATGGAGAAACTGAGCGAAATGAAATGAAATGAAAGAAGCGCACAGAAATATGCAATTTCACCTCAATCAGAGTTGTAAAAACAAACAAACAATGGCCAAGTGCAGCTCTGAGGGGAGTGCGTCCTTCGTAGTATTCCCCCACACAGAGAGATCTACCCCCTTGGCCAGATGTCATATGAGCCACATGCTGGGGCTCCTTCTCCTTGCATTCTCGTTAGCATTTCCATTCCCATCCCGATTCCTGTATCGCTTTGCAAGCTCCAGCGAAAATGCAAAGAGCAGAAAAATGCAATAAGTAAAACGTAATAACTGCTCAGGAGCTGTGAACGGTTGGGTATATAATCAGGACGTTTGAGGGACTAAACCAGGGGGAGTTACTTGCGATTTCGCTGGCCTAAAGCTGAACAAATACAGACGGAGATAAGTGGAACTCGCATAAAAATGGATGTAGAAGGAGCTTAGATATATGAGGACAAATATAAGCTGGTATGCGTGTCTCCAGGACTGAATAAGCAAGATATAAATAAGTCGCAGGAAAGCGCTCTAAAGATATCAATTTTAAAGCTCAAAGCTGCCTTACATATCCGTATAAAAAAGCATTTATTTGGCTTAGTTTGTTTTGTAGAGACAATTGTTAAAATTATCCTTTACAATTACATGTACATTTTATTTATTTCTCACAAGCAAAAAATTAAGCAAATATCAATAACCCTACAAAATCTGCCCATTAGCTCACATAAAAACCGCCACCGACGAGCTTAGCAAAGGTGAATGAAATTATTATAAATAATTGATATCAATTAGGAAATCCCCATCCAAAATAAGCAGTGCAAAAATTCCACAAGCGTTGTCCGACAACTTGTAGGTCATCTGGGGGTTACCGCAGAGATTGGCATCCGCACATTCACTTATTTATCTATGCATGGCATGGAGTGTTGCAAATTTTTGCGTAATTCGCCTTGGGAGAAAGGTGAAACGAAAGTGGAGGCGGTCGCCACTAATGCATTTGTGGTCAATTGCCGGGCGGCGGGTCGAGTGAAGCGAACTGAAGCACTGACATCATTTTAATAATAAAATTGTTAACAGAATTGCTCTGCTTTGTGCGGCCCGGGCCACACACAAAAACATGTGTTGGCCTTGTTAGCAGCCAAAGCAACATACAATGGCACTGAGAAAAATAACGAAAAAAAGTCATGAAAACCAGTTTAAAAAATTAGTATAAAAATGTATTTTAGAGTAAGCTTAGCTTATTTTAGAATCATCTTACATATTCTTAAAACTCTTAATAAAAGTATTGCTTAAACATTTCGGGATTACCAATAAGGCATATTAGATACTTTAATTGTCTTGTTATATTACATATATGAAAATATTTGGGTAATATATTATTATTGTTTTAATATAAAAGACTTTAAAATCTATTTTTGGGAGTAAGGATATATTTTATAGCTTACAAGTTGTGTAATTACTTATATTGATTGTACTCAAATATTTATCGAAAAATATACGAACAAAAACCATTAAGCAAATTTTCAATAAGTCTTTAGGTGAGAAATAAATAAAGTTTTTTTCATATTCAAATTGATTTTAGTTTGTAATACATTTAATATAAAATGAATAAAAATAATTATTTTTCCAGTACCTAAAACATTTTTGAGGGCCCCACGACGACGACGACCTCAATGTTTGCCGCTGTCGTTGCTCCTGTTCCTGTTACTGGCTCTGGGTTTGTCCTCCTGCAATCTAAATAAAATGGCCGACGTGTGTGTACGCACAACTTTTGCCATATTTAATCGTATTTGCACAAACAACAACAGGGGGGATATATACGAGAATTTGGGGGACTTTTAGTGCTGGCAATTGTTGCCGGCAGTGGAACAGGAGACAAACACAACGGAGCCCACTTTTGGGCATTTGCTTATTATTGTTAGAAACTTTTGCGCCCACACAACAAAAAAAGGCAGAGAGACCAGAGCTCACACACAATTGGCCTGGCCTTCTTGTGCCGTCCTGAGCAAATGTGTTTTTAGAATATTTTGTAACACAGAAATTACCTCAAAAACTGCACAGATGCAAATGGAACTAGAGATGACACTGCGCCAACGAGAATATATTCATAGATAAACAACGCAACATGAGCTTAATTAATAATCGCATTACAAATCTCTCAATTTTATTTTTATTTATCAATCTAATTTGTTCAATACAAGCAAACACTGTAAACAATTTCACCCTTGATGTTTCATCTCAAATTTCGAGTTGGGAGTTAACCGGCTCTTATGTCGGTTTGGCTTTATTCCGATTTTTAAGCTTGTTTCGGACCCTGTGACGCTGCTGGGGCAGCTTAAAACGTGCAACGGAAACTTTTACCTGGGCCAGGTGGAAACTTTTAAGACACAAATTTATGCCAGGACGGCGGCGGACGTAATGGACGGACGGACAAAAGGAGAGCATGTGTGCTGGGAAAGTGATTAAAAATTGGGTCAAGTGGCCGTGCGGGCAACTATGTATGCGTGCGAAGGGAGATTAAGCAATTTGGCAGCGGCACGCACACAAATCAAAGGATTTGGCCATCTTTTTTTATGAATCCCCATCCCCCCCTCTACATGCTCTACACTTAAACTTTCCCACTCGCAACGATTTGTCATGTAGCCGTCCCAAAAGCACAGCTTAAACTATGCATTAAAAGAAGCAACTCCGACTTAATTACAAAACGAAACCACAAACTGTAGGTACGGACGATTTCCATTTCCGTAAAGGTGAGGCAATCGAAAGAAAGAGTTAACCAGCAGGTGGGATCAACATCAGACGCCCCATAACCTCGATGAAGTCGACCAGAAATTACAGCACTTGGAAAAAATGTGTCACAAGTCGAAATTCGGTGCCTTACTTAAAAGACGAAAAATGAAACAAAGTAATACTGTATTTACACAGTTGCTTGATTTATTCTCAGCACCTTTTTTTAATCCTATTCCAATTAGAAGTAGTTAAGTTTTTCCTAGTGTAAGCGAGAAGGCATGTGCAGGACCTGAAATATCCTGTAGCCGGGTGTGGTGCACCGGTTTGTTTTGCCTGTGGTTTCAGCGGCATCACAGGCAGCGGCATAGACACAACACCGCATCACCGCCAACGCCACCACCCGCAACTACAACTACAACTGGGACTGAAACTAGCCTGAGGGGGTATCCTCTCGGTAGAATTCCGGAAGTACTGCAACTCCACTGGACTGCAACATCAGCATCAGCCGAGAAGGGCCAATTGCTGCAAATTCCCCATTGATTCCAAGTCTCGCATCAGTTTCTGTGATTGATTGAAAATTTGAGATGTGTCCAAAACATTGACTTCCATTTACAGTTCATGAATAATATGCCTGATTACCTTTAACTATATTTTGATAAATGTAACTAGAGCTAAATTTATAATTTAAGTTATCCTAAAAAATAGCTTAAAGAATTCCATTTTCTATTAAGTGAAAACATTAAAAATATTTTTTTTTTTGTGACTTAATCGGAGCAAGAGCAGGAGGAGTGTAGTGGAACTGCAGCTGACCGCAGGACACGGCTCCACTTACAGTCCGTCCAGGCGGCTCTAAATTCTTGTTGTCCGAGCTTTGATTGTAGACAGGAGAAGCCCTCTCTCCATATCCTACCTCGTATATCCTAAACGTCTCTGTGTGTGTGTTTAACGTGCCTTAAATCACGTTTGGGCTGTAATCAAGCTAAACAAATATGGGCGCTACGGACCCATAGAGGAGGTTCCCTTGTGTCAAGCTTTCGCTACGATTGGGTAAACTTAAATTCAGACCATCCATCGAAAATATACACACTATCCAGATGGATGTGTGTGCTTGCTGGTGTGCGTGGTTAACTGGGTCAAATGCTTGAGCTGATTTCGGCTATAATATACAGTGCGTGTGACAATTAGACGGCAAAGTTAATGATAACTGAGTTAAGTGACTGAGTAACATTCATTATGCGAAGGGTTCGAAGTTCGAGCCATTATAGTTCGAAATTAATGCACTTTTGGAATGTGAAGAACAAATCAAACCAAAAAATTCGATGGTAAATTTTTGGAAACAATTCAAATAAATCCTTTCATTTATTACATTTCGCTATCAATAACTGCCATAGTTCTATTAAAGGCTTATGTGACCCGCTGCACGCACTCAAATCCCACATTTAGAGCTTTAGTTAATATGCTTTAAATCCCCTCACATTTCAAATCTCCGCCTGCATTACGGTTATGCAACGCACTGTCCATAAAACCAGTGAAAAAAGTGCAGTTAAAGCGCTTATGCCCATGCATCCATGGATACATTTTATGGCCATGGCCACCACGACGGGCACTGCGGACATTTTATTGTCACATCGTCATCATCATCATTATCATCCTCATAGTCGTCGCCGTCGTGGGAGGTCGGGTAGGATTTTGATTTTTTATGCAAAATCAATATGAAACTGACAGTCGTCGAAGGGAATGACAGAGCACAGGACACAACAAAAAAATAAAGGAAATCTGATTGAAAAATTGCCATAAATCGACGTCAATTCAATTAACATAAATTGTGTGATTAATGATTGACAAATGCTAAGCAGACAGTCGTAGGAAGGGCCATGTGGTGGTGCCTGATGATTCCCGCAAGTAATTGCCGGATAATTCGATAACGATAACGATGAATGATGCCCGTACGTTTTACAAATCCCCACCCCCTCCCCAGCCCACGCCATTAATTCCAAATAATTTTTTAATTCCAACGCCTCCAAAATGTCGGCGCCTAAAAAAAGCCAAAATGTCTGCTGGTCATTAATCATGCATTGTACTGGCGAATCCCTGTCCAACCACTCACTCCCCCACTCAGTCAATCAGACAATTGAATACATTTCCATCATTAATGGCCAAGGTAGAGCCACTCGATTCCCGCCCACCTGACACAGTTTGATGTGACTCGGCTTGACTGGGGTCAAAAGGTCTGCTGCCGAGGCAGCTTTCCGCTCATGTCTAATTGATGGACATTCGCTGAAGTTGCCCTAATGACGGCCAGAGAATTATTGAATTATGATTGCTCCGATGGGCGACGGCAAATGGATACAAATATAGAAAACTGAAATCAGAGTATTTGTGGGGCCAGCAAAATTTCTTTTCTTAGCTGTACCATCCTTTGATAAAAATAACCTCACACCGTAATTTCTTTTTCTTTTAATATAGACCGATTTCAAAAGAGAAATTCGGAACATTATTATATAAATTGTTATATATAGAAAATAAGATATGAGTTTCTATTTAATTTCCAAATCTGAGTTCGTCCAACACTAGTTTAAGCCCCACCCAAACATCATCCACCAATCCTTTATTAAATGATCATCAGATGCGCCAAATCGAATTTGAATCTAGTACACATTCCATAAATTAATATGAATAGGTTAATTTTATGGCGGAAAGGGCAACCATGGGAGCAGCAACTATTATTTAGCCCCGACCGCCCTCAGAGGTCGTTAATTTGCGAAACATTTTAGTGGGGCTCTAATCGATGTTCATTCATTGTCTGCGACATGAGAGTTTCCCTGTTAGCCATCCCAAAAACTATAAATGCGCTATATGCGCTACATTACGGTCGCAAAATGTGTGGAAATTTATGCGAATTGCGAATTGGGTGGAAAATGCTTCGTTTTGACCGCACAAACATGAGATATTTTCGCTGGCCTGTGCCCAAAATGTTTTTCGGAAACATAATTACTTAGTGGGGAGGTTCGGAATGAATGGAGTGGTAAGTGGCGTTGTAATTAGCTTTTGTAATAACTCGCTAAATTATTTGCGTCGATTGAACAAACGCAACGGCAAACGAAACAAATTTTCGGAACGGGCGGGAATTCAAATAGAACTTTTAGCTAGCCCGCAGGATATTTATTGGGGGAATATATATTTTGCGTAGCTACAATTTTCCTTCGCTGTCTGGCTCTTTCTGAACTTCCAATACTCTTGTAATAGGAAATAGTATATTTTTTGCGTAAAAACTACTGCCTTTCATGTTAACTTAATATATTAGTACTTTTTAAATGTGTTTTATTTTTATTTGTTAAGAGAAAATATTTTAATAAAACTTGTATACATTTTTTGAATTATTGTTACGTCGGTGTTGTCGTGGTGCCGCAGTCCTTGGGGAACATAGGGCTGAGGAAGTGGCCGCCCGGATAGCAGACACGATTTGTGCAGCTGAGCTCGCCGGATTTGGGGTGGGTTCTTTGGACGCCACTATCCTCTCCAAACGTAATCAGAACAATTATTTACGTGCCTGAAAAATAGAAGAAATCGTTGGTCCGTCTGTCGTTCTGTCAACATTGCCCCGCAAGCATATTTATGCTTGACCGTGAAAACGATCGGGCTATGTTTTGGCCGTTTTCCCTCCCCAATCGCAAACTTCGTGCGCCTTTGGATCGTCGCGGGCCGTGCAATACGATCCCCTTTTGTTCATGTCGTTCGTCAAAAGTTATGTCATTTTTCTTGACCCAGTCTTCCAGTCGTACCAATGCCCCCTTTTAATGGGTTTCTACCAATGCATTTTTGTTGCTTTAAATTCACATTACAAATTTATTAAAAAGGTTGTCAAATTGTGTATTGGACATTACAGTGTGTCAATTGGTGTTGTTATAGGTGTTGTTCGAATTGATTTAAAGTGTGTAAGTAATATTTAGGTGTATTAAAGAATATAAGGTTTTCTTTGGAAGCTAATCTTTTTTTTTTGTCATATGGTATGTAGTGTATATGGGGCACGAATATATATATATATATAAATATGTCTGACAATATTGGGAAATACGTCACGTTGACTCACCCTCTGTTATTCCATCGCTGAGAGCTCTCGTTCCGGACTTGAGGTTTTTATTTGTTGGAAAGGTTAGGCAGAATTAAGCATATGTATATATAATATCGTGCGGTGTGTTGGTGTTAGAAATTTACTAAATGCACAAAATTTTACTTAATGATTTGAAACATTAAAAAAATATTAGAAGTGTATTGGGGTTAGAAATGAGTTTATATGATCAGGAAAATGTTGTGGCGGTTTTGCTTTTATATGTCTCTTGTTTGATGGTTTTTGTTATGTCGTTGTTGCACCAGGATCATCTTTGTTGGTGAATTAGTTGTTCCTTATGTTGGTCGATGCTCCTCAATGTCCGATCTCTTGGATATCCGA